>CM071584.1:13835334-13945123 GCA_036426205.1 Ascaphus truei | reverse complement strand
TTCAGAACCCCAGGTCTTTTCTCAAGCTTTCTGACAGCGCTTGAGAAAAGACCTGAGGGTCTGAAACGTACGTCGCTCTGGAGTTTGTTTGACTGCATGATGACTTTTCATTAATAAAAGGTATATTTTTTCTACACGTGAGTGCTGCGGATTTCCTTTCCTATGTACAGTGGTGTGAAAAAGAAAGTACACCCGCGTTGAATTCTATGGTTTTACATATCAGGACATAATAACAATCATCTGTTCCTTAGCAGGTCTTAAAATTAGGTAAATACAACCTCAGATGAACAACAACACATGACATATTACACCGTGTCATGATTTATTTAACAAAAATAAAGCCAAAATGGAGAAGCCATGTGTGAAAAACTAAGTAGTCTTGTCCCTTGGATTTTACTAGCTTGCTGGACGATATGCCTTATTTAAGGCAATTGGAACTTTGAAACCGCTATTAGCGACATTTTCGGCTGATTGTACCCACGGAGAAGCTTCTGTCTATCTAAAAGTGAAAGCGGAGCGTCATCACGCAGACATCGCGAGATTTCCAGCCGAGGAGGAGGAGATCTGCATGTGCTGACGTCGGAAGCAGACGACGTCCTTTGAAGTGGATCCTGCGGCTAACCGTTCCTGTATTATAGTTCCAGACAAGGATTTTATCCTGACATGCCCATTTTATTCTGTGATTTCGGAAGTAGGATCTGTGCTTAAGTTGTGTTTCAATAATACATACATACTTCACTATATTTGGCTATCTTCTCATTTATAGATCCCACTCAATCCCGGATTCTACAGATTGGACTTTCATTGCATTACAATCCTATTAGTGTTCAGTAACTTAAGCATTGTGGTCAGTGGTTTGCGCCTTTTGTTTTTCCTTTCCCCTTGATATATATTGGAACTGTGTGTTTCCTTTACATTGTGGCAGCATCCACAGATACATAGTAATACTGTTTGTTAGATATATTTGCGCACCTTTCTTTTTCTCCTATATATATAAAGCAGAAAATAGCCGTGTTAGTCCAGTTGCGATAGTGCAGAATAAATGAGTTCTTCAGTAATAGGTGATACCTTGAGTATTGCTTGACCTGAATAAGAGAGGAGAACTCTCGAAAGCTTGTCCTATGACATAAATTGTTAGTCCAATAAAAAAGGTATCACCTAATACTGAAGAACTATATATATATATATATATATATATATATATGTATATAATTTATATATATAAATAGATCACGTGAGCCCATTCACATGTCTTAGGCTGAGTCCCCGCTGGCGCTGAGCTTGGCGTGGTTACATGCATATATATATATATATATATACACATGTTCCCGCTCATGCGATGCGCGCGAGCGCAAATGCGCGGGCACACACGCTCGGCACTTTAGTAAACACATTTTTTAAACTTTCCCGCTTGCTCGATAGCCCGCAATGCGCTCCCCCCCTCCTCCCCCCCGCGCGTTGCAGGACACCCGACGCTCATGCTGTAAGCATGAGCGCGCTCAGCGCCAGCGGGGACTCAGCATTAGACAGGTCTGCAACCCTGTCTTTCACCATTATCATCCAGCACACAACGCTTACACTGCAGCAAGGGATTCTGGGAAATGACATGCAAATGAGCACACAGTGTCAGCTTTTGCCTGAAAACGATTTTTACATGGAACCCTTATAAGCAAATACTTGCTGTTAACACAGCTTTTAAGTTAAGTTCACTTGAACACAAGCAGGATTTTCTTCATTTATTATACAACTGATTCTGAATTACTGAGTCTGTGCTTTATATTTAATTTGCTGTTAGAACATTGTAGTCTGAAACGGTCTAGAACCGCGGTCATGACTGCTTTGCAGCAACCAAATTTCCGCTGGCGCTTCACCGCTGCTCACACTGCTGCCGGGACCTGTCATTCCTGGCACTTAACCGCTACTCACCCTGCCGCCGGGACCTGTCATCACCGACCACTTCACCGCTACTCACCCTGCCTCCGGGACCTGTCATCAATGGCCACTTCACCGCTACTCACCCTGCCGCCGGGACCTGTCATCGCCGGCCACTTCACCGCTACTCACCCTGCCGCCGGGACCTGTCATCGCCGGCGCTTCACTGCTACTCACCCTGCCGCTGGGATCTGTCATCGCCGGCGCTTCACCACTACTCACCCTGCCGCTGGGACCTGTTATCATCGGCCACTTCACCGCTAAGGTAAGTGCCTATGTTTAAGCCTTACTCTAAGCCCTTACCCTAATACCCCTTAAATTAACCCCGTACCCTAACCGCTAAAAACCCTTAAATTACCTGCTACCCATATCGCAAAAAAAAAAATTCATTAATCCCCGACCATAACCAGTAAAACCCCTTAAATTAACCACCTACCCTAACCAATAAAACTTGCCTTAAAGCGGCCGACGGCGGGGATTCCAGCGGCAAATCATCTGTAGCCGATAGCCAGTAATCATTTGGTTATGGTGAAACGGCCACAACCAAATGTCCCATTTCAGTCTGAAATTCCCTAATGCAACTGGAACCTTGACTGTTAATGGGACTTCCCTGGGCCAGAATGGTGACAACTGACTTTGGTTGACCATTTCAATTCTAATACTAGGTACACACTGCACTGTGTGGACCAAAACATTAACCAGAGCCAGGGAAAGTTATTTTACTCCAGTCTAAGATATTAGTCCAATAGGGCAGCAATAGGATATATAGCATAACAAAGCATCCATAACAGATCAGGCATCCCCTCTTGCTCAAGGTATAAAAACATGAGTTTCCCCAGAGTACAGTACGTGCAATCTATTGATTTTATCAGGAGACAAACAGAGCCCTTAGGACTGCACATCAATGCATATGGTGTAACATAGGCCTGCACAACATACGGCCCGCGGGGGTGGGCTGCTGACATGTGAGGTGCAGGGGGGAGTGATGTGAGGTGCAGGGGGAGGGTATGATGTGAGTTGCAGGGGGGAGAGAGTGTCATATTGAGGGGAGGGGGAGAGTGTGTCATATTGAGGGGAGGGGGAGAGTGTGTCATATTGAGGGGAGGGGGAGAGTGTGTCATATTGAGGGGAGGGGAGTAAGTACAATGCTCACTTTACATATTTTCTCTTACACATGAAAAATGGCGCTTACATGTATTTCACATAATGTAAAGGGCTTTAATAGCCCGATCAAAAGAAAGCTGGCTTTCACAGATTATAAGAGGAAAAAGGCGGAGGTATTGTTCTTGCAGGAGACGCACTTCAGCAAGAATAACTCACCTGGGTTTTTAGATAAAGGCTTCACTCAATTTTACATGGCTTTGGCATCTGTCAAGAAAAGAGGAGTGGCCATTTTATTTCATAATATCATACCCTTTGTACTCCAGACAATTAAGAAAGACGCAGAAGGTCGCTATCTCATTCTCACTGGAACAATCCATGAGTAGCCCATCACATTGGCCTCCATATATGCTCCTTGTGTACAAGAGGCATCTTTCTTTGACAGATTCTTTCGCCTGTTGAGTTCAGTAGCTAAAGGATATATCATAATTGGAGGAGATTTCAACATTACGATGCAATCTTCCGTGGACAGGTCAGGAGGAGGCGACTCTGATAATAAAAGAGCTCAAGACACCCTACGCAGTGCATTGAAAGACATCCAATTAGTAGATATATGGAGGGAGTTGCATCCAACATCTAGGGACTATACCTTCTACTCTCACCCACATACCTCGTACAGTAGAATCGATTATCTCTTTGTTTCGTGTCACATGGTTCCGAAGGTCAGTAATACAATGATCCATGATATTTCATGGTCTGACCATGCACCAATCGAGCTTAGGTGCAACAATATTGTGACCAGTCGACCAGGCGCAAATTGGAAACTCAACGAATCTATCCTTAAAATACCCGAAATTTGTACTACAATAGCTCAGGAAATAACTCAATTTTTTGAGGTTAACACAGGCTCTGTGGAATCCCATACGGTCTTATGGGAGGCTCATAAAGCAACTTTAAGGGGCATAATAATCAGTATTACTGCCAAAAGAAAACGAGTCAGAGATTCCAAAATTCGGACGCTCCAATCCAAATTACATTCCCTGCTATCAAATCATAAAACCAATTCAGATCCAATTACAGCAAAGGAACTGAAAGACACAAAAATCGAATGAAATATGCTATTGACTTCCCGAGCAGATAACTCCGTATGTTGGTCTAAGAGAAAGTTTTATGAAAAAGCCAACAGGCCGGATACGATGCTAGCTCGAGCACTAAAAGATAGGCAATCTAAGTTTAACATCCAAGCTATACGCTTAAAATCAGGTATTCCCACGGCCAACCCTAAAAAAATAGTAGAAGAATTTGGTTCATTCTATGGTTCCCTATACGACGGAAAGAAAGTGGCACACAATAAAACCACGAGCAGTGCACTGAGAGATTTCTTGGCCAGCTCAAAACTGGAGAGATTGACAGAGCGTGACAGAGAAGCTATGGGCGCTGACTTCACATTGGAAGAAGTGTCGCAAGCCATCAAGGAACTGAAACCATCAAAAGCACCAGGTCCTGATGGCTTTTCGGGGCTGTACTACAAGAAGTTCTCTGAATCACTTGCCCCACGGTTGCTCCATATGTTTAATGCTATTTTAGCAGGAGCCCCTATTCCCGAGGATATGCTACGGGCGTCTATATCATTAATACATAAACCTGGCAAGGATCCGCTCAATTGTAAAAGCTATAGACCAATTTCTCTAATCAATACCGATATAAAAATATATGCCAAACTTCTGGCCAATAGGTTGAGTATAATCCTACCCAGACTAATACATCCAGATCAAGTTGGGTTTGTTAAGGGGAGGCAGGCAGCGGAGAACACCCGACGATTCATTGATCTGTTAGAATTGGCAAACAAAAACAACATAAAAAGCATGTTATTAAGTCTGGATGCGGAAAAAGCTTTTGATAGGATAGACTGGCCATATCTACGAGAGACGCTCGCGGCATTTGGCTTCGGAAATCGGGTGAGTGGAGCGATTATGTCGCTGTACTCAGGCCCATCTGCCAGAGTCATACATCAGGGCTTCCCCTCAGACCCTTTCCCTATCCAAAGTGGCACGAGACAGTGGTGCCCATTATCTCCCCTCCTGTTTGCCCTATGTATTGAACCCCTGGCGGCATGTATCCGAGAAAATCCGGATATCTCAGGGTTAAACGCATACTCCCAATCACACAAAGCGGCCCTGTATGCAGATGATATCCTATTAATCATATCAAAACCCCTCACATCATTACCCAATCTATTTGACCTTTTAGATAAATTCTCTAAGGTCTCTGGGTTTAAGATAAATCAATCCAAGTCTGAGGCTCTGAATATCAATCTCCCCGGACATATAGAGAAACTACTGAAATTGAACTTTAATTTTAACTGGCAAAATAATTCACTCAAATATTTGGGGATCCATATCACCAAAGATGCAAAACACATCTATAAGGCAAATTATCCCAAACTAATCTGGACTCTAAAACAAGACCTAATCAGATGGTCTTCCAAGAAGATTTCTTGGATTGGAAGGATTCATAGCGTGAAGATGAATTTACTTCCCCGTATCCTATACCTCTTCCAGACATTGCCTGTGCCACTCAAACTGAAGGGTATACTCTCACTTCAGTCTGAAATATCCAACTTTATCTGGGGAGGTAAAAAACCGAGAGTACATAAATTAAATATGAAAAGACCTATCTTAGCAGGGGGCTTAGCGGTACCCTGCCTGTTGTCATATTTTAAAGCAGCTCAATTAAGCCAGATCATTCAATGGCATTCCGACCCTAAATTAAAAAGATGGGTAGAGCTAGAAACTGCTGCTTGCTCCCCATTAGAGCTTAATAATCTGATTTGGCTACCTAAGTCGTCAAGGAAAGACACTTTATTTCCACTCACCTCAACGACTAACTCTTTATCTGTTTGGGAAGTGTCAAAACTGAAAAACTCACTCACATCAGCAAACTCGCTGATGTCACCTATTTGGAACAATCCTAATTTTGTACCGGGTGTTATTGGTCATAATCACTCAATCTGGAGACACAAAGGATATGATAGACTCAAAGATCTTGAGGGCTACGATCTAAAAATTAACTCATTTGACCATCTCAGATCAGAAAATGATATCCCCCATGCTGAATTCTACAAATACCTTCAGATCAGAGCATTTTATAATAAATTCGCACCATACCCCCCATTAACGAATTTCGAAAAGCTCTGTCGGGCAGAAACCGACACAAAGGGACTCATATCTACAATATACGGAGAGGTAGTCGAACCTGCAACTTCAAAACAACAAATGCCCTCATTTCGTACCCAATGGGAGAGAGACCTTGGGGAGACCTTAGAGGACGAGGAATGGAATACTATATTTTTAGGAGCCGCAAAAAGCTCGATGTGCACCACACTGAAGGAGAACGCATATAAAGTCCTCATGAGATGGTACCTCATCCCTCTCAAATTATCTAAGTTTATACCAGGGTCCTCTCCATTGTGCCCTAATCAATGTGGAGGAACAGCTGACCTGTTACATATGCTGTGGTCCTGCCCGCGGATATCCCCGATATGGGAAAAGATCAGAAATTGGATCCAGAGAATATTTGATCTCACTATTCCCCCAGACCCGTGGCTGTTTCTCCTAAACAGACCTCTAAAGGGCCTATCAAAATCCAACAACAAACTAATTGCACATTTCGCAATCGCCACCCGGTGCGAGATCGCAGCATTATGGAAACGCCCCGAAATTCCAATTATCCCAAAGATTCGGAACCGTATTTGGTATATCTGCCAGATGGAAAAGCTAACAAGCCTAATTAATGAAACTGGTGACAATTACTTAAAAGTTTGGGCCCCATGGCTAGCTCAAACAGACATCCCAGGGGTAGAGCGTGACACAATTTGGCTATAATAGTAATAGATGCGTTCTCCTTGGGTGGAGTGGAAACTAAGTTTACAGCTGGATCACCATTCCCACTCATTATTAACTACTTATACTGCCACACGATCTTCTAAGAGGTTCCATAGTTCATGAGCCGTCTTAGTAGACTCCTGAAACCACTACATCCTCACCTATACGTTCCCTTTCCTCCTTCCACCCCCCTCTAACCTACCTCTTCCCCCTTTTTTTATTTTTTTATTATTTATTTATTTTCCCTTGTTTGTAACAAGTATTATTTTACCGTGGATACACATAACCTAAAATAAGATCTTTACCTACGCGGCGGAGTAGGGCTCGAAAAGCCGCGTGTGCGCGAAAAGCCGCGTGTGCTCAATAGATATATTATACCTATATCATTATGTAATATATGCTACCCTGTTCACCATGTATTGGATATGTTTTTCATGTATACCATGTATTTACACACCAATAAAATACAAGTTATATAAAAAAAACAGTCTACACTATGAGCGTTTTTGTGTGCTCTTCAATTTCTTAGAGATAATGAGCAAAAAGGAGGTTGGGGATTTTTCCTTGAAGAAACAGCAGCAGGACTACCTAATTTCTATACATTACTACAGAGACTGAACTTTGACCTATGAAAAGACTTACAGCATGGTCGGTTTATTTACCCAATTTGTTTTTAGCTGTATCATTTCCTAACAATTTGGATTTCTGGCCTGGGCTTACTTTCTTTTTTTCATCCAATTGTTTTATTCACAAATTTGTTTTAACACCTACCCTCTGAGCCCTGTTTGTTTTAACACCTACCCTCATATTGTTAATCCTTCTGGTTTGAGAGCGGATTGAGCATTGATTGTTTTACCATACAGATGAAGCCTGATTTATTTTGTCCATAGTTACATAGTAGATGAGGTTGACAAAAGACATGTGTCCATCGGATTCAACCTACAGTATGTTAAATATACTGTAGATGGCGATACTTTAGCCTATATTTTCTTTTACAGTATATTGATTCAGAGGAAGGCAAACAAAAAACTCCAGTGAAACATCAGTCAATGATATCTCATAAGGAAAAAATAAATTCATTCCTGTGGCATAAAATCCAAAAAATTAAGCAAAAAGAGGAGAACGCCAAAATACTGGTCAAGTGATTAGTATTTATTCATCTAACCATAAGAAAGGTCTACTGTGTAGGACTGAAACATTTGGATGAATAAATACTAACAACTTGACAACTATTTTAGAGTGCTACTTTTTTAGCTTAATTTCTATGGGATTTCACTCTTGTGTTTCAGCACACTCAAGTATCGTTAATTTTTGAGTGCACGTATACCTTTCTATAAAATAAAAAAAGCCACAGCTCCAGACAAACTGCAGACTATGATGACACGGTGTATGGTCCATTTAGCTGACCATCATCAAAGTTCTTCATAGATTAAATTATAGTGTACCAAGCTTTTCAAATCTCACATTTTCAAGTGTACTGACTGGCATCAAGTCATTTATAACAGAAAATAACTTTAAGATGTTTTAGTGTATGTTTTGAAGTGAAAATTCTTTGCAGGCACCTACCAAATTAATATTTACCTTGGAGTAAATGGCCTTGTTGGAGACGGAAGTGTAGTACCGAAAGTGATGTCACTGCTGGCAGAAGAGGCCCTTATGGCATCTGGCGCACAAGTGGAGGCCTCCCACACACAGAGAGAGACAGAGACACACACACAGAGATGCACACACACACACGAGACACACAGATGCACACACAGACACTCTCACACACAGAGACACACACAGAGACAGACATACAGAGAAAGACACACAGACATACACAGACACACAAAGAGACACACACACATGCACACATGGAATTCACAGTTACTATACATATAGAAGTTCAAATAGGTAAAACGGGGAGTGCCCACGCGCGCATGCGTGTCAAAAGTCAAACTTCTTTGCGTTTTGGCACTGAAATTGTGTTTTGATTTTTAATTAAAAACATCACCATCACATGTACAATTTCTGTGACAAAACAGTGATAAAACACAAAGAATTTTCACTTAAAATGCGCGTGCTCAGCACACACACTTTTTATTTGAGCATCACTTGAAAAAAAAACAGCCTTTGTTAAAGTTCACATACTGTACTCTACAGACGGAATGGAACATTTGGTCGCTGCCCACCTGCCGCGACCAACTCCATTGCCGGAATTTGGCTGCAGAGAGACCCTTCTCTGCAGGACCCTCTACCGCCACCCGCTTTCTTGATAAGGTAAGTTTTAAGGTAGGGGGTTAACTTTAGGTGGTTTGGAGGTTAGAGTAGGGGGTTAACTTTAGGAGTTTGGGTGGGTAAGTAGTGGGTTTTATGGTAAGGAGTTATGTTTTTTAAGGTAGGGGTAGCATTAGTGTTAAGGGTTAAGATTAGTGTTTTTAGGGTAAGGACTAAGGGTAGGGACTTATCCTGACAGTACTTGTGGCTAAACGCCAGTTACGCGGCTAAACGCCAGTGACATTTGGTCACCGTGAAATGGCCATGACCAAATGTCCTAGACCGCTGTTATGGATTGCAGGTAGCTTAGGACATATATAGCATAATTAATACAGGTCACAGGTACATATATAGAGTACATATATAGTATCATTATATAGCTTAGTACAGCTTAGGTACAGCTTGGAGCATATTGTCAATATCTTAGCTTTTTTTCTTATCTTAGAAATAAGGGTTGTTTTTGCTAAGAAATGGACAGGATATTTGTACACAGGTACATACACATTAAAGAGGAAGTAACTCACGTAAACACGCTGTGGTCAGGCGCTGTGGTCAAACTGTAAATGCTGATAAACATACGTCAGTAGCCACAGAGTATGGTCACATATCACACGTCAGACACGTCCGGCACGTACTCAGTAAACAATAAGACGCCATATAAGTCTGCGTGCCTGGATCATAGATCAGAACCGAAGTGGGAAACCACACTGGAGACGAGACTTAGCTGAGACTGGCGTGACCTATCATAATATCTTTGGGTTTGTGAGTATGACATGCATATTAACTAAATAATCTCTGCATAGTTAGAAATGGATTGTTAGCTTACTGTTAGCTGTTAGCTTACAAGTTAGCTTGTTGTGATATTTCTGGTTATTATTGTTGTGATACAATAAACAACAAACCTTATTTTATACAAACTCTGAGTGACCTTTCTTTATAATAATCTCACAATACCCTTGCATCTTAGGGGGTGAACCGAGAGTATACAAGTACAACATCGTGGTCTGTGTTTTTGCTTAGTGCAGAATATAACTTACCACGGGGCAGTACTTGGGACAAGAAGGTTAGGCATCGAGCCCAGATTACCGCTGTATGGATGTAGCAGGACTTCATTTTTTCAGTACCAGGAAACGCCATAGGACTGTGATCGTGACTGCCCTGATGCTGGAAGATTACCCTTCAGTGCTGGCTCCGGAGACAGTAGGTCCTGCTACATCTGTATATTACAGTATATGCTAATTTAAAAAAAGACATTACATTACCCACATCTGTTTGACATACAGTAGTTCTGCATAGATCTGCATGCTTTGTCAATCAATGATGACCAATAAATTATATGGATACCATATTGAAATTACCACATATTTAATTTACGGGTAAATTTGTGGGAATATAGATGCAACAGGCATTATTGCACATGTTGGCGTGTGCTAGTGGGTGCATTGGCATTTTAGCCCCGCCCCCTTTTTGTTCTTGACTAATCCATTTAGAATGGAGGCTACTCCCACTGGCGCGTTATGTGTGTCCTGCTACAATGCTGCCGTGGGAACAAGAACGACAGCTACATCTGAATTAAAGTGGTTTCAAATCTCTTCTAACAGTAAAATACTCCATAAAAGTATAATTTTCCCTAAAGCCACATTGGTCCACAAATATTCTTACAGCAATTGATAACATTTACACATAACATTTTAATACTTTATAAGTTGTACATTATAAAAAGTTTTTTTTAAGCTTATGTTCAAAATTAAGTCATACAATTTATGCAATCCTGATTTAAACATATCCAAATCAATATTGATGAATATTCCTGTGAAATAACACATAAAGCAAATGTTTACTATATTCTTTAATATACAGTGGATGCAGAAAAGGGTTTAGTGGACCAAGGCTGGCCTAAATTCCTAATTTTCTTTACTGCTACTGTATACAAATAAAAGAGCAGGAAGTTGTTTATTATTTACTTTCACAATGTCAGAAGTTGTAACATTTTTATGAAAGAATCTTCTTAGCTCGGTGGCATAAATTGTTTCGACCTTAGATACTAATGAATTCCTCATTAAGTGACCGAATTTGCAATAGATCAGCACTGGACTGGACAGCGTATTTTAACAAAATGATTTCTTACATTACTTTGTTAATAGCCTTTAGTCTGATTAGATTTATGCTAGCGTGACTATCCTAATTTATAATTGAATGATTGATAGGCAAGAAACAAGCATAACACACACATTTTAATGAAGGAATATATGTATTTTCCATCCTCTGCATATGTTCTCTGAATACTGTAGGTAAACATATTAAAGTCTTTGAAGATTACACAGTCAAAATATACAGTATTCTTATGCTTCTAAAATGTGCCTGGAACTGTCACTAAAGTGCACACATTATGGCTGATATTTTTTAAGTGGTGCTATGCTGTAGGGCACCTTCTTATGCTGGAAGACACCTTATGGCCCATTCAAGCGGAGAGATCGTAAGGTGTATTCCTGACCCAGAAGGTGTCTTATGAAATAGCACCATTTAGAAAAATATGACCCTAAATGTCCCCATTTTTACACGCATTGAGTTCGACCATATGTTTAGCTCTACTCCCCCATCAATAACATTATTTATCGCAAATAAAACATTATCAGTCTTTTTTTCCCCATACTATCATTGGCCACCAGTAGCTGTGAAATTTAATTCATTATGCTGGCGATTCCCATCCATTTTAATAGAGCTGAACTCCTCTCCAGCATTGGTACGACTATTTCCCAGCATGTTAAATCAGGGGACTTGTAATTGATTCTCACTTTCTAAACCTTTGCCCTATCCTCTCAATGACCCTTGCCTCGATGTCTTGCTCTTTCTTCCTTACCCTTATTGTTTAACCTTTTTCTTTATTACTTAGCTGCGTTCACACATCTCAATATTAATTTTTTAACACTGGATGTTTTGTCACGAATAAGACATTGAAAGAGTAATATATGATGTCCTTTCCAATCCTATGATAATGTGATGTATCAATACAGGTAAACCCCATTATAGCGCGGTCCTCGGGGTCCACCCTGAGACCACCGCGCTGGTAACGGGGTCGCGCTAATTTTTTTTAAAAATGGACGCCGTGCGCCTGATCGACGCTCCAGTCTGGTTGCTAGGGCCGCCTGGTTACCAGGGCTTGTGACAGGTAGGCCGGACCGGCCTGTAAAACACCCGCTATGCCACCTCCTCTTGGCCGGTGAGCGAGCTGCTCCTGCCCGGCTCCTCCATCCTGGCCCTGCGGCTCCTTCCCAGATGAGATCCGCCTCCTGCCTGGCAGTGACGTGTCCCTTACCTGGCGGCTTGTGCGGGGTAAGGAGAGGTGCAGTACTGGGGAAGGAAGATCTGAGCCTGCAGTGTGAGAGAATCCGGAGAGCTGAATGGGTAGCGGGGTCCCCTTTGCATCTCTCACATGTGTCCCGACACCCCCCCCCCCCCCCTCCCCCCCCCCCCCCCCCCTCCCCCCCCCCCCCCTCCCCCCGCCCCCTGCCCCTTCCTCCTGACACCCCCCCTCCTCCCGACACCCCCCCTCCTCCTGATGCCAGCTCTGCTCCGATCTCAGCAGCCGACACCAAAGGTAGGGAGGGGGAGTGGGAGGTGTGGTGTAGTGTGTTGTGAGAGTGTGTTGTGAGAGCTGTGTGCTGTGAGAGTGTGATGTGAGTGCTGTGTGGTGTGAGAGCTGAGTGCTGTGTGAGCAGTGTGCAGTGCAGAGTGTGTGCAGCGTGTGCAGTGTAGTGTGTGCAGTGAGTGCAGTGTAGAGTGGGTGCAGTGAGTGCTGGGAGTATGTGCAGTGTGTGCAGTGTGTGCAGTGTAGAGTGTGTGCAGTGTGTGCAGTGTAGAGTGTGTGCAGTGTGTGCAGTGTAGAGTGGGTGCAGTGAGTGCTGGGAGTGTGTGCAGTGTGTGCAGTGTGTGCAGTGTGTGCAGTGTGTGCAGTGTCTGTGGGTACGGCTCTCCTCTAGGGTCGTGATCATAGTATGGCCTGAAGGGACACTGTTTTGTTTGGTTACGTACATTACACAACAAACATTCCACGTCGGCCATTTTAGAAACCCGGCAGGGACAATTTGCTAGCTGCAATTTCACTCACTTCAGCAACTTACATACAGCACTTGCTAGCTGCAAATTCACTCACTTCAGCAAAAGGCATTAGTTTTACAAACAGCACTTGCTAGATGCAATTTTTTTTTTTTTTTCTTCAGCAAAACATTTTGGTTTTCTGTTTGGGTTCAGGGTGCTATTGCATCCACACTACGCACATTCTCTGTGTATGCTAGAAGCACAACTGATATACACAGTGGGACAGACTTCACTCATAGCATCTGTACTTTAGTTCAGCTGGGCGGCCTTTTAAACCCCCGCATTTATTTGCAAACCCACAGACTTTTTAGTGTCGACCCGCATTCTCCACCATATGTGACAAACGCCCCTCTTTTGTAGTGCTGACGTCTGTCTGGGTTCTTCCCGACACAGTCTTCTAGGGTTAATTATATAACAAACAGGAACATGCAAAGTATTACGTTGCTTAACTCAGGCTTCTGCCTGCTTTATTTTCATCCCAGTAAGGGACTGCAGCTTTAACATGTGTAGGTTAGAGGCACTCAGATATTTTCATTCAGCGGTTTACTCATATCAGTGTGTCAGGATCGCCTAGACCTCCTGCCTAGCCATAGCTTCCTTGTCCACTGGGTGTGCTGCTGCCTTCTGTTGGCTCTGGGTTCCTCTGTCTGTCTGTCTTCTTGTTGCTCCTGTCTCTGTCCTTTATAGCTTGCTTCCTGTCTGTTGTTTTTGCCTTTGCTTGAAGTCAGACTCCTTATGCACATGCTTCTGATCCTGATCTGTTTTCTGTACCTGTACCTGTATTATAGAAGTCTGTTCACAGTAAAAGCCCTTGCTGGTAATCTGGCTTGTCCCTGTTTGTTCCTGTTCTCAGTCCCTGCCCCCAGACCTGTCCTTGCTCCCCTGTCCTGTTCCAGTCTCCTCGTTGCCGACCTCTGCTTGTTACCTGACTTCGCTACCTGCCGCCTGCCTCGGACCTCTGCTTGTTTCCTGACTTCGCTACCTGCCGCCTGCCTCGGACCTCTGCTTGTACCTGACTTCGCTACCTGCCGCCTGCCTCGGACCCCTGCTTGTGACCCCTACTACACTTGTGCTGTTCCGGCCACCGAGATCCTACCCGCCACAGGAGTCTCCCGTGACAGAAAGCAAAGGCCACTTCTGGATCTCGCTGGAACAGATTCTTCTTCTGCCTGCACCCTTTCCTGCCTGCTGCAGCAGACCACATCCACATGGTTGAAGATAAGTACTTTCGTTTCTTTTTTTGAAATCCAAGTTGGGATTTTGAAAGGTTTTTTTTTTGTTGCTGCTAAGTGTTCTGCAAGAATTATTGCGTTCATAATGAAAAAAACATTTTTTTCTGAGACTAGAACTGTTGCTGCAGAGACTATTGCAGCTTTCTTTGAGATTTTTAATTTTGTGCAGTACCTGGGTTAACCCTTGCAGTACCTGTTGCCACCTTTTTAGATTCTGACTTTTCATTTCCTTGATAAGGCTTGTCTCTGCATCCCTGGTTGGACCACTGCTGTTCACAGGGTTCCCATTTCAAAAGACAAGAGTGCTTCCATTATTTTGTTACTGCATGCAGGAAAAATCACTGCAATCTGTAGTTTTTCATATGATTGGTTCTAAGGTTTCAGGTTTACCTGCAAGTTCCCCTAAAGTTTGTTTCTCTGCAACATATGATATCCCTACGCCTGATATCAAAGGTTTCAGATTTGACTGCAGGGTTCTCTGTCTGATATTCCTATGTCCTCTGTCAAAAGTTTCAGATCTAACTACAAGTTTTCTCTGTATTAGTTTCCTGCTGTCTATGATATTTCTATGCCTGAAATCTAAAGTTTCAGATTCAACTGCAGGTTTTCTTTGTCTATATGATATCCCTACGCCTGATGCCTAAAGATTCAGATGTAACTGCAGGTTCTCTCTGTCTATATGATATCCCTACGCCTGATGCCTAAAGATTCAGATATAACTACAGGTTTCTCTGTCTGTTTTTTCCTTGCATTTATAAATCTCTGTGACTGATGCTAAAGTCTCAAAGGGTCAGCTCTCCTATCTTGTGTCTCTCTGTGTCTAATATTCCTGTTGTTCATTCTAATGCTTCTGTTTTAAAAACACATTTCTTCTTTAATGGTTTCTTGGGAAGTGTGGTTTCCCCATGTCTTAAATTATGGCTCCCACTCAAACAGTCTTGAGCAGTAAATGTTAACCACTGATTCTTCAGAACTTCTCAAAGCAAGCAAGAAGAAGAAAAAGAAGGGAGGCATTACTGTGGAAGTTGCAGAAGGAATTAAGAATGAAAATTTAACCCCAGAGTCTGCATTTGATGAAAGAGATATGCTGCAGCTTAAGGCAACTCACAGACATATCCCAAGAATAGTGGAAGAGAAGAAAGATGCTCCTACTCAGACGCTTCAAGCTGCACAGAAAGCGATTGATTGTCTATATGGACGTTTAGATAAGGAGCAAGAAGCTAATTCTGCACTACAAAACTGTCTATCCTCAGCAATTGCTAAGTGTGTTCTACAGGAGAAAGAAAAAGAGCAGTTGGAGAGTGACCTGGATGGCATTTCAGCTGAGCTGGAGAAGGCATATACTGATGCTGCTGAGAATCGGCGCCTCGCTTCTAAAAGTAACGAATTCCGGGAAATCTCTATGAAGGAAATTGACAGGCTTAATACAGAGCTTAAAGTCTCCCAGGAGGAGGTTTGCTACTTCAAAAAAGAGATGGAAGTCATTCTGGAGGAGAGATGCTACTTGAAAACAGAGATACGTTCTATGAGAAACGCCTCCGAAGAGTTAAATAGTAGGTTTGAAATTGTAAACCAAATGAGTAAGAACTTCTCTGTCCAAGCCAGTGAAGGAGATAAAAGACTCCATTAATCAGAAGAGGAGAAGAGACTATTGATAGAAGAAAGTGAAGGATGCAATTAGTGCTGGAAAAAGCAGAGGGTGACTGGGAAAAAGAAAAATATCAGTTGGAGAATGACAAGTTGATCTTGTCAAGTAAGCTGGAGAAGGCCTATGCTGATTCTGCCCAGAACCAGACTTATATGGCTCAAGTTGACGCAGCACTGGAAGCATCTCAGAAAGAGGTTCACAGGCTTACTACAGAGCTGGAAGCCTCTAAGGAGAGGAGTTGCCACTTCAACACAGAACTATGTTCATTGAGAGAAATCTTCGAAGGGTTAAATATCAGTTTTGAAACTGTAACACAAGAGTGCAAGAATCTCTATGTCCAAGTCAGTGAAGGAGATAAGAAACTCCATAAATTAGGAGAGGAGAAGAAACAGTTGGCCCAGGAAAAGTTAGATGTGCAGACAGCACTGCAGAATGCAGAGAGAGCGCTGCAAGAAGAATGTGTCTCCCTGGAGCGGCGCACACAAGCAGAAAATATGCTGCAGAGTCAGCTGCGAGAACTGCGTACACATCTGCAGGACACCAAGGAGAAATGGGTGAATGCTGAAGAAAAGCAGCGAGTTCTGCAGGAAGAAAGTTTCCAGACTGCCTACAAGGTAAAAATGCTGCAAGAGTATTTAAGTACCCAGTGTGTCCCCAAAGAGCAGCATGAGGAGCTGAAGGCCACACTGAGCATAACCAGAGCCTCGCTGGAGGAAGAGCTGAAAACTCGAATAGCTGGTTTTTCATTGGGTGATGCCACGAAACGGCAGTCGCAAAAAGAGACCACGGAAAGTGAATATGTCCCCTCTGCCGCATGTGAAGAGCCTGATGTATCTGTTCCCGATGCCCCTGCTATGACGTTAGACGGATCCCTGGTGCAGTTCCTTGCTATGCCTAATAACGCGCTTGCGATGAGGATAAATGCACCTCTCACAGATTTCCCATTAGCACTTGACGTACACATTAAGTTGGCCTTCCATCAAGATTTCCCTGAAGAGCCTGGAGGGTTGTCCGGAGTTGTTGCTGATCCCTATGTTCCTGCAAAACATGGAGTGTATATATAAATGTAACACCTTTCCCCCCCCCCCCCCCCACAATCACAGATAGGGACCATGTGGGGGAAATCTACACTTGTGTTACCGGGTGTGGTGCGTTACCTGATAGGCTCACAGAAGGCCTGAACCTCCGCCACTGGGAGCCTGGGGTTACCTGATTCGTCGAACACAGCGCCTCCACCTGTAAAGGTTCCCACCTGAGTGGGATGGTCCTCTTACAGGAACCACAATAATAAAACACGCACACAGTGTATGCTAACAGATGTTTACTATTGCTACTAATAATAACTTCGGTACCTGTACCACACAGAATAATGCATATAGCCATACACATGGACGTGCACCGGGTGCACCCATCAACATAGGTATTCCCCAAAGTACCTTATGTCCAAACCCCACCCACGTGTGTTGGAGATAGCGCTATCCCTGGACGTGTTGGTGCACTATTTATAGATACCTGCCCAGGGCTCCAGCCCGCGGGTGCCGCTATACAACTGGAGTGGATCCGCCTGATCCGACGAGACGTCCTCCTACGCATGGGGTGAATTCCAGCGTGGATATTATCACCACGGCTCCGCACCGTCTGTACCTTGATGGGGATCCGTCTGCAGCCGGCAGGCCGCAGTCACTGCTTGGCGTGGCCTCCGAGAAGATAGTCTCTCTATAACTCTGGGGGGTCTGAGCCCAGACCCAGTAATCAGGCTGCATGCCACTAAGTGGCTCCTTAACTTAAATCAACCCAAACAGCTAAAGGGGCAGAACTCCTCATGTAGGGCCTGCCCCTGAAGCAACCACAAACTGGGGCAATGGTAATAGTTATCTGGGGCCTCTGGGGTTAACTAGGCCTAGTGCCAGGGGCTACTGCTCCCTGCACACACACCCTAACTCACCCAGATCCCAGCTCCAACTCACACTCTTCAAAAAAACTGTCTTAACTGTCATCTCTCACAGCTTCACTGGTTGCCTAGCAACATGTAACTGCAGCCTCTCTTAACTGTCCCTATTCAAAACTGCCAGTGCAGGCTCCCTTGCACTGAAAAGGCCTTAATTGCAAATGCAGCCGCCCTATTGACTAAGCCACAGCATGTGACAATCCCCTTGCTGAACAATCCCCTGAGGGATACCGGGGCTATACAAAGATGAAGCAATGCTTAATTTTTCCAGCACTAGGGTATTTGTGGTCACTTAACCATGGCTACCTTGGCACTAGAGCATTAATGATCCAATCGGAAAACATGGACCCCATGTAACATTGTTGACTGCAAGAAAGGATACAAACCCGCAGGGCAGAGGTACAGTAGGGATTAGTACACCGACCTTGGCCTGGGATCTGAGGCCTGGGATGCAGGGGTAGTCAAGTCCAATTCTGGGGTTGAGGCAGGCAGCAGGCAGGGATAGTCAAGTCCAATTCTGGGGTCAAGGCAGGTGGCAGGCATAGGTGGTCAGAGGTCAAGCACAAGCAGGTAATCACAGAGCAAAGACAGAGCTCAAGCAGAACAAGGTACAGAGTACATTGCACAAGCACTGACAGGGAGCAATTGCCTGCTATTTAATGGCCAGAAGGAGCTACTGGCATTGAGGGCCAGAGAGAGGCTGACTTCCTGTCAGGATGTGAGGAGCCAGGAAGCAAAATGGCCATGGTACTGTAGCTTCAGTGAGGTCACTGCCTGTTGGCAGCCATCTTAGGTATTCAGACAGATCCCTTACCTGTATACCACTGAAGCGTGAATGTGGCAGACACTGTCTCTGGAGCCACTGCTTTTTGCTTTTCAAGATGTAGCTCGGGAGACAGTATATTTTGCTGCCTCTGAGTATATAGTGTAACTGCTGCTTTGAAGTTCATTAAATGGATCACTTATTGTTTTGACTTTTTTAGATGAAAATAAGGACATTTAAACCACAATAATTTCTCAATACTGATACACATTACAGCTGTTTTCCTTTTTGATTATCCAAAATAACCTCAATTGAAGATCGTTTTAAAAACATAATGTCTTCCCTATGCTCTTACGATTCAATCACATTTGTATTTTAATCAGAGAAAGTATCCTTTTACTCTGTCATTTTCCTTTCTTTCATTCTTTTTTTTAAATCTAATTTTCATACTAAATTCTGTGGTTTTCTATCTTGTTTTCATTCAGCAGAATCAAAGGGCACTGACTCAGATAAAGCACTCACATGCAAAACAGATAGAATGCAACCAATCTTGAAAATAAATATCAATGTTTTTAATGCACTGTAAGGGGCCGTGCTTTAAGGGATGTGCTTGACCTTATTGACATACATAAATCTCAATTTCAATACAGATGTAGCCAGACTTACTATACTATTCTCGGGGCTGCAAAGCACCAAGGGTAAATCCTCTGAATTTATTTACAATTTGTGGCTCCATTATGGCCACCGAGTATCATAGGTGAAGATATTACAAATGCAGCCAACAGTATCTGATCACTTGCCTGGGTAAAAACTAAGGCATCTCAGAGTAAATGCCACAACATGCCTCAACATTTCTGTGAGATTCGGCTGCCAGACTAATGGCCCATTGGATTAACACAGCAGGGGTCCCTGCAGTCCCATTCAGTTTGAATGGGACTGCAGGGACCCCTGCTGTGTTAATCCGATGGGCCATTAGTCTGGCTGCAGAAATCTCACAGAAATGTTGCCGTTTATTGGGAGATTGCTCCAGATTTTCCAAGGTAAGTGATCTACAGTAATACTGGTGGCTGTAAGTGGACCACCTGTTACGACACATACTGAACTGCAATAACATAAATAACCGGACACATAATTATGCCGGCTGACAGTAATCGAGCCGTGGACAACAAAGTATTCACACGGCTATAATCTCGCACTTTCTCGTGTTCATGAGGACAGTACGTTTTGCTACATCTGTCCGTGTTTTACCTGAATTGAAGAATGGGTTAAGAAATAATCAAAGTAGTGCTACTATTATGGGAATAAACAATTGTTCATATTCACTTGCCATAGATTCTTCTAAGTAATGTACTTTGTCAAATGAAAGCATTTTTAAGATTTGTGATAAGTTGCTATTTACCAGAAACAATGCTCCCACTCTGGGTTGTAGGGGGGATTAGAGGTCAGTAGTGGTGGTGAAGGGACCCTCCCTTTTAAAAGGTTCTTCCAGAAGATTTTGCTGATACTGTACTTCTATACCTTCTCCAGTTCAACTACAGTTCGTTGTATAGAGGGGTTAACTGTTGATTAAAGCATGCTCTCTCCTGCTAAACTCTCTCCTCCCATGCCACTTATTCCACCCCCATGTCTCTTACTCCCTCCCACCAATGTCACTTTCTCCCTCCCCCCATGTTACCACTTTCTATCCTGTCATATCACCCACTCTGCCACATGGTACTCATTTCCCCATGGTCTTTTTTAAACCCACTGAACATATTTAAGAGCAATATGGTAAGGCACATTACTTAATGTGTGATGTTTCATGTGGCAATTGACAGTTTACGTTTCATGTAGCAGACATTTATGTTACCTCTGTCAGGATTCGTATCTGATTACTTTCCACAAATGTGGCTTATCTCATACAGTATGGTTTATGTTTCTGTGGCCTCATGTAAATATTACTCAACTGCAATCATCTCCCCTTCGGCCCACACCCAATGTACTCGTACACCCTGTATTACTCAAAAGCCTTGCATTATCTACTGAATGTTGGTGGAGAACTCTGAAATCCAGAACACACAGCAGCACAACTTCTAACACCTATGACAAACATTGAAACTTTGCATTCAGCCAACAATTTTTCAAAATTCTATTTATATTGTTACTCTCTTTAGCCAAGGTTATTGAACTCAACCAAGGCCCTCCCTTTTCCACTTTGTTTTATACCCCTGAAAATTCCCCATGGAAATTCCAAAAAAGGTCTATCTGTGATCTATATAAATATTCATACCCTGCTGCCTAAACTGGATGAACAAAGGCCATGGTGCCTTTTGCATAAGCTTAAAGTCATAATTCTAACCAAACATGGCTAACTTCTAAAACTCATGATGCACCTACCTTCCTTCAGGGATACTCAATTTTTTGGAAAGATAGGTCAAAGAGAGGATGAGGGGTGTTATATTATATTGAAGTCAACTTACAATGTATGCAGCTAAATTGTTTCCCAAGCCCATCTTCTTTTTTAAATCATAGTTGATAAAATGTGCCTACCTTCTCTAAGCCTATTCTTGTTGTTGGCATTTACTGCCCCCCTAAAGCCCCACTACAATCCGTGACTCATTTTCTTGGCACAATTCCCTCTCAGAATGTGAAGAAAGAGCTGTTAATTCTAGATAATTTCAAAGTCAATTGGCTTGACCCTAAAAGTAGAAAAAATCTAGACACAGTTCAAGTCACTAAATTTAACCCGACTAATTTAACATCCCACATGGGTAAACCTAAAATCTTCCAACCAATGCTTGCTAGATTGGATTTTATCCTCTTGTTCCAAAAAATTAAATCCTCTCGTATCCTACTTGACCTTTTCAGTGACCATGCAATAGTGTATTCTGTAAGGAAAATCAAACCACTCAAATCAAGCCCCCAAATTCTACTCGAGGTTTCTCTTTTTAATTAGGATTATGCTTCAATAAATGTTTGTTATTTTTTCAAGTGGCCATTTTTTTTTCATATTAGCTGTGCTCCCAGCTCTCTCAGTATTTGGATCCCGCCAAAACAATTTCTAGCTGGTCTTACCAACGGCCCTTGGTACAGAGTCGACTTTTACCTGAACCCGATTCTGTGCTTGATTTCCAAACTGAGTTCTTAAAACTATGCTGTGTCTGTCTGCTGTAGATGCTGGAAGCCTCCTACTGGTATTGTCAGTAGTCATTGTAATGCGATACGAAAATGTTGCTGATGTCACAAAAAGCAACTTAATTTAAAATCTTCATTGAGTCCTCTCGGTCTGAGCATATTGAGGCTGTAGATCATCTTTGCTTCTAATTTAAGAAGTACTCTATTGCGATCTCCCCCCCTAGTGCTGGGGCATGGGCTTGCATGATTGGCATGCAGCGAAGAGTGGACAATCCATGTTGATGTTCTTTAAAGTGCCAGGTGACGGTTGAAGTTTGTAGAGCTCCTTATTTTCTGTGTCAGCCAAAGTCTTGCGTATAGTGGATCGGTGGAGGCTCAGCCGTTCCTTAAGCATCCGTATGGTCTTCCCCATATATAGCTATAGCGGCCATTATTCAAATAAATCACGCTGCGCATAAATCTGAATACCCATGTCATGGTGCGTGATGTTTTCCAACCGTACAGCCTTAGACGCGTGTTGACTCGGGTTTTTATCGGGTGCAGAAAATTGCATTTTAGCGCAGGCTGCAATACCGTCAAGAAACTCAAGTGGGCAATCGCGAGTTGTTGTCTTAAAAATCTAATAGCAATTCAACCTGTCTTTTTTTGCCGTACAGTTCAGCAAGTATGTGTGTATGTAATTGTAATTTGAATATTAACGTTACGATTTCATACTGTATAGTGTACATGGGAAAGAAGTCCTTTCTGAGGCTCCTTAGCCATACACAGATTAAAAATATGATGACACATATACAGGATAATACAGGGAAAAGAAGTAATACAAAAATACATTGTCACTTCTTCTTCCGAATGTAGAATATATATGTATTATTAAATTATTTATTAATCAATACGTTTGCATGGCTTGCTTTTCTTTTCATACTGTTTTTATTTTATGCGCATTTGTGTACTGTACATCAGTCCCATTACCTCCTTCCTTTCCTTTCCCTTTTCCCCCTCCCCCGTTCCCCCCGCCCTGACCCTTTCCCCCCAGTGATGTCTATTTTATTGCCACTTGAATCATATTTACAGTCACTCTAACGAGTAAGTCACACTAGCGCCAGATGTGCTACATTTTGTGTTATGCATACTGTTATACCCTGGTTTCCAGAGACATTGTGGGCTATCAGCCCAGCGATCAGATATTGCTCTATGCACCTCGGACATCGACATAGCAGCAGTTTCACTTAGGACAGGGACTTGATCAGTAGTTCAACCTCGATGATTAGCCAAACCACCAGGCGCACCATTGGTTGGATCCCAACGCCATGGAGACAACATAGAGTACATTGCCTGTATCGCCATGGCTACCAGGGACGCCGGTTCAGTGATCAGCTGTTTTCTGCACACCATATACAGTACATTGATCTGACAGCAGTTTGAAGAAGGGCAGAGACTTGAGTGGTGGCTCAACTTCGATGTTTGGCCACACCCCCAGGCACGCTATTGGCTGGAACCCCAGCACCAAGGAAAATGGACACAGCACATTGCCTGAATTGCTATGGCTACCAGGGATGCCTAGAACAGCCGGTTCAGTAATCAGCTGCTGCTTCGTATACTACGGATGCCGATGTGGACGTGACGTCAGTGCCTATCACAATTAATTATACAGCAGCTGTGCAGATTTGCGGGCTTTCACAAGCAACAATCAGGGGTGCTATTTGATTGAGATGGTGGGTATATATAGATATGGGTTTATTACTGCGTCTTGAGCACTCCCTTGAGAAAGGTCCTGTTTGGAGGACCGAAAACGCGGTGAATGGTGCCAGTTCTTCAATGTAACTGTTTAACAGGATATTGTGGTGCTTCCTTCCTTGATCGGGGGCCTATATATAATATAAATATTAAAATAGGGCCTCACGAGCATATATAATATATATATATACTATAATATATATAATTAATATATATATATATATATGTATATGTATATGTATAGGTTATGTATATATAATATATATATATATAGATAGACGAGAGAGAGAGACGCAGAGGAGGAATTTAGATATATTTAGAAAGATAAATATAAAACTAGAAAGTAGAAAGTATAAAGAGAATAGTTTATACATATAAAATTACATTAGGACAGATAATATACAGATAAATATAAGATATTATATATATGATATATATTATATATATATATATATAAATATACATAACAATACATAACATATACATATACATAAGATATACATATATATATATTTATATATATATATATATTATATATAGATATTCAGATATATGTACATCTTTTAAACAAAGAATGGGAAGGAAGTGTCAGCTCCATAGCATAATACTGCATATATACTACATATAAATAAATATTTATCACCAGGACTTACTCATACACTGGCGACACACTTTATTCAAGCTCGGCTAGTCCTACGAATTCGGGTATACTCGGGTGCATTGAGGTTTGTGACTGTTTTCTGCCCGAGTGCATTGCGTTATTTTCCAGGCAGGGATTGAAGCATTTTATTCCCGCTGGCTGCAATACTGCACAGTATATATATATATACTGCATTACAATTCATGAATTTATGCCATCTTCTAGACACGCGAAGCATTGCAGCCTATTAAATCCTAATCATTATCATTTAACAGATCAGCCGCCCATCAGCCAGGCATGAACCATGGCTGGGAAGGCAAACACAACGGGGCTTGTCAGAGGTGAGGAGCGGCGCATTCCAGGTATCTGCCAGGTACATACTGGGTATTTGCTCGAATAAAGTGTGTCGCAGCAGTATAGTGGGTTAAAAAACATTTGTTTGAGACAATCTGTGTGCTGACGCTGTCAGCTGGAGGATGAATCTGATGAGAATGCACGGATGACAGATGACAATTTGCCAAGGCTTTAGGGGATACTCATCTGTGGTAGGAGAGACCTCATTCTCTCCCGTCTTGATTACTGTAACCTCCTGCTGTCCGGCCTTCCTGCCTCTCACCTGTCTCCCCTACAATCTATCCTTATATACACCCTGTCAGGTACTTTCCAGCATTTATTTGTCTATTTAGACTCTTGTACTGTCTTTCAGGGTAACTCCCTGATCAGAGGTTAAATCAAGTCTGCACTATTCAGGGGATCCATGCCTTGTTTTAATTTTCTGTGCTTTAATTTTAATTTTATGTTCTGTGACATTTTTCAATAAACATTGTGGTTTTGTATTGTCAGGCATACTAGAGTGCTTTTATTGGGGCTCTTTTTTTTCTCTTGTAGTTACCAACCTTTTATATGCAGAACAGAACAATAACATTAGCAACGGTGTCACTCTGTAACACTAATATTACAACTGTCCGGTCGCTTCGCAGGGCATTTACTCCACACCTTATTCTCCCCCAACACCGTGTACCCAGAGTCCCAAGTGTCCCCCACCACCCAAGTGTGAGACAGCGCTGCCCACTATGTTGAGATGAGGTTTGATTCTCTTGGTGTATGGTGAAGGTACCTGCCGGGTTTGTCCACTCCCGGGCACGCAGATGCCTGGCTTGGCATCCCTTGCTCCAGACGGATGATCCTAGGTGGTGATCCGCCTTGGTGATGGGTGGCTCCCGCAGGGAGTGACCAACCTTTGGACAGTCTCTGCCTCTGCTACCACAGAGGATGATCCACCTTCAACAACAGTGGCCAGGATATTCACTCTTCCTGGATGGACCCTCACTTAAGCTGCTTTACAGGACCCTGTCCCTATCCTAGGAGGCGTCCTTGTAGCAGCCACAAGATGAGGGTGCGTTGGGCCTAGCTGGGGCCTAAGGGGAGATCTCTGGCCTCCCTGCACAAACACACCCTCCCCTCTCTGTGTCCAAGCTTCAACTGACTAGCATGGTCCCTGTCTGCAGTATCTATATCCTGTCAGCAGAGGTCTAGCAACTCTATTGACTGCTGTGAGTCACCTGTGCTCCAGCCCCTGGGGCTGCTGGGAGTTGTGGTTCCCCATAGAGCCTTCTATCATTGGGGCCACGTGCGTGATCTGCACTGAGAATGCGCAAGCTTGTAATGGCCGCCGCAGCTCTTCTCTGCGCAGGCTATATCTGTAATGGCTGTCGCTGACGCGCATGCTCCTGCGAATGCTCCTGCGCATGCTCCTGCACATGCGCAAACATTGATTCTTTAACTTTTGCACTATGACTTAGCTTCACCCACAAATGATGTGTTTCAGTTTTTTCCATGATTTCTATCAATTGTCCACAGTGATGGCAAAACAAAACTCAAAATCATAAAGTTTAATGATAATATAGTATTCTGTATACTATAGCATATGATTCCAGAACAGCCAATGCTTCCAGCTACTGTACATCTGTACCATGTGACGCGGCATAGGAAGCACTTTCAGTAAGACTTAAATGAGGATTGTACTGCCTCTTTGTTTGTAATTGGACCTTTCCACTATTAAACATTGTTACTGATGTTAATGACAGTTTGTTAGACATATAAGTGGAAAGAATGACTGTAGAGAACACAATTGGTTTAGAATAATCTATAACTTGGGAGAGACGGAGGCGGAATGAATATCAATTGAGAGCTCTGAATTAATGTTGAAGCAAATATTGATCTGGGGTCACTTTCAAGGTAAATAGGAACTAAAGCAAATCCAAGGTCAGCTTTTACAGAACACATCCACCCAGTACTGTGCATCTGTTATTGACAAACAGCATCCAATAAATTGTGATGTACACATAACTGCAACCTCCATCTAATTTCAAACAATCTTTGAACATGACAGAGGTGCCTGTAACATACACACTTGAGCTGATAGTTTGCTGTCTTTTTTTTTTTTTTTTTTTTTTTTCTACGAGAAGCATATTGACCCATATTTACTTTATTGATTTGAATGGCTTTTAAGGTATATTTTGGTTAAAAAAAAATGATTAGTACTGTAGATTCAGTATAATGAAAAACACATTAGATCTATCATATTGATATTTATGTTGCATCAATTTGTGCCAGTGTCAAATGTAAGTAGTTCATTGCCTTTTTTTTATGTTTGATGCTTTCTGATCTCCTTGGTGCAGAGGCTACAACTACAGCATATCTGATTGATGCCAATTACTACATATATCAACACTAAGAAATTGAGACCCATATTTACTAAACAGTGCTGAACCATAAGACATCAAGTGAATTTCCCATCAGGTGTCTTATGGCATTGCACCGCTTAGCAAATAATATGACTGTCTTGTTAATTTAATGGGCAAATCTAACAGCCAACTGTTACTGTACATATGTTGTCTTACAAGGGCACCAACCTCACCTATTACCGCTTGTTGTCACCCTGCTTCTTGTAAGTGGGGTTTTGATTTTACCATCTCCGGATCATCAGCTATCTCTCACTGTACTGCGGTCCCTTGTTAATGACATAGTTCATTATGTTTTAATAAATGATTTTAGTCTATTACTTATAAGTCTGTATGTAGTGTATTTAGCATAGGCTGACATAACCCAGCAGTTATATGATATGATCTCTGTTTTGTTTGTCTTTTTTCATTTCATGACCTGCAAGCACTTGTGCGGATTCTAGAGGATCACAGGACTCATCTTATTGGACATTATCTGGCGCCAGGTTTCTTTTGTTTTACACAAATGCATATGTACCAATATAGTAGTAAGTGGTACTTGGTGGGCAGTCTCTTAGATCAGGGGTTCAGAAACTGGGGGGTTTGGAGCTTACAGAGGCCCCGCACTCTTCCCCACAACATTTAAATGAAATGCCTAGGGAGCATGCAAGGCCTCTGTAAGTCCCTTGCCGTGTCTCTGGCGGCTTCTGGCGATGCAATGCCATGGCAACACGGCGTCACATGATTGTGACATCAGAAAATGCCAGACAAAAGGTAAGAGGGGTGGGGGAACGCAAGTAAGGGGGGAGAGCAGGCCGGGGGGGGCACAGACAAAAATGTTTGCGCACCCCTGTCATAGATATCTGGACACTGTGTTCTGCATGACTTTGTATAAAGCAACTATACTCATACTGTACTTTTTCAGTCACTATATATTATTATTGGACCAAATTCTCCAATTTTTGTTTGTATTATTTGGAACAATATTCAGAAGTTTGGGGAAGATCTTATGCTAAACAACCAGTAACGCTTACAGTGCATTCAAATGGTTGCCTTTGATTCAGTTTATTTTAAAAGTATTTACAGTACAAATACATTTTTTATAGTAAACTATAACAAGAAGAGAGTGCAATGCAATATAATATATAACTATCACAAGCTCTTGGAAACTGGAAAATACCTTACAGACTTTGCAAAGAATAAATCGTTGTATGCTTGCTAGATTACATTATAAATGCATAATTATAATCATTGCTTTTACAGTGCAATAGTAATCAGTCAATTATAGTGATTGCTTTATCCTTGCCAAACTATCCCCCTTCTGACCCCAGTACAAATGTATATGATTGCAGTGGACAATGAATTTAGCATTTAATTGTTGGTTTACATCTAGAATGATTCTCATAAAAACGTTCTTCACAATATTTTACAATGCACAAAATGTTTTGATCAAATGTCAGAAATTATATTATATCCTATAAATGCATACGGCTATGTTTCATTTTGAATGTTAAAACTTATTTTAAATATAACATAGAGTAGGGTCACATTTTAATGCAGTTTTTGTCTGGTGAGTAGGAGACAATTTATCAAAATATATTAATCAAGGTGTGGGAGTCCAAAACACATTATGAAAGCAGATCACCCATTCATTTATTCCCCTTTTATCAAATGAAAGAATCAGAATTAAATAAAATGAGCAGTTAACTGATAGCTGAAGGTAGCTACGTACTAAGTTAATTGTTATACAAGTCTGCCCCACTTGTAACAATACTTAATTAACGATCATTGCTAGAATAACGTGTATCTGCTTTGAAGACCCACTCCTACAGTACATGGCACTAAAAAAAAAAATCTTGCTCCAGACATGGATCTTGAAATCTACATAAAACATGGGGCCTTATTAACTAAACTATGTTATTCCATAAGACACCATGCAGCACAGCTTACTAAAAATGGCGCCTTTACAGCCCATATAAATCAGCAAAACAAGGTTTCATTTTTAATGTATTTTTATTACAGGATTAAAGCATGGGGTCTCTGGAACTGAACTGTGTTCGTTTCAGCTTCGGGAACCCCCTGCTTCCATAGATATTTACATCCTACAGGGGTGCCGGTATCTGCTTTCAATTTCAATGTCTCGGTCACACCGCAAATAGGAATCCACACCGGATGATTTCACAGCTTCCTATTGGTCAAAGTTATCTGGGACATCTAAACTCCACCATTATGTTAGGCACACAGGTTCTCTGACGGCAGATACCGGAACCCCCTATGGAGGTAAGTATCTCTGGAAGAAGGTGGTCCTTGGAGCTGAAATTAACACTGTTCAGCTCCGAAGACCCCCTGCTTCAATCCTGTATAAAATAAAAAAATAAAAAACACTGAAACCCGTATTTCTGTTTTAAGTGAGTGAGTTATATAAATCTCTTCTTGCATGGAAGGGGTCTTACGGAACAACACAGTTTCATAAATATTTCCCTGTAGGTCCCATTCACTTACAAGGTGTAATAACAGCCCTCCCAGCAAATAATGGGGCTAATAGCATTGGAGTACAAATATTACAGATGCATCATTGTAGGGTCGTCATTTTACCAACCTACATGCAAAATGCCATTTGCATCATATTTTTTGGTCAACTCTAAGTAGATGTCCTATTTTATGAGTCGCCACTCTCCCCTATCTGTCTACATTATAAGAACTATGATTCCACTGTCGTTAGCCAACTCTAAGTCACCTTGAAGTACAATAGCACTTCTTTGTAAATATGTCCCATCCACTTTTGCTAATTTGCCTACAATTATAAACCTATTGGTGCAGAGGAAGGCAGAGTACACAATTTGATCTAAAAGATGACGGGGTATGATCATTAGTAAATTGCATTGGTCAATGTTTCAAAAGCTCTCTGCTTGAATCTGGGCTATTACTCCATTAGTATTTATAAATAGTCTCCCCAAATATGTTTCTATGCAGGTTTTAATAGTTAAGAGAAACAACAGTTAAACAAGCAAACAAGTTGAAGCAGTGATCTGTACTTGAGTTACAGGTGTAGCCAGTTTCAGTGTTCTCAGTGCTGTGGGATCACGTAGCTTCCGCTGGCAGTGAGAAATTCTCTGTTGGAATCCCATTCGGTAGAAACTGTGCTCCTACATAGAAAGAAAAAGTATGGTTCCTCCGCGCAATAAGGGTTTGGATCATGAATCAAGGTGTAACTCTCTTGTAGCTTCCTCTTTAGTTAGGAAGTCACTCCAATATGTGTGCACAGTCATCAAACGGAGGTATTAGACAGAAAACATCTAAGAGGGAGCACACCAGAGCTTAGAGGAATATAAAGTAATTTAATCAAAGTAAGTAATCATGGCTTACATTTAAAAAGGAATCAAGCAGTTTCACGGAGACGTTCAGTGATGGTTGGCGTCGCTGTCCACAGATGTTCTGCAGTTAGGGGAGCCGGAACTCAGGTCCCCCTGGAAAGGCAATGTATACTGCAAGGAGTTGAACAGCAAACTTAAAGTTCTCGTGAGAATGTAATCACGAAATAATGTGATACAGCAATCTCTCCACAATGAGGTTCTTCATCAGGTGCAGGACATTCCTTACAAAAGGCAGAAACACTGGCAACATGTGTTAATATAGGGGTGCGCAAAGTATTCATGCTGCGTCCGCCCCCCCCCCCTGCCTACTCCCCCGGTGCTCGCACCCCCCTCACCTTCCTTTCCAGCATGCGGGGGTCATGTGACGTCAAACCATGACTCCACGGCGACAAACGGGTCGCTGAATACCCGGCTGGCAGCAAGTAAGTTACAGATACCTCACGCCTCCGCCGGCATTTAATTTAAATGCTGTGGGAAGAGCGCGGGACCCCTATAACCGCCCGCACACCCACCCCCAGCAAAATCTCCTGCTCTCCCTGGGGGGCGCACCCCCCAGTTTGTGCACCACTGTGTTAATATAGCAATGAAGACCATTTTCAAATCCCCTGCTGAATTTCTTTTCCCACGAATATTGCTCCTAAAATAAAAATGATCATTTCAAAATTGAGTATGTGGTCAAATGATTAAGTTAAAGCCACAGGTATCATTTCGTAAACTCGATATATAGAATTGGGTGTTTAAATAAAAAAAATAAGCAGTTTCTTAAACTATTTAAAGTGAAGCTCTACTTAATAGCAAAGTAATAGAAAATAGAAGTGCATTATTATAACATTCTTTCTTTGCTTTACATATTTCGGCAAAAACATATGCATTTGTGTACTACATCTGCCATTGTGATTATGTGTTATACAGGAAGAGGAATTTCTTTGGTTAACAGTGTGCTGTGATTAGTAAGTGTCCCGCATACATCTCTGGATCTCATTACCTGGTTATACAGCACTTGTCAAAGTTTCCCTCTAGGGACAAGCAGGTAGAAATGTCATTTTGGATGCATTATTAAAGCTCGGAGGTGCTTACAAATTATCAACATAGCATCCCTATCCTCTAGTGAAGTCAGACCTCTGTAGTGCCAATATTGGGGGAAAAAAACATTACCCTGTGCTCATTGAAAAAAAAAAGTACAAAAGCAGAGATTGATGCATACCTACACATAAAAGAGGGGGTAAGATATGTACCCTTTGCTTTGCTGCTGTAGATTTGAATAATTCATTGTGGTTTGGTCTCCAGGGCACCATTGTCTTCAGTAAAGGCAAATCAGCTGCCTGGACAGCCTGTTAAGAGGACTCTAGCCTGCTGCCTTTTTTCTGTAAATCAGGATTAATGAGGAGGTAGAAAAAACCCAAAGCCCAATGCAGCAATGCTGGCAGTTAACTCGTCTCAGTAGCCTGACTCTGAAGTGGCTTCTGCCTTGATATCCTCAGGCGTTCTCCTGTACAAGCCATCAACTTGTTGCTAACTAGCTATCACCTGGCTTTCACTGACTATACTATTTCTCTCCTGTATTTTTTTTGTATCATTACCCCTGTTAACGACTTGCTGATGTATTTTTTCCCCCTTTAAAATAAAATTGCTTAAGCGTATAATCCCTTCCCAAAAGTTTATTTTTGAGAAAGACACAACAATAAGTAGTTTGCTGATTCTTCCTTAAATCTCATGAGCATTCAAAAAAACAATTCTTCATACAGGAAACTAGAGATATGTAATCTTTTCTCCCAAGTTTGACAGCCAAGCAAAATGTGGCCTTATCCACTGAAGAAAAAATGTGCACAATTGTAAAAGTTTGCATACAGTCGTCCATTAAAAGACACTCTCAGTGCCATATAAATATCCATATAGAGAAAGGCGCACAGCCTGACATATGGCTTTTGTAAAATATAAAACCCTACATTATTTCAGGGTCTACAGTAGATGTGGTTTGCAATTCGCCAAATTAGACAATTTGCAGCAACAGTTTTAGAACCTTTTGGCCAAAAGTTTAAGGGAACTTTTCACAAATTTTAGAACTTTTTGAAGCAAACTTTACCAAGTTTGCACATCTCTACGGAAAACCACAGCAGCTTTGTTTAATCCAGTAAAACAAGAAATTGACCATTAAATACTTCTATACATTAGAATTACTCCACAGAGCTTGGAAATTGAAAGGTGACATTAAATATACTTTTTAAAAGTCAGTATTAAAGATACAATTTCACATTCCGACATAGCATTAAAACAATTAAGCAATTAGCTAGTAAAACATTTGGTAACATTTGTAATGCGTATTTCATCATTAAACAGTTATTTTGTATGATGTTTCGCATCCATTTGCTCAGGACATGATTTTGACAGTTGCAGTTCATCATAAATTAACATATACAATAAGCCCACAATTATAATTACTTATTTATAAAATATTTTAAGAAATACATTGATAGTTACCTCTTGTTTTCAGATATGTGCTAGGTACAGAACATTAAGATGATAACATAATATATTACAATTTAAGACATATTTAAGGTAAGAATAAACCGAGGTCTTAAATAGCTGATGGTTATGCGAGACTAGGTAAATTCCAGAAATGTTGTGCTCGGCAAGAGAAAGAAGAGCAAATTCTTTATTGGTCCTTGGGACCATAAGAAAACTTCTGGAGGCAGATTTAGGTGATAACTGCTGTGTACAGTTGGGGTGAGATGCCTGCTGAGATAATTGCATAGCTTGTGTAGAACTTATTTTAATGTTGGACAATAAATATGTACCCACCATATGAAGGGTATAACTACATACTGTACATACCAAATATCCCAAGAAGAAGTCTGAGAAACACTGAATTAGTGCATACTTTCAAACTCAGTCAACAATTGGATAATGAATGATCCAGTCCTGATTTTCAACTTCCCATCTGATTGTTTGTTGACAAATGAGTTGGAGCTTCAGAAAGATCATCCTGGATTATTATCACACTATTGAAATTGAGATACCGTATTTATACAGTGGTAACTTCGCCAATTCAGACCCAACATTTTCTTTTCATTAGTTCATTAGGTCCATTCATTTTTGAATTACTGTAAAAACCAAGGCTACTGGGCACCTAGATTTTTTTAGGTAAATTGTATACATCAGTGTGTTACTACAGACGAGCCAACCATAATCTAAATTTGCCTTAAACTAGCCAATTTGCATGCTGGGTACATGCTGGGTACATTTCAGTGACATTTCTGCAGAGGCTAATGGCTCATCGGATTAACACAGCAGGGGTTCCTGGCAGTCCCATTCAGTTTGAATGGGACTGCCAGGGACCCCCACTGCTAATCCAATGGGCCATTAGTCTGTCTGCAGAAATGTGTGAAATGTTGCAGCATGTACTAAGCATGTACCCAGCATATACCCAGCATGTCCCCAGCATGTACCTGGGTCTTTTTGGAGATTGCCCCAGGTTTGTTTTAGAATAATCGTCGGCACTACAGTAGATGTAATGTAAAAGACAATGATGAGATTCTTGAGAGAGCTATTATTTTTAACAGGGGATTTAGATTTTTTTTTTTAATTCTGCTGTACCTTATTAACTAGAGATGGGCAAATGTGTGAAAATTAGATTTGTGGTCAAAATTCAACATTGTATTTGGCATGGAAAATTTTGGGGGTGAATATACCAGTCCTAATACCTGTCCTAAACCTGTCACCATATTCACTATGCCCTCTTTTTTTTTTTTTTCAAATGTCATTACATTCGATTGGTAGATGTTGAAAACAAATATTTGATATTCAATTCATTTAATTCAATTCAATGCTGAATGTTCCTACAAAGGGCCACTAATACAGAAACACACATTACAAGAGTGGCGCCATGCATTAATTCTTCCCCCCTGCACATTTTTTTATTTTTAATAAGAGTTAAATGTGCCGATTGAGTAGCAAGTATTTTCGCCAGTGAATAAACTCCATATTCATGTCAAAGTCGAACTTCTGCAAATAGTTCACAAATCTTGATTACTGACTCTTACCAAGGGAAAAACACAGATTCCACATCCAGGATCTGCAAATTTGTCTTTTTTTTTATATCATTTGAAAGCTCTTGTATTTTAGAGAAAAGGCCTTTAGTCATGAAGTCAAACGCAACTATTACAAATGTAGATGGCGTGTCAAATAATTCTGCATTTGCAATTAATTATTTATATATCTCTATAATAACATTTATAACAATTTTTCCAGGGTTCTTAGAACATTTTGGACTGTGTCGTTTTGTATCCCTGTCAGTTTCTCCATAAGACACACCCTCCAAAGTCTCAGCTTTACTTGGTCTATGGTGGCTGTTATTCCTGTTTCAGGCCTTAGCTATTTCACACCTGGTAGCTGAGTATGTGTGTCACTAGTTTATTTTCACTTTTTCCCAGATTTTCAACTGGTCTACATAGTAGTGCTGTACATGAGTCTAATGGAAGTGTGATCCCAAGGATCGTCTGTACCATATTATGAGTGTCCTTCCAAAGTCGTCTGACCTTCGGGCATTTCCACCTTATGGAATAAAAGATCCTTGTTGGCCTAATCCTATTGAGCAAAGAGGTGAAGTGTTTCTAAAGAAAGTGAGCAGTCTTAGTGGGTTATAATAACATTGATGGTTTCTATTTGGATAAAGTTAATTGTCCTTCTTGTGTTATCCACGCTTGATGTTCCAGTATGAACCCAGCCTCATATGCATCTATCAACTGTTGGAGATAAGCATTTAGTCTAGTGGCTAATATTTTCAAAAATATTTTAATATCTATTGATCAGTGAAAATGATCTGAAACGTCTAAAGCCTGACCCCTTTATAACACGGTGCTTGGGGTCCACATAATGCAACCTTGTTATAACGGGGATCACGCAAAAAAAAATGGCCTCCGCGATCAGGGGTCCCCTACGCAGGACATACCTGGAGCAGGGTGCTGGGGATTTTACAATATGGGACAGTCATCGTGCAGGGGGGGAGGGGTGTCTGTCTTTGTGTGTGTATGTCTCTGTGTTTCTGTCTCCATTAGCAATAAAGCATTAAATAGAAAAAAAAATTTGCCACAGCAATCAGAGGACTCGCGGCACCCCCACGCAGGGAAGGGGGGAAGGGGAGACAGCTGAGTTATTGGGGGTAAGCAGCAGTGTTATGGGGGGGCCGCTCTGATATTGGGGGGCAGCTGTGTTATGGGGAAGCTGTGTTATCAGGGGGTATTTGGGGATGCCTTTGTTATTACGGGGTAGCTGCATTATTATGCAGCAGCTGGGTTATTAGGGGGTAGTTGGGTGTGCCTTTATTATTAGGGGGTAGTTGGGGTGCATATAGAACACCCACAAGCTCATATTGAACCCCCAAAATAGCCACAACATATATATAATTCCTGTAGCTCCTGTGTGTGCAGTGTCTATGCCTAGCTCCCTTGTTTGATTCAGCGCTGGTTCCTGTCCCTGTCCCTGTTTGGATTCCCTTGGCTTGAACTTGTGTACTGCTTTGGATTTGGCTACTCTGCTTTCTCCTGCCCTTGAACCTTGGCTTATGGACATCACTACGCTGCTCTCTCCAATCCTTGAACTCTGGCACACGGACATTACTCTCCGATCTCTGGCACCCCAGACTTTTCTGCTCTGCCGATGGTGTATCACGAGTATTTAGATGTCTTCAACAAAGTACAAGCTTAGGTATTACCTCCCCATCGCCCCTACGATTGTCCTATTGACTTAATTCCTGGAACTATTCTCCCTAAGTCCAAGTCATATCCCTTATCCGTGCCAGAGACAGAAGCTATGATGTCTTATATCCAAGAGAATCTGGCGAAAGGGTTCATCCGCAACTCTACCTCCCCCGCCGGGGCAGGCTTTTTCTTCGTGAAGAAGAAGGATGGCTCCTTAAGACCCTGTATCGACTTTCGTGGGCTTAAAAAAATTATGGTAAAGAACCGATACCCTCTCCCTTTAATTTCTGAACTCTTCGACTGTCTACAAGGAGCATCTATATTCTCCAAACTCGATTTAAGAGGGGCCTATAATCTTATTCGAATAAGAGACAGGGATGAATGGAAAACCATGTTTAACACGCGTTCAGGACATTATGAGTATTTAGTGATGCCGTTCGGTCTGTGCAATGCCCCCGCTGTTTTCCAAGAGTTCATGAACAATATCTTCCGGGACATTTTGGGGACGTTCGTCATCGTATATTTGGACGACATCCTCATTTTCTCTAAGGACTTAGAGGAGCACATTCGCCATACCAAACTGTTACTCTCTAGGCTTCGTGCTAATCGCCTCTACGCAAAAATGGAGAAATGTCTGTTCCATCAGACTTCCACAGCCTTCCTAGGCTATATTATCTCTAACCAAGGCTTTACTATGGATCCCGAGAAATTGAAGTCTGTACTCGACTGGCCCTTGCCGAATTCTCTCAAGGCCATGCAACGCTTCCTTGGCTTTGCCAATTATTCTCGGAAGTTCATCCGTAATTTCTCTACCATCGCTCTGCCTATTACAGCCTTGACCAAGAAGGGTGCTGATCTGACTACTTGGTCTCCCGAAGCCATAGAAGCCTTCGAATTCCTCAAAAAAGCCTTTGTGTCTGCACCCATCCTACGGCATCCAGATACTTCTCTTCCTTTTATGCTTGAAGTTGACGCCTCCGATATGGGAGCCAGTGCAGTACTCTCTCAGAGATCCACTCCACAGGAAAAACTCTATCCGTGTGGATTCTTTTCTCGGAAGTTCTCTTCGGCGGAGAGAAATTACGATGTTGGGAGCCGTGAGCTGCTGGCCATTAAATTGGCTCTCCAGGAATGGGCACCTTCTTGAAGGTACCAAGGAACCTATAGCCATCCTCACCGATCACAAAAACTTATTGTATATTGAGGGGGGTGGTCGCTTAGGATCCCTTCAGGCTTGTTGGGCACTGTCTTCTCTCGATTCAATTATACCATTTATTATATTCCAATAATTTTGATATTTTGGATGAAATTAATAAAGCCCAGGTACACATCCCCAGGAGATTTAGGGTGCCAGAGGGACGCTTGTACGCAGCTCCACGTTTTCGCCACAAGATACTTCTGTGGGGGCATTCTTCGAGATCGGCCGGTCATCCAGGCTCCAAGAGGACAGCAGACCTTATCAAACGGACCTTTTGGTCTCCTAAGATGAACAAGGACATATTCAACTTCACCAGTGCTTGTCTGGTCTGTGCCCAGAGCAAGTCCACCCATCACAAACCCTCTGGCATCCTCATGCCTCTTCCCATTCCGGAGCAATCTTGGAAACATATCTCTATGGACTTTATTGTGGAACTCCCCAATTCTAAAGGGATGAATACCATCTTCGTAGTAGTAGATAGGTTTTCCAAGCATTCACACTTCATACCCTTCAAGGGTCTTCCTAATTCAGCTACTTTGGCCGACATTTTTTCTAAAGAAATTTTCAGATTACATGGTGTACCTATTTCAATTGTTTCAGACACAGGTTCTCAATTCATTTCTAAGTTTTGACGTGCGTTTTCCCAGAGACTTGGGATTTCTCTTCTATTTTCCTCGGGTTATCACCCTCAGACCAACGGTCAGATGGAAAGAATGAATCAGACCCTGGAGCAGTATCTCAGATGCTTCGTCTCCGAATCTCAAGACAACTGGGTGGACCTATTACCAAGCAGAGTTAGTTATTATTCCTTAAAAAATGAGCCTACGCAAGAGTCGCCTTTTTTCATTAATTTTGGATTCCACCCCAGTAGTCTTCCCCTCTCCTCCCTCCCCTCTGGTGTTCCCGCAGCGGATTCTCATGTCTCCACTCTTCAAAACTTTTGGAGAAAGATTATAAAACCTTCCAAACTGCTGTTCAAAGACAAAAAACGAAGGCAGATCGGCGACGTCAAGCGGGCCCATTATTTAAACCCGGAGACAGAGTTTGGTTATCCTCTAAAAATATAAAGCTCAAGACTCCTTCTCAGAAACTGACCCCGAGATTCTTGGGTCCTTTTAAAGTCCTCAAGAGGATCAATCCAGTCGCATACCGTTTGGCACTTCCTTTACCATGAGGATTCCCTCGGTGTTCCATGTGTCTCTACTTAAACCGGTGATCCAAAATGCCCATTTTCCAGATCGTCCCCAAAGACCCAATCCTGTCATCATTTAAGGACAACAAGAGTATGAAGTCCACTCCATACTCGATTCTCGTTGGTCCAGAGGCAGATTGCAATTCCTTGTTCATTGGAAGGGATATGGGCCGGAGGAACGTTCTTGGATACCGTCTCACCACATTCATGCTCCAGCGCTCCTTAGGCAGTTTCGCCGGAAGTTCCCTCATAAACCGTGGGAGGATCGTCCAGAGTCCGATCCTCAAGGGGGGGGATACTGTAACGGATCGGGGGACTCAGAAGTTGGAAAAATACCTTGGAGATGTTGTAAATCGGGAGCCACGCTCAGACCGCTTTATAAGCAGATCCGCGTTGTAGCGGATCACACTTTAGCAGGGTTGAGCTGTACATTGTGTGGGATCTTTACCTTCCTTTTGTATTAATATTATTTTTCATTCCAACATCTGGGACATCTGTGGGAACTTCTGACCCTCTAAAATGTTGTTATTTTTTTTTTACTAGTTATGACGCTAGTATATGTGATTGTAACGGACCGGAGGACTCACGCTCCCCAGCGTGTCCCCGTCACCTCTGTTCTCACAACTTCTAGCTCTCCCTCTTCCCTGCGTCCTCACTCTTTCCCTTCCTTTCCTCGCTGCCGTTCCTCTGCGGCGCTGTTGGCATACCTGACACGCTTTCGGGTCACGTGCGCGGCCCCCGCACTGTGCGAGCGTTCCTGGTCACTCGCTCCTTTCCGCAGCCCCCGCATCCCTCAGCGTGCCTCTATTCCCCCAGCCTCCACATTACTGTGCTCCTCCGCCTCTCCTTCCCTCTCAGGAAAAAGAGAACACAGGAGCGCACCAAGGTAAGAGTAGTATATTGTGATACAAAAAATAAAAAGTAAACACTTACATATAGTAAAACTTTAATATGATCCGATCTAAACGATGTCCTTTTCAGTCAGTCACAACTTGAGAGGGTATGCAGGGGCGATGTTCAGATCCCTCCAGATAGCAGTCCCGCACGCTGGGGCTGTCTCTGTAGGACATTGTTTATATCGGGACATATTAAAGTTTCACTATATGTAAGTGTTTACTTTTTATTTTTTGGATCACAATATACTACTCTTACCTGTGTTCTCATTTTCTTGGTTGCCTGGCTCTGCCGACAGAGTTCTCCGCCGGGATCCATCTTTGAGGTGGGGGAAGACACCTCGAACAACAGGAGCTGCAAGAGGACAGAGAGGAATCAATTTTATACCTCCATAGGAAACAACAGCGCGGACTGAACATTCCCCTTCCATCTCGCCTTCGGCGCCGAGCGTTCCTGCGGTGGTGCATCCCTCGCGATCTGTGACACGTGCGGTGCACGCGCATAGATCTCTTACAGAGGGCGCGCGCACCCGCTCCAGTTATCTGCCACCCCTAAACTCTAGCTCTGCCCCCCGTGGCTTACAAGCCATCTCTCTTGATTATTTCCCTGTCTCCTCCCCTGCTCTCTCAGACCTATCCCTGCAAACTCTCACTCAAGCCGCTGCTCCGCCTCTCTTCCCTATTGGTTCTACTTCCTTTATAACCCCACTCTGTCCTCTTACTCATTGCTCTGCATAGCTTTCCTGTAGCTCCTGTGTGTGCAGTGTCTATGCCTAGCTCCCTTGTTTGATTCAGTGCTGGTTCCTGTCCCTGTCCCTGTTTGGATTCCCTTGGCTTGAACTTGTGTACTGCTTTGGATTTGGCTACTCTGCTTTCTCCTGCCCTTGAACCTTGGCTTATGGACATCACTACGCTGCTCTCTCCAATCCTTGAACTCTGGCACACGGACATTACTCTCCGATCTCTGGTACCCCAGACTCTGAAAGTATACGTTAACCCTTCTTACCAGGCCCGCCAACGCATTACCACACTCCGGGCACGCCCTCACTGCTGTGGGTGCGTGTTATACCCTTACCCACCTCAGTACTGGGGACTGGCCAGGTCTGCGGGCATACAGGCGTTACAGTGATAACTTCTTATAATATATATTTGGCAAGCCGCCTGCCTGGACCTTGGAATTCTTCAACCCTTTTATTGCTTCTAGAACATTTTCTGATGTTATAAGTTGAGGTGTTGTTTTTATGTCTTGTGGTGATAATGTAGGTAATTCTGCCTTTTTATGGTAGTTTCTCTTTTTTTTCCTGGAGATTCCTCCCCATTGTCTACTTTATTTCCATTGTATATTTCGTGGTGGAAATTGGCACATTTGTTAGCTATTACTTGTGGATTAGCTGTGTGGTCCCCATTTTCCTTTTTTATACTTTGTATCCTAGATTGTGCTCTGCTTTTATGTAATCTGGTGGCAAACATTGTATCTGCCTTGTTGGCTTATTAAAAAAAATGTGTTCTGTCCATGCCATAGCTTTTTTGGCTTTGTCGGAAAGACCAATATTTAATTTTCCTCTGAGGTCTGCCAGTTCTCTATTGATTGTTGTATTAGTACAATAGTACTTTGTGCACTTCTTGTACATTTTTATTTTATCCTGCAGACTCAGTGTTTTTTTCTGTCTCTCTTTTTCTATGTGTTGAGATGCTTATAAACTTGCCTCGTATCATGGCGCTAAGGGCCTCCCACAGTGTAAAGGAGCGGTGCTAATCCCACACTCATAAGTGTTAAGACCGTTGGGTAGGTTTGGGCAGCGAGATAAAACATTTTTGTCTCATCTCCCGGAGGAATAATTGTCCTTCTGGAATATTGTACTTGCTTTCTATTGTGTTTTTTTTTTTGCTTTTAAAAGATTATTTTTTAAACAAAACAATTCAACAGGTTAAACCATATACAGATATCAAGTTATCTTATTCACGACTTTACTATCCATTTGCACTAACATACAGCTGCTACGCATTTTAACTGAGTTAGGTTACTCGCTTTTAGTAATAGCGTAGTGGGAGCTAACATTGTATTTTTCTTTAGCTATTCTTTTTTTATGCTTTCTTACATTCATAACTTTATTTCTTTATTCCTAGGTGCATTACCTATTAACAACTTTTCTTAGATTATAAACCTCTACCTGGACTTCTGCAAGATTTCCACTTACTATGTACTGCTCTGAGGTCAATATATATTGAGCTGCTGTACAGTACCTTAAATTCCGATTAGCACCCATTCTAGCAGAGTTCCAACAAATTACATTGCTTATCTGTTTGTCCTGTTGGTTGCCTGTCTCCCTTGGAACTTCTAGGCTTTGAGTCCTTGTTTTTTTTTTTTCCTCTTCTCTCCTTTTATTCATCTTAGGCTTTGCAAAGTCTTAAGATTTATGAGTCTCTCGACATTCTCTATGCGGCGGGGGTCTCCTTCCTACATCTTTCCACATGGGCATGGAAGGAAGCAGTCTGTTTCTCTCTGGTGTTGTGGACTCTGGTCTTTTCAACCACAGCCTGTCAAAAAGTTTGTACCCTCTTCTAGAACTTTCATGTGGGCTTACGTTCCTTTCCTAATTGCCATAAGACAGAATGGGAATCCCCACTTATATCGTATTTCGTTGACCCGTAAGGTCTTTGTTATATGCTTCAGGGCCATCCTTCTCATTAAGGTTGATGGTGCTAGGTCATTATATACGTCTATCAGCACATCTCACCATTTAAGCCCCTCTTTTTTTCTTGCCAGGGCTAGGATAGCCTCTTGTTTTAAAATAGTGGAACCTCACTACTATGTCTCTGCTTTTTCTCCAGCCTGCAGTATCGGCCACAGCCGATATCGGCTATAAGCTCTGTCCAGGACTAATGCAGATGGGAACATCTCCAGTAGCATAGTTTGAAGCAATTCTGTTGTGCCTCCATCTATGTCTGTAACCATTTCTGGTATTCTGGTAATTTTTTAATCGAAGATTGTTTTTTCTTGCTCTATTTTCTTGATTCTCATGTTAATCCTCTGTCAGCCATTTTGGATTTTAGGGTCCGGATTTCTGTGTTCATTGATGTCTGATTGTTAATGATTTCATCTACTTTATGTTCTAGTGTGTCTCTGTACTCTCTTATGGAGTTGACATAAGCTCTATTGTCTTTCAGTGCATTTTGCAGTTCATGCTGGAGTGGAGCATGATCGTTTGTGTATAAGTCCTATACATGTCCTTTTTTTGTGTACCTCTTCTTCAGAGTCTGATTCCAACTGCACACAAGGAGATGTCGCTCTGCTATCCATCTGCCCTGATCTGTCTCTCCTCCTGAAGAAATCCTGCTGTGTCGGGTGTTTCACTGTTTTCAGTTCCAACCACCGTTCCTCTGTTTTGGGTGAGATGTTAGCTAGTTATTTTTATATTTTAATAGCTTTGGTGGTCCAGCTGCCTCATGAGGTCCCACTTCAGGCATCCATCCATCTTGGATCACGCTGCACATGTGCCCCTCAACTTTAACATTCTTATTCTATCATAATGTCAAATAAATCTGCAAAATGACCATTATAGTCTAATTTTACTTTTTTTAAACATGGATAAAAAAGTGGGGGCTGTAAGTAAGGTAACAGACAGTAAATCACGAGTGGGGAAAATTGAGAAGTAGATGGGCAGTATTTAACCAAAGGGGACATGTAACCTCCAAGGGCAGGGGTTCCTGTTTTTAACAATTAAGAATATAAAAGATGGAAAAGATTAAGCTATAAATTGGTCACTTGTGGATGATCTTTTATCCCCTCTAAGTAGGAAACAATGGGAAAGCTGTGGCCAACTGTCTGGTAAGCATCCGTACAGTGCGTCAGTAGAAACTCCTGTATTTCCTGGTATGGGAGTGATACAGCCCTTAATCCAAGAATCTGTAAATATTTTCTTGATGAGATGGGATTTTCTCTGTGGTTATCTTGCGAGCCAACAATTGGTCACTTGTCTGAGTCCATGGGGAGTTTGAAGAAGTCTTGTGTGTTGATTTTCTATAAAGTCTTCTTCTTTGGCCATACTGGCTTGAGAGGATTTAGAGTTGATGCTTTATGAGGAGATGTGTGAGATTTCAAACCAAAATCCTCTAGTGCTTTTTCTTCCTCCTGTTGACTCCTCGCTATTTTGATTCCATTTCTCCAGATCACTAATTTTATGAGAAACCCCACTTGATTTTTTTCTCAGACTCTTGGTGATAACTCTTAATTTCCGTCTGTTTGCCAGGGTCAGATTGTTATATAATTATATATTACACTAGTATATATTATACTAATTATAATTAGTGTCTTAAAGAGCATGAGGACAAACTCTCCTAGGCCTATGGTAAGAGAAAAAGACGCAAAAACCAACGGATTGTATGGTTTGCATATTAATTACTTTCACAGTAGAGTAGTACCTTGCTTCATCTAGCACTAATATATAAGGGATATTTGTATGGTACACTGTATAACATAGTTATTTACACAGTTAAGGTGTTTTTTGGGTTGCGCACTTCATTTTTTATCTATGGTAAGAGAGTCTGAGACATTTCTCATCTGAAGATTTTTTAGTCTGAAATGATTCTCCATGTCCTCTTGAGCATAGTTTCATAGTCACATAGTAGATGAGGTTGAACAAAGACATATGTCTGTCAAGTTAAACCTATGATACATTTAGATGACAAATACTTTGTTCTAAATTTGTACTTATAGTATTTTGATTCAGTGGAAGGCAAAAAAAAAACCCCAGTGAAATATCATCTAATGATATCTCATAAGGGGAAAAATGAATTCCACCTAATATTGGCTATATCAGATTACTCCGTGGATCTACCACCTTCCCATGTGTACTTATTTGGTATATCCCTGTATATAGGATAGAAGAACAAAGTTCAGTAATAGTGCTCAAATGACCATAGCAAAACAGTTTATATAACATCCATAAGGTATTTCTTGATTTAAGAATGAAGATAAAACAGGCAAATCACAATTAAGTGAGTATATGGTATATAGGTGAGCGTAATGTATTTGACATATCTCTAGAGGTCCTAGGAGTGCTGTAACTGGAGAATGATTGGCTCCACTACACCACACCTAATGAGGACAATGTCACACACGCTTGCAACCACCTTATTATACCTCCCAATATGATAAATGGTAGAACTCACATGAATAAAGCCTGTATTCTTCTTGTCTTTGGGGCATGCATCCGTAATAGCAGTAGATCAGTAGAGATTCCGCACGATGCAGAGTAGCAGAGCACAGCCATGCAATGATCAGGATCTCAGCAGTAGAGTAAAAAACTTCTTTATTTAGACACCATGGTGCAGACAGGAATGGAGGGTAAACTCTAGCGATTTCACGCCACACAGGCGTGAAACGCGGAAGAGTTACCCTCCATTCCTGTCTGCACCATGGTGTCTAAATAAAGAAGTTTTTTACTCTACTGCTGAGATCCTGATCATTGCATGGCTGTGCTCTGCTACTCTGCATAGTGCGGAATCTCTACTGGTATATCCCTGTATACCTTCCTTTCTAAAAAGATGTCCAAGCTTTTTTTGAACAGATCTATTGTATCTGCCATCGGTCTCCATGGGTAATAAATTTCACATTTTAACTGTCCTTACTGTAAATAACTCTTTCCTTTGTTGCTGGTAAAATCTCCTCTCCTCCAACATTAAGGGATGACTCTGTGTTGTTTATACTATACTGCCCGTGGGATGAATAGTTCTTTTGAAAGCTCCTTTTATTATCCCTGAATATATTTGTATACAGTTATCATAACCCCCTCTCAGATGCCGCTTTTCTAATGTAAACAAATCTAATTTAGCTCGCCTCTCCACATAAATCAGATAATCCATCCCCTCTATTAATTTGGTGGTTCTTGTCTGCACTCCCTGGTTACATTAAGCAGCCTCCTAGCCTTAGGCATTGAAAAAGTCCTGGCTTGGACGAAACGCATCAGAGTGTTCATGCTGTTGTACATTGCTGGTTACAAATAAAGTTTTTTATATTCATACAACTGGCTGAGTGAAGGTGCTGTGAACCTCGGAAGCAATCTCCATTTTTTTCACCTGTGACGTCATATCCGGTTGGGGCACGCAGACGCCAGCAAGCAGAACCCCAGCACACAGAGCCTCCAGGATCAAGCTTGCAGCCGCAAACAGGAACGGCTTTCAAGGGACCTCCACACGATACACAGGGGAGACAGGTGAGGATATATTGGTAGCCGGGCCATGATTTACTTGGGGGCGCACCCTTGGGACGTGTCCCCTTGTACCTCTAACTAGTTTTCCAGTACCCCACTCCCCTTGTTAGTATCGGAGATACCCCAATATTGCCTTATTACCTGCATCACCTGTATACCGGCGTCAAACCTTCTTTCCTAAACACACTCCATAGTGCCTGGCAGTGGCCTCGATAATTGGGGTTACCCTATTTTTCCATTAGGCATGGGGGTCGCCATTCCCAGGGGGCAAGGCCCTCCCTCACCTCCATTGTGTTCCCTGGCCGCTCTCCTTCCAGCTATCATGAGCGGGGAGTGATTCGACCAGAGGGCGGGAGGGGGGAACTGGGTAGAGTTTAAAGCCCAGATGGCAAGGAGTGCTGTCAGTCCGCTCCCCACCAGCAATTTTGCAGGTCGCTCCGGTGTTTTTCGTACTGGCCCTTCCATGCTAGAGCTGGCAGGCCAGTATGAGGCTGGCGTGGGAAGTTCTGTGCAGGAGGGAGCGGAGGTGCCAGGGAGATGCTGCAGGTCTCAAAGGGGCTCTGACACACACGGTTCTGCGGTGGCAGCTGGGTAGGTCAGAAGGACACTTCTGGGAGTAAGTGATTGGCCTTAGCCCCCTGCATTACTTCCCACTTTAGAACCCCTCAGTCTGCTCCCTGCCATCTCCGGCTCGAGGCTCCGTGTGGCTGGCCGCTGAGGGACAGCCTGTGGGGGGGGGGGGGGGCAGACTGGTGCCTCCATGCACCAGATGAGGGCCGGGTAGGAAAGGCCAGATCTGTCAGCGCCAGGCTTGGGCTCCAACGTGGCTGGCCGCAGAAGCAGCAGCTTGTGGGGGAGGGCCGGACTGGCAACAGGGTTAGATTCTCTGCACGCCGGGTGATGGAGTCCCCACATTCTGGGGAGGAAGGGAGAGAGTCTCCGACAGCTGGGTGAGTAAACATAGTCTCCGGTAGAGGAGCTGTGGCCTGATCTGCTGGCTGATCGCAGCCTCTGCACTTGTGTCATAGCATCGTGCTGCTTAATGGAGAGTTTGGATTGGCCAGGGAGTGTGAATGCTGCTGCTGTAGAGACTGTAAGTGATAACATGGCACTGGTATTTTCAGCAGATTTTGTAACTATTATTGAAATAAATGCTTTAGTAGGCCAACTATATTGTACATGTGCATTCGCTAATACTGTATATATAATTGGTGCAGTGTGATATGAAACAGAATGCATATTTGGGCATTGCTATTTGAGTGGAAGCATATTATGGCTGTTTTTACCTACACGTTTCTGATGTATCTATTCTGAATTATTAAACCCAAAAAGCTAGAGGCTATTTTGTCTAATGTAAAATGTCATACGTTTTCCCTCATTCAGATTTTATATACATATACTGTATACACATGATCTATGCCATTGGCGAGCCTGCTATGGTAACATAAAGAAGTCCATTACAACTTGTCACAGACTTTATCCTAACTTATAACCATTTATAATGCTGGCATGGGGTCTTATCATCTATATTATCTGGCAAGTCTGCTCTCTAACAGCGATTTGTGTATGTGCAGCACTGAGGGGACAAAGAAGACTGTCTCGGGCAAAATACCTCAACACCAAGGTCAAAACGAGTCCCGCGAGCTCGTCGGGGCCCCAGGAGTACCGCAGTCCTGGGATGGAAAATATCTTGTTCGTGAGCAACATTGATGGCAATGGTTTGGTACATCCAGGGAAGTGCATGGGGTTCTGTGCTGGTACCTTTGTATCAGTTTATGTTATAATTGGTGACTGTAAGTGTAATTCCAAATGATAGAGCAATTGAGCAAAGTGCGAGGTCAGAGAACGGAAATGGTGTCAGTGTTGGATCTCTGGTGAGTGACTCTGAGTAGACGGGGAGCTGCACTCTGGTTGGCAATGCGATGCACCCCCTCTCAGGAAAAAAAACATGTTTGTATAAAGATACTGTAGATTTTGTTGCCACCTCATCCCAAAGAAGCCCAGACCCTTAGTGAGGGGTCGCCATGACAGTACATGTGGTATATTTAGTTAATTGCTTGGTTGGCTAGTGCTTTTCATTTTTGTTTCTGGGTGTTTAGATGCTTGTTGTATCTGTTTTATTATTGTGTATTTTGGACTTTCATGCTTTTGTATTAGGGTGACCATTGACTGCTATAGTAGCTTATTATGCCCATATTATATGGGTATGATGTACTACTTTGCCACTTAATGGGTACAGGGTGGGTATAGTGGGTTCTGGGGTGGGTGGCTAGGCCTCCTGGGTGTGTAGTGGGGGAGGATGGGTTACCCCTTAATTTCTATAGGCGATTAAGGGGTTAGGGGCCAGTAGATTGTATTTATGTATTGTTGCTGGCATCAGAGGACATGGCCCTGCAGTATGCTGATGAGGATGCCCTTCACAATGGCAGGGGTATGGAGAACGGTTTACTTCATTTATACTGGCTAATGTTGTGTTGAATAATGGGCAAATAATCTATTATCCATATCTGGATAATAGTTATTTTGCACATTACTGTACTGTACAGTATGTGTTGGGGGGAGGTGGGGAAGGTGTATTTATTGAAATGTAGGCTATCTTTATTTTTTTAACAACAAGAATGGTACCGCAGGCCAGCGGGACCCACGAACACCACCCGAAGAACCCTGGACATGTGTGGGGACCACCCGGGAACCCCCGCTGGCCTATGTTATCAACTGTATGTTCAAAAAAATATATAATGGTTTTATGTGGGGGCACAGGGGGTGGGTTGTTTATTGGTTGATACCACATATTTTATTTTAATTTTCTTACTAGTGTAAATGAGCAGAGGTTCTCTGGAGCAGAACCTTGTTGATTTTAGGTCCGGGGAACCCCCTGCTTCCCGAGATACAGGTCCCATTATAGGGTGCCGGTATCTCCTATGCATGTAAATGTCCAACGTCTCGTGACCGGCACATTTCAATGCAAAGAAGATACCGGCACCCCATAACGGAGCCTGTATCTCGGGAAGCAGGGGGTCCCCGAACCTGAAATCAATGCGGTTCTGCTCCGGAGACCCCCTGTTCATCTACACTGTAGTAAGAAAAATTAAATTAAAATATATTTTTTTCAGCAGAGATATGCGCAGAGAGAGGTGGCTCTCTCTGCAACAGAATCAACTCGCCGGGTGAGTCCTTTCCAGGGGGCCAATCATCTCGTCGCAGGCTACTCGCCATTTTTGCAAAGGTTGCTATCACTGGTATTCGGGGCTTTCTGCATACCGTGATAGCAACACTGTCAAAAATGGCGATTGAAAAACCCTGGCGATTTTTTCTATCGGCCTTTTCTGCATGAGGCCCTAAGTTTGCTGATTAACAGATTACAACGGTTTAAATATTTCCTATTTATTTCAGTTGGAATTTTTTCATTGACCGAGCTGCTATGCTTTCCTTTTCTGGATCCATTTGCATCTCTGTTGCCTGTGCTACACATGCAGTGAGTTGCGCTATCTTACTTACTTACCTACACGAACATGATCACCACTCCATCCAAAAAGAGGGTGATACTGGAGTGTATTCATGCACACGCTGCTGCTAGCAATAACAAAGTATGCAACCACGCAATTACCCAACACTCCCAGGCTCGATCAGGCTCCGGCTGAGTAAGGGGGATCTCTTCTGGCAACTGTAGGCTGCCCACTACCAGCATCTTCAGGGGTGTTGCGCACACACACACATACACTGCTACCATTCATGAGTGATTCCAGCTGTTTCTTACCGGTAGCAATGTTGTTATCCGAGTGGGTAGTTGAGCTCCAGGTGGAGGAACTGAGCTGGGAACAAGGCTGTTTGGAGCAGCAGCAGTCCATGAGGTTGGGAGCGGACAAGGCCATGGGAGTGGAAAATGCCAATGCATCTCTGTCGGTGCGGAGGCTTGGCAGTTGTCAGTCGATGAGGGTGGCTCCAGCCAGGGACAGTGACCGTCTGCAAGGATGGCAGGTGGTGGGGTCAAACTGCAAAGGGTGTGGCAGCTGGCTGCAACTAGTGCAGTCAGCAGACAGATGCTGCAGGATGGGTGGTAACCACTGGTTGCAGGAGGCAGGGCAACGCATAAACATTTGAGACGGCCGCTTGCAGCGGTTGCAGGCAGCCCGGTGGGAAATGGCCACCTGCTGCAGTCCAGAGGTTTTCTGGCAAGATGGCTTGTTGCCGTCGGTGGTTGCAGAACGGCGCCATGAGTTTTGCGGTGCGCAGGGCAGCTGGGAAGGCCACCCACACAGTTGTATGATCCGGCAGTAGCAGAGCACAGTGTAGCACGTAACGTGTTGATAGAAAAAATAGCAAGGCATTGCCCTATCTTGACCAATAAGTAATAATTTTATGGATAACATACTTTCCTTCTACTTAGCCAAAAAGAGATATCTGTGGTTGTGCTCTTTTACTTCCTTCTCATTTTTGTATCCTGTATCACACTGACGGAGCACACCTACTGTACATATACATAGGCTGAATGGCTGTCACACACTCAATGGCAGCCAATGGGGATGCACATCCCTCCACCTCTGTTATTGGCTGATGGCTTGTCACTCACTATGGGACAGTCAATGAGACTGCACATCCTATGTAATGAGACTGCATATTGGCTGTGTAACATCTTAAGTGTCACGTATGAAGTGTTTGCAGAGTTCAAATTGGAGTTGAATTGAAGGTGAAGAATACAAGAACTGGACTATGCACTTTGGGCATGGATTTCTTTTTCTATCGTCTGACTTTGCTGCACATCATATTATTATAATTCCCTGTACTGTACTGTATTATCTTTGTAAAGCACTGAGTACACCGTCTGCGCTATATAAATAAAGATACAGGTACATACAACGCCCTCTGTGATAGACTGAGCGGCCTCTCACTCAGCCATGAAACACTGGGGGTGGGGGGGAATTTTAATGATAGTGGAGACAGAAATGAAAGGAGGAGACTGATGAGATGAGTAGGCGAGGAGGGTGTATAGTGTGCACAGGGAGGAGCAGACAGTAAGGGAGGAAATGCAATGAGAGGGGAGGAGCTAGTGCAAAGTGTAACAGGGCATGATGGAGGACAGAGTAATGTGGGGAAAAGGGAAAAAGAAACAGCAAGGCATTACAGGGAGGGGTGGAAACAAAGAGTCCTTTTTCATTAATAACCTTTCAGATTTCATAGATTGGTATATGTTACACTGGGCACAACTAGTATATATCTAAAAGGCTAAGGATGTCTGCAGCTCATTATATCACCAGTATGATGTCATGCAAGTTATATAGCCTATCACAGGCCTGCACAACATACGGCCCGCTGGGGCACCCGGTGCGGCCCACGACAGACCCCCTTCAACCCCTCCCTTCACCACCCTTCCCTCGTAAGGACAGGACTGCGCTCCAGCAGTGACCGCGCTCTCCACCCCCCCTCAGCATGCTCCAGCAGTGTGACCCGCTCTAGCAGTGTAGCGCGACCCGGAACTTCTGGGTCTGCTGCTAGAGCGCGCATCCCTTGCGCTTCCCTGCCGCCGTCATCAGGTAAGCATGTGAGGGGGATGTGGGCTGCTGGCATGTGAGGGGGATGTGGGCTGCTGGCATGTGAGGGGGACGAGGGCTGCTGGCATGTGAGGGGGACGTGGGCTGCTGGCATGTGAGCGGGACGTGGGCTGCTGGCATGTGAGGGTGACATGGGCTGCTGGCATGTGAGAGGGACATGGGCTGCTGGCATGTGAGGGGGACATGGGCTGCTGGTATGTGAGGGGGGGTGGGCTGCTGGCATGTGAGGGGGGGTGGGCTGCTGGCATGTGAGGGAGGGTGGGCTGCTGGCATGTGAGGGGGGGTGGGCTGGTGGCATGTTTGGGGGGGTGGCCGGCTGCTGGCATGTGAGGGGGGGTGGGCTGCTGGTATGTGAGGGGGGTGGGCTGCTGGCATGTGAGAGGGGTTGGGCTGCTGGCATGTGAGGGGGGGTGGGCTGCTGACATGTGAGGGTGGGGCTGCGGGGGGCTGCTGAAATGGGCTGTGGGGCCCGACTGTTTTCCTTGTGAGGGGGGGGACTGGTGTGAGTTGCAGTGGGGGAGAGTGATGTGAGGTGCAGGGGGTGGGAGTGATGTGAGGTTCAGGGGGTGGGAGTCATGTGATGTGCAGGGGGTGGGAGTGATGTGAGGTGCAGGGGGTGGGAGTGATGTGAGGTGCAGGGGGTGGGAGTGATGTGAGGTGCAGGGGGGGGAGGTGCAGGGGAGTGAGGTGCATGGGGGGGTGAGGTGGCAGGGGGTTGGTGTGCAGGGGGTGAGGTGATGTGAATGGGGGGGGGTGATGTCAATGGGGGGGATGATGTGAATGGGGGGGGTGATGTGAATGGGGGGGTGATGTGAATGGGGGGTGATGTGCAGGGGAGGTGATGTGCAGGGGAGGTGATGTGAGGTGCAGGGGGTGAGGTGCAGGGAGGGTCATTGGAGGTGCAGGGGACGGTCATTGATGTGTAGGGGGTGATGTGAGGTGCAAGGGGGGAGAATGATGTGAGGTGCAAGGGGGAGAGTGATGTGAGGTGCAGGGGGGGAGAATGATGTGAGGTGCAGGGGGGGCGAATGATGTGAGGTCAGGGGGGCGAATGATGTGAGGTGCAGGGGGGAGAATGATGTGAGGTGCAGGGAGGGAGAATGATGTGAGGTTCAGGGGGGGAGAAGGACGTGAGGTGCAGGGGGGGTGAGATGTGTGTGGTGTGCGGGGTATTGTGTGTTGATGTGGATGGGGAGTATTATGTGTGTGGGTGAGGGGGAGATTGAGTATGAGAGATAGATGGGGAGTATCGCAAGGTTGATAGTGAGGGGTTCGGGGGATATGAGGATGATGAGGGGTGTATGTGGGGAGATATATGAGAATGATGATGAGAGGTGCTGGACGAGAGATGATGATGATGATGATTTTACCCGTACGGCCCAATTTTTTTTTCCTTGGAGCAGTTCGGCCCTTCTCGCTTTACGAGTTGTGCAGGCCTGGCCTATCAGATACAACGCCCAAGTGGCTGACACAAAGAAAAACCTTTTGAAATATCTATCTAAATAAAAGGTTACGGATGTCTGCAACAACTGGAATGCGTCCTCAAGGAGAGGATCAAGGAGGGGAGGAGAGATAGCAAGGAGGACCGGAGAGACAATAAGGAGAAGAGAAGACAGCAAGGAGAGGAGGAGACAGATGGATGACTAGGAAGAGGGAATGGAGAGCAGGGTGCACATGGGGCATGAGGGAGTGCAAAGAAAGGGTAGGAGTGACAGCTAAGTGAGTCGGGGAATTAAACAGAGAGACAGCAAGCAGGAGAGGAGACAGATGACATGAGTAAGAGAGAAGGGGGTGTTGTGTGCACAGAGAGGAGCAGACACCATATGGCAATTTTTGCATAGAGAGGGGAGGAGTGAGTGCAAAGAGGAGCAGGGCATGATGGAGGGAAAAGGGAAAGAGGAGACAAGAGACAGGAAGGCATTACAGGGAGCGGTGAAAACAAAGAGTAATATTTACTTAATAACCTATAAGATCTGCTAGTCGCTCTAATGGCGTAACAATAACTAACATCAGTTACAATGGTGATGTCAGTTATTGTGACACCATTAGCGCGACCAAGACACAGGTCTCAGAGACTTAACATTTTTTCGATTTGGTGCTGCAGCTCAATCTAGTATATAACAGGGTCTCCTATAGCCCAGAATCTACACTGGCACCCGCTATGATTGCTATTTCAGCACGGAAGATTACTAATCATACTCTCTAATGCAGTGTTTATTAGGACATACAGCCACTGACAGTATACTGTACAGTGGTCTGTTAACTGTTAGAATTAGATTATGCTACTAGGTAACATTGTTCCTTAGGGTTTTCACTTGATTTCGCTGGTTATTTTTACATACTCACCTACTTTTTGCCACTCGATGTAAAACTGTACCGTTTACGCAGTTTATAGTTTACTTACCTACACGTGTATTTATGAGCCCAGACCGTCGTCAGGGACCATATATTCCGCACTTCTCTATGTCTCATGTGTGTTTTTACACAGTCGCAGCTGTCAATTAAATTTGTTTTAAATACACTAGTTCTTACCTGGATATTATTTTATACTTATCTATTAAATGTTATATGTTATGTAATATTATTCTGTGAGGTTTGAGTGCATCACTATGGAATCCTCCTGTAAATATATCTATTGTAACCTAGTTCCAAGATAGCACCCCTCCAGTACCAGTTATTATTACTACCAGCTGAGCAGACACATTCTTTACCACTACTATGGTTTGACACCCAAATAGGCTGTAGATTGACAGAATAATCCTAATAGATTATGATGACAGTTAGCGTCTCATTTGTTGATATTGTTGCATTTTTATTTACAGAGTCAGTCCCAAGTAATTATTCAAAGGATGGACACCATATAGCACTATGCCACCGTGACACCATAGTGCAAAAAAAAAAAAAACATTTGGATGTATCATCACAGAGAATACCCATCTAAAATTGTAATCACATAACAAGACACAATTTTGATCCTTTAATTAGCAAATTTCATTGCAGATTTTGCACTGCATTTTCAAAAACAGACAAGGTAGACTGTCTAATTTGCTTAAAAGCTATATTCATGTGTGCTCTAAAATGCTAGCATTACCACAGTGATATACATTTTCAAACAAACAGTCCTGTATTCTAATGGTTTTGTTCTTGATTGTTACCTTTTGACGTGCGTCTGCCTGTCCTATACAAGCTGTAACAATTTTGTTCATATATTTACAAGCAGAAAGCCCCATCTTTGTCAGTGAGTCATCTCTCTTTGACATGAGTTCCATCAGCATTGCATTAGTGGATCTAATCTATGCCGTCTGCATAATAAGTAGAAAGCATTATATATATTTTGTAAGCTTGAGGAGTAGCCACTGCATATGATCCCTTTCTACTTGTAACACAGATTGTTATCTGCTCTTTTTAATTACTGCTAGCACAATATTTCTCTGTAATGCACACTCTGATAGTCGCCCACCTTATAATTGTCAACGAAATGTATACTTGGCATATGCTTCATACATCACACATTTTCAGAAGGTGTGAAAGGAAAAGGCTTCTTGGAAACTGACACTGCTAAAGATATTTAATATAGTTGAAGATCTGATATGCATTTCTGGAGCCAGAAAAAATAGCTTCTTTTGTTTAACATATGTTAAAATGATATGTTTCCATGAGCGTAAGAAGCTACAGAAACACTTCCCATGCAACTTGATAATAATGTAGTGCAATGCAGAATATACACTACAATAAACAATTCTATGTGCTGCCTTTATTTTAACTGAAAGGGTTGAGCTCAGTTCAATTTCAGGCAGTAGGGTAATCCACTCAATATAGCAGTGGCCCCAAAAATAAGCTATACAAATACTCTAATTGAAATTCATTTAGTTGGCCCTTGGTGACAATGTTATTTAACAAATCGGACAAGTTACCCTAACAAAAAAACACTGTCCACTTCTCAATATGCCGTGAAGCTGCTTCCTGGCAATTTAATGAGGCAAATAAGTACAAAAAATATATACATGCACTCAAGGTCATTTACAAATAATTATTGTGGGTGCTAGAACTCTGGCAACACTTCCAATATGTGATATACAGAAAAAGGAGCACTCTAGCCTTAGAATGAAGTGGGTACCAATTTATTTTCCAACATTTCGATCTAACATAGCAGATCTTTCTCAATTAATTTGGATAAAATATTCTCCAGCACATGGAATCTTATTCACAGCATATGGAATAAAGGCCACTTAGAGTCATGAATGCCCAGTAATGTATGCATCAAGGACAAAGACTGACCATTTTAATAACTATGGGTGGACACTTTTACTTGTGCATTGGTCTTGGTTCTACATACTGTATACTTAGTATTTTAGGTTGGAATGCGGTTTTGGTTATAAAATATATTCACATTTTGGTTCCGGTTTTTGCCAAAACGGAATTTATTTTGGTTTTGGAATTTTACCAAATAATGGACAAAATTGAAAATGATAAAATAGCATTTTAAAACAGGAAAAATGCTTTAGAAAAACATAAAATCTTAAAAAAAAAAAAAAAAAAACAATTAGGAAACTAAAATAATATAACTGAAAAAAAACTTCAAATCGTTAAAACTGATGTGGGGAGAAACACTCTGAGATGGGCACACGGCCTGATGGTTTTGATTTTGTATTTGGTTTTGGCATGTAAGGTTCTGGTTGGTTCTGTTTTGACACACCCAGTTCTGTTCATCCTTATCTATAATAATTATATGATGACATATTTTAGTAGAATATATTGGAGCAAAACAGATCTCCTTATCAATGAACTAAATACTGTAATAGTTAAAATACAATATAAACTGCAGTGTTACATTTTACACATTTGCTAAGGGAATGTATTTCATTTGACTCATTTACTGCTTTTCGCTAATCAAGTCTACTTAAAGGACCTGGAATTTGTACCCAAGCTGTTCAAATGGTGTGGCGGTAACAATGAAATGTTACAAGCTACCCATGTGAATAACTTTCCTGACAAATGGCATTTAAATCTGGATTCATCTTTGTCACGCTGGCTGATTTTAGTTTAGCACTGTTTAGTAACTTCTGTAAGTGTGGAACTTGTTAAATGAAAGTAGAAGCCTCAATTGTGTTTTAAAATTACCAGCATAATACATACACCCCCTCTATATACTGTAAAGGCCTTTATAATGTATATGTTGATCAAAATAATATGCCATACTATGCAACATGTCAAATATATGGAAAAGTAATATAACTCCCTGAAAAACGATTAAACAATTGATTTAACAATGATATAAAAATAACATATTCATTGTTTGTTCAGGGACTGGTTTTAAAAGTGTAGTAAGGCTTCTAATAACTTGGTTGATACCGCTAAGAATGATTTTATTTTACAGAAGTCTCATGAAATTCAAGATAACGAAATAAAAAAATTGATATCTAGAGATGGGGGATTTTCATCAAACGGTGATAGGCACTATCGATAGTGCTCCGATTAGCATTATCATAGTTTAACTAATAACCCCAATGAGTCTATTGACATCTTGTCTGCTGATTTTAATTGGAAATACGTTTCTGCTGAAGAATTCACACATCACACAAATAAACATGTTAATACAATACTCTTGATATTCAGATCATTCATTTTTACAGCCAGTTACCATTTACAGTGCCTAGAGTGATCACATGATGTGGCCGGTACCTGGATACTTGAAACGGAACTGGAGGGACGCCAACTTCCCTTTTGATTGAGCTGGATGCTCCGATCAATTCCAAGACAATGAGCAAGTTCCAATGATGTACCAACTACGTCTTAAGGGCCCATGGTGTACCACATAACTGGTACGGCATAAGGTCACTGTAAAGGTGATGTGATGCCTCCTTGAGTGCCTATTTTTTGTAGTAGATTTTGCTGTGTGAATAATCTTTGCTTAGATATGGAAATAAACTTCTTTGACTACACAGCATAACACGAATAGCCACAGGGTAAAAAAAAGCATTGAGCTCCTAGAAGATAAATGCTAAGAAAGGGCAAAGTAGAAGATAGGTATAAAGAAAAAAACTAAACAAGGTAACAGTATTGTAACCTGTGATAAATCTTATTTAGAGGCTCTTCAGTTAAGGAGGTTTGCAAAGCACTATCTCTAGAGCAACTTGACAGAAAGCCCATAAATTTAAAGGTGTTTTGTTGGGCACTTCGTGGCCATTTAATGTGTGGACATAGCCTGTCATTGGTTGCAATGCCAGCAACTGTGAGCAAAGGAGTACTAAAAAAGTGTCAACAGTAACAAACCAAGCCCTTCATGTAGGCAGATTAAACAGGTTGCTTATTGCCTGTGACATAATTTAGATGAATGGTGTGGGTAATCCATCAGCCAAACTCATGCGCTGGGCCCTGTTAGAAGCCTGTAGGGGATCCCATTACCTTACATGTGTTAACAGCCAAACTCTTTTGTGTAAGCAACAAAGTGGCTCTCCTGAAAAGGCCGATTTCCCTTCATTGTCTGTGAAAAGACCAGCAGAACTCAACATGATGAATGAGCCCTTGTATGGAGTGGCAGGTTTGAGCTGACTCTTGGAGTTGTTGCTGCAGATCAAGAAGGACACCTTGTGGAAGATCATAATACTACATCCAAATATATATATATATATAATAATAAAAAAAAAATATATATATATTTATATATATATATATATATATATATATATATATATATATATATATATATATATTACATACACATACTACATATATATCTGGAGTTTATTTATTTATTTAGAAAATGTTTTACCAGGAAGTAATACATTGAGAGTTACCTCTCATTTTCAAGTAAGTCCTGGGCAGTTTATAACCAGATCCAAAATAAGTTATAGTGAGTAAAGAAAAGTGACAAACGCTCTACACCCTACACTGTACAGCAAATAAAAATACCACTTGTGAGTGTATTTGCATCTCAGACAGGTATGTAACTCGGCCTTTCAACATTATCCCTTCGCATACAATGCTTCAACTGCAGCCAGAAATTCTAGGTAATGACATGCAAATGAGTACAGGGTGTCTGAGGTTTGGCTTCTTGTCCACTTTAACATTGACCCCTATAAGCTTATATGCCTTTCGTATCTGACATGCAAATGTGCTCACCTGTGTTATTTGTAACTGGAATTTATAAAAGTTTCATAATATGTTTAACCTGTTCTTTGCTGTAAGGACATGGATACAATAACTCAATTAGAGATGTAACATGTGGTCTCACATTGTCTCCCCAGATAACACAACATATCCCAGAATAGTCTAACTCGGTATAAGTATACGAATATCAGGTTTGTCTTTTCTGACATAAATACAGTGGGAGTTATGCACTAAGCAGTGATAAGTGAAACTGGAAAACTGGAACAACCTACCGGAGACTCTCACATCCACCACCAGTTTAAGTTCTTTCAAATCTAAGGCTGTCACACATTTTACTCTGGTCTGTAACTGTTTCATACGCCCATAATATATATTATCTCTAACTGTGCACGCAATGTCTTGTATATAATGTATACCCTGTTCATTTATGTAACTGTACTTGTAACCATGTATTCTTTGTCTTAACTATGTGCCCAGGACATACTTGAAAACGAGAGGTAACTCTCAATGTATTACTTCCTGGTAATGTGAAACCCAGTGATTCAGTGTGGCGCTAAAACACAGTGATAGTGAGATCCGTAAGAGCCAAGTTTCTTGAATTCTGACCCATAATTGTCCATAAGTACTACACTATGATTTGTTATTGTATGTTTTTTTCTGGGTGTTCCTGATGATCCTGCTCCCTTCCTGTCCTGGATTCATCTCATGAGGACTTTATATGCGTTCTCCTTGAGAGTGGAGCAAATAGAGCTCTTTGCTGTTGCTAGATAAATAGCATTCCACTACTTCTCCTCAAGAATCTCACCCAAATCAGCTTCCCATTGGGATCGGAAGGAGGGTACTTGTGGCTCTCGTGCAGCGGAACCGATTATTTCTCTATATAATTGTGAGATAAATCCCGTAGTGTCTGTTTCTGCCAGACAGAGCTTTTCGAAAGATGTCAATGGGGGATATGGGGCGAATTTATTGTAAAACGCTCTGACCTGGAGATATCTAAAGAATTCTGAATGAGGCATATCTTTTTCAAGTCTAATATGATCGAATGTTTTGATCTTCCTATTATAACCCTCCAGGTCTCGAACACGTTTATAACCTTTCTGTTTCCAGATTGAAATATTACTACCTATTAGGCCCGGAGCGAACATAGAATTATTCCACAAGGGGGTCATCATGGAATGTCTTGTCGTGAGGGAATGTCTCAGCTTATTTGCCTCCCAGATCGATAGCGAGTTGGTCATTGAGGAGAGAGGTGTGACAGCGAATTTTTGTGCTGTTTTGGGCAACCAAATCAGGCTGCGGAGTTCCAATGGGGAACATGCAGCGCTTTCAAGCTCCACCCAGCGTTTCAAATTTGGGTTGGATTGCCATTGAACAATTTGGCTTAATTGTGCTGCTTTGTAGTATGATAACAGACAGGGAAGTGCTAACCCGCCTGCCAGGACAGGTCTTTTCATATTCAGTTTATTAACTCTCGTTTTTTTTCCCCCCATATAAAATTAGATATCTCAGATGAAAATATGTAATTTTAACAAAAATTTGCTAATTCGCAAAAAATACTTTTGCTTATAGGTGATATATCGCACATTTTCAAAATGAAGAAATGAAAAATATAGGATAAGTAACGGTCAGCTAAAATGAGCACATGTTCAACTTGATGGACATTTATCATTTTTCAACTTCATCTACTGTACTATGTACAGTAACTACCAAACATGTTTGCCATATATTCATCATTTTTTTCCAAATGTTTCTAGAAAAAAAATATAGAAATCAAAGTTTGATAAATTCACCCATCTCTATATAGGGATGAGAAACCCTGGGTCATTGCTTATTTTGTAATTGTAACAAACAATAAAATCAAGTAACAAGTCAACATATTGTAGGCTCAGATTCCCAAAGCTCCATTAAGTGACTTTATGTGATGTTAATCTACAGTTAATCTACAGTAATTTAACGCCACGTTAAATCCGTTAAATGAAATGAATGTATTTAAGATTACATTTACAACCATGAAAATGGGCTTTTTCTGTAGAGACGAGGAGACAGGGAGATAGATACCTGAGAACACACCCGAGAAACAAGCTACTGTAATAAATATAACATTTTAAGCTGTAAATATGCAAATTATATTAATTAGCATATACCCCTGGCATCTCAGGTATGTTCACATGTAGCTCTCGTTGTGGGCATCTCTCCACTTTTGGAAGGTATAAAAGTCATTGGGTACTTTACTAAAATAGTCACAATTTCTCCCTGTGTGTTCATCTTGAAATCTGAACATCACATTATTGTAAGCTACAGTAACTCAATGTTGTGCTAACTTAACATGATGATACATTTAACTTTGAGGATACGCGTTAATCTCCGGAAGGTTACTGTTTGTGGTATGGTCACGTTATTATGAGCCCTGATTTAACGAAGCTTTGTTAATCTAGCCTAGCAATTAGTGTACATACTGTGAAAGAGAAGTGCTTATCATCATTTATCAAGGGAAAGAGTGGAACCATAGAATATGCATCAATCAGGAGCAATATGGAAAATATGCCACTGTTGATATTTTTACCAATGTACTGTAGAACCACACATGTATGCAGCATTTGACAAAATTATTGTGAAAGACAGGATGTACGTGCATTAAATATCATAGAGAAAATACCTCTTGCCCTGCAGGCTTCACAATATACGTGTTCTTTATTATTGTAAGTGTGAATTTAATCTGTGATCACTACTTACAATATGTTCTGATTTATTAATAGTTATAACAGCAGACCCCACGTTTTTTTTTTTTTTAATACGTTCCATCCTTCATGTTATGACTATGAAGTCCAGAATCAGCGACTAAAAATGGATCAAATGTTTGGATTGGGGAAAGTTTGGTTCTCAAGAAAAACATGAAACCATCTGTATCTAATACTTTTTTGTGGAGTTCTGTAATTCAGGTATTTTGAGCTCATGTTACTGTACTGTATGTCTGTTTTCTTTCCAAGTAACATTTGGTGCTCCTTAGCAACTCATTGCTTTATCCTCTTTCCTTACAACACTTAAAGACCTAAACAGGATGTTAAACATATTTTCTCATGATGTAATAAATCACACATTTTTATGCATATTTGATGGATAAATTTATAAGGACATGAAAAGCTGCAAGTTGTTCTTATAACCCCCTCATAATGAAACTTACATTTTATTGTATAGATGATACAGTATGTAATTGTTTACAAAACACTCAAATATTGGACATTTCCCCCACAAAAAAGGGACTCAAAGAATATACAAAGAAATAATCTATACGGTAGTTATCTTCTTCTTATTATTATTATTATTATTATTATTACTATTATTAGTTGACAACCGTTACTCTGAAATGGAAAATAAGATTTAGCTGTCATTTTCATACTCTTCACACATTCTCTCTCATGCATTCTCTCCCCCCTCTTGTCTGTCATCCCTTGTCTCGCTCCCATTTTATCTCCCCTTCTCTCTCACTCCCCTTCTCACCCTCTCTCTCCTTGCTTCTCTCTCCCCTTCTCTTTCCCTCCTTCCCTTCTCTATATTTTCCCTTTTCTCCCTCCCTCCCTTCTCTCTTTCCCTGCTCCCCCTTCTCGCTCTCTTCCTCACTTTACTCTCCCCTCTCATTTTGTCTATCACCCGCTCTCTCACCCTCTTTCTCTCTCTCACCCTCTTTCTCTCTCATCCTCTCTCTACCCTCTCCTTCTCTCTCACTCCTATTCTCACAATTTCATACTTTTCTCACATTGTCTCCACCCTTCTTTTCCTTATTCTCTCTATTCCCCCTTTGTCTCTCCACTCTCTCCCTCCCTACTATCTCACCCCCTTCTCTCTCATTTACATACTCATATTGTCTCTCTCACACCTTCTCTTTCTGCCTTCTCTCTATACAGCATCGTCTCTCTATTCCCATCTAAACCGCCATGCCCTCTCTTTCTTCCACCCCTCTCTATCTCTCTCCCGCCCTCTTCTCTCAACCCTCCTACCCCTTTCCCCACCCTTTCTATCTCACCCCCCTCTCTCTCATGCAGGATGTACAGTACTTATAAGTGTAAAACAAACATCTCATGAAACTGCTGCAACAATGAAACATACTTAGGGGCCTATTCTAGTAGCTTTGGGAAACAACTCATCAAGGATTTTGAGCAGTTCTCACAAAATTTGTAAGTTTGCTATTCATAAAGCCTTGATGAGTTGGCCAAATCGTACGGGACTGCATTTTCCCGCAAGTTGTCTCTCCTGGCCAAAACTCTTGTGGGAGGTGCCAAGGCAAAATAGTGCCATTTCGAGAAACTCACGCTATTCTAGTTGCCTCGAGAATCTAATCGGGGTTCTGAAATAGCGAGTTTCTCGCAGATTTCATCTTGCCACCCTAAAGGTGTCAAGATTGGATCTGAGAGCAGGACAGAAAGAACATGCATTTTTCCTGCATCGGATTGAAGCCAGGACTCTCCGGAGCTGATACACATTAAAACCAGCTCTGGAGACCCCGGGCTTCTATGCAATGCAATAAAAATAAATTTCCTGGCAGCTTCATTAACTTAGCGGCAAACCGCTAAGGCAATGAAGGGGTTAACTACCAGTGCCCAGCTTATTTTGGGTAGCTGGGGTGGGTGAATGTGGTATTTGGCCCATGGTGGGTGTTTAGGACTTGCGGAAGGGTTGCGGGAGGAGTTAACCCCTTAATTACCTTAGCGGTTACTACGGGTAGTGAAGGGGTTAACTCCTCCCACAACCTTCCCGGCTGGCCTAACCACCCACCCTGGGGTAACTACCCCCTTCATCCATCCTATCTTCCCCCAATAAACAGGGTACTCTTATTTAACCTCTTTATTGCATTAGCAGCTTGCCACTAAGGTAATGAAGTTTTTTTTATTTCAATTTGAATACTACTGTACGGGAGCAGTGATGCTCCGGAGCTGAACAGGTCTGTGGACCCCTGCTTCCCGAGTTACAGGCCCTGTTATGGGGTGCCAGTGTCCCCATGCAATGTTTAAATCTCCAGCGTCACGTGACCGGGACATTTTAATGCATAGGAGATACCGGGGACTGTAACTCGGAAGCAGGGGGTCCCTGGACCTGAAATTGATGCGGTTCAGCTCCGGAGTTACCCTGCCCGTGCACACTACTGTAGTGCCGATGAGTATTCTAAAACAAATCTGTGGCAATCAGCAACAAGACCCAGATACATCCTGGGTACATGCTGGGTACATGCTGCAACATTTCAGTGACATTTCTGCAGACAGAAAAATGGCCCATCGGATTAACAGCGGGGGTCCCTGGCAGTCCCATTCAAACTGAATGGGACTGCCAGGGACCCCTGCTGTGTTAATCCGATGGGCCATTCGTCTCTCCAGAAATGTCACTGAAATGTTTGCAGCATGTACCCAGCATGTTCCCAGCATGTACCTGGATCTTGTTGGTGATAGCCCCAGATTGCCCAAGGCAAGTTTAAGGCAAGTTTTAGAATACTCGTTGGCGCACCTGTAGTATTCAAATTTAAATAAAAACACTGCAATCACATGTGAGAGCTCTGCAGGGAGAGGCGGCTCTCTGTGCAGCTCAGATTGTGGGAAGCTCGCAGGGGAGAATTTAGAACAAATCTGAGATCGCTTTGCTGCTATGCCGGGCAGTATTGGCATTTTCCTACCTCACGGTTTGAGATGATTTCAGTTTATTTCTGAATTCCGTCATAACACAAATGACAAACCGTTGGCCCCTTAGTAGGAGCCAATTTTTCCCAGTTTTAGTTATAAAGCCAGATTACATCACAATGGGGTGGTGATGGGCCCAGCTTGCAGTCAGAAAACCCAAAGGATAGATTATTTTTAATAGTAAGTAGTGATTTGAGTGATTATTATTAGTATTGTTATTGTTATTATTATTATTACTACTACTACTACTAATAGTAATAATAATAATAATAATAATAATATAATAATTAATAGATCTGACACCTTTTTTTTTTTAGAATCAACAGAAAACTGAAATACTAACTGGGAGTGTGCACATGCTCTTTCTACCACATTGCGTTTTTTAAAGCTGAATTTTATATTGTCATTTGGATATACTGTAAATTCATTTTTCTTGCTTATGGTTGCAATATCTTTGTCCCTAAAAAAAAAATACTGATTCATATAATTATTATTTTTATAATAGAAATAATAATAATAATAATTACTTCATATTATAAAAATAATATTAATACTAATGTCATCATTATTAATAATTTGCCATAGGATAATGATTGTCTGTAAGGATAAAATTGACTGAATGGTTGGTCTGTTGTTCTACATAAAGTATTTATTTAGTTTATTCTATTAAAAAGTAAAATAATCCGGATGTATTCATATTCAGTTGTTGTAGACAATTGGCTTGCAAATAATTATCTTTTTACTGCTCTTTTGAAGAGACACCCACAGTTAAATTATCCTACACAACGTCTCCCAGCCGGTACCCAGAAGCATTTTTCTAGAAACAGATTTACTGTCTACAGTAGCTCCATTCATGACACTGGAAAGGAGACCCCATTCTTAAGCAGCCGTAAGGTTTTTATCCTTGCCACCAACCTGACAATGATCAAATAAGACACACGGACCTTTTAAATGAGGCCAGAAACACTGTGAAAGGCAAAAAGAGATGGTTCTGAGGCTATTACTATTTTTGTACACGCACATCATTATTTACAATCCATTAAATAAGTATTTATATTTTCATTTGTATGGAAAATTCTGTTCACTTCCTCTGAATAACTCCACAGAATATACTGTTACATAGCAGCTCTTGTGTGATTGCATGTAGATGATGCAAGTACATTACAATACAGATGTAACAGGCTTCATTGTCCCCTCTGGTGCATTACACTGGGATATGTTGTGATATTCTACACTAGCGGTGCTGTTGAAATGTATGGAAACAGTGATATTTTGCATTATAATGGGATATGTGGTGTTTTCTGGGGGGGCAATGTCACATGCTACACTGTGTATCGGCATTGGCAAAGCTCACTTATTTCAGTAATGTGCATGCTTTGCTGTAGGTGACATCATTACAAATGCAGTCATTTCACTTTCAATCACTAATCTGAAAAAAAAAAACCACTATGTACTGCTGCGGCCAAGTTTATTCGAGCATTTGCCCGTTCTTGGCCGCAGCAGTAGCCTGGCGCGCGCCGGAGGGTGACGGGCGCGCGCCGAAGCAGCGGAAGAGCGCCCTCCGATCGAGGCGCCTCCTACCGCTGCCGGGTCCGCCGGGTCCCCCGGAACCCCCTGCCTCCGTCCCCCACATCCGCGGACACCACCAGGGCTCCTCGGGAGCCCTGGACCGCGTGCAGGGGGCGCAGGCTCCCAGACGCGTGACCCGCGTCGGTGACGCGCGGCACGCCGAGGGGCGGCCCACTACACTATATATGTATATATATATATTATATATATATATATATATATATATTATTGTGTATATGTATATGTTATGTATATATATATATGTATATGTGTATATATATATATATGTATATCTATCTATATAATATATATATATATATATATTATATATATATATATATATAATATATATATATATAATATATATATAAAGTACCTTATACTTAGTTCAGTTTATGGTGGGTAAAAAAGTGACAAAAACCCTCCACAGCAAAGAAAATAGCAAATAGAAATATTACTGTATGCTCATTTGCATGTCTTAGACAGGTCTGCAACCCCGCCTTTCACCATTAGCACCCAGCACACAGCACTTCCACTGCAGCAAGGGATTCTGGGAAATTACATGCAAATGGCTTCAAAACCATTTTTAACATGGTTCACTATAGGCTTAAGCTTGCTGCATGGTCACAGCTTTGAGCACAGCCAGGGTTGCTCTCACAAATCAGCAAATGAGCATACAGTAATATTTCCATATATATATAATTTTGCATATTTTTATATATAATATGCACATTGATACCCTGACAACCAAGACCTATGCCAAAATAGGGGTACTTTACAGGAACAAATCCTCCCTAAGTCTCCTAGTCAGAAAACGTATTGCACAGCAGATGCTAATGCCAATTATTGACTATGGAGACGTAGTATATGGCTCAGCACCTCAAACCCACCTTAGCAAACTTGACACCCTCTACAATTCAATTTGTCGTTTTGTTCTCCAATGCAACTATAACACACATCACTGCGAAATGCTAAAAGAACTAGACTGGTCATCACTCGAGTCTAGGCGCAAAGTTCACCTTTCCTGTCTTGCCTTCAAATACTTTATGGGCAGGCTACCCAGCTACCTGAACAAGCTCCCCCACCCTTACCACATGCAGCACCTATCACCTGAGATCAGACTCCAAAAGACTGTTCATGGTCCCAAGGCTCAACAAAGTATCCGGCCGCTCCTCCTTCTCTTACCGTGCACCCCAAAATTGGAACAACCTACCAGAGACTCTTACATCAACCACCAGTTTAAGTTCTTTCAAATCTAAGGCTGTCACACGTTTTAAGCTGGTCTGTAACTTTATCATACGCCCATAATATATTATCTTTAACTGTGCATGCAATGTCTTGTATATAATATATACCCTGCTCATTTTTGTAACTGTATTTGTAAACATGTATTATTTGTCTTAACTCTGTGCCCAGGACATACTTGAAAATGAGAGGTAACTCTCAATGTATTACTTCCTGGTAAAATATTTTATAAATAAATAAATAATATTATTGGGTGGTAATCAGCCTCACTACCCACCAGTTAGAGAGGGCTGAAGTAAAGGTTTAGATATTCTCCAAAGTGGAGTAGGCCTTTATTTTGTTTATTTTTGTATTTTTTGCCTTGTTAAAGGAACGGCGCAATAAAGCCAAGATATAATTTCACCCTAATCGGTCTCCATTAAATGAACCTCTGCACATATCTCTTACAAACTACTACTATACCATGACTTGTCATGCTGTCTTTATTATAATTGCTATGACATGCAACAATGAGCAAGTACTTAAAACTACTGTAAGAAGTGATGTGGATGGTACCCAATTATGTAAAGCAATTCACATTGGAAAGCATCATGTAATCCTGTGTCCTTAATATGTTTCCATCCTATTTTCTTACTTCATCAGTGTCAAAGGCCCCTAATTAATATGCTGTGATGACGTCTTTCCAGTCCCAAATTAATTGGACTAAAAATATCCTCAGCACGGCAGATAGATATTGTTTACATCTTTTAAAAAAAGGTCTAAATACATAAGGTTTAAAATTTCTTAAAATAAAAAAAAGACAAATATTTATATGGAAGTATGGTACCCCATACCTCTTTGAACATTGCAACTGACTGAAGACTGCTTAAAACCTGGAAGGATTCATATAGATATCTTCCACTCTTAATATTACAGTGTTTTGCTTATATTTTAAAACAGATCCTACCGCCTTGTGTCAGAATACTGCTCCTCAATCATCCTTGAAAATGACACCCTTTTTAAAACAAAGTCTCAAAGGACATTATATAAGCCAATGAAAAGTGCACTCTGCATGTGAGAAATATGTTAAATCAAGTGTCTTTTTTTATGATCCTCAAATAATCTGGCAGGATATCTGGGTGCAATGGAACAAAAAGAAATGTTATACCCAGATGTAGAATTGGATAAATCCTATTATAATATGTCCATACTTTAACTCCTCCCTAACACTCTATAACTGCACGAGAAATCACCAGCTATGTTGATCATTAACAGTGCAATCCCTCATACGACCAAAGTGAACTAATGCCAGTGACATGTTTAAGAAGTTGCACACGGAGGGGTGGTGCATGGATGCTTGATAACTGAGCTCCAGCCCGTCGGTGCAAACATCTAACTAAATACCGGCATTTTTTGCACAAAACTTTACAAGAAAGACAACCTCAGGTATCCGAACAGTGGGGGATGCCGCTGACCACAAGAAGGGGCAAAAGGGTCACCTCGGTAGCAAGCTACTTTCACAAAACCCCTCGCAAGTCCCCTGCAGCAATGGCAACGGGCGGGAAAGGCAAGGAGAGTAGGAACAGAGACAGACTTCCCCCCCAATCTCCCAACAGTGACGTTGGAGAGCCTGACACAGACATAGAATTGGGAACTAGCAGACCCCCCTCCGGAGCTGGGGAACAGGAATGGGCCAGAGTTAAGGACATCAAAGAACTATGTGGGGAGATGAGAAAATTTTTCAAGTCAGAACTCTGGGCCCTGCGCAAAGACCTGGACGCCCTGGGAGAGCGGACAAACACCCTGGAGATAAAATCTGATGAAACTGTAACAGCCCTGCAGCAAACCAACGCTGAGGTAGCCACTCTGTCAGTCCAGGTGAGAGAAATGGGGGACAGATTAGAAGATTCAGACAACAGGGACAGGAGAAATAACCTCCACATCAGAGGGGTACCAGAGACTGTAACAGACCCTGAAGACTTCATCGTGCGCTGGGTAGAACACATACTACCAGACAGGTCTGACACAGACAGACATCTGGATAGATGTCATAGAGCTCTCCGCTCTCGCCCGCAACCCGGGGACCCCCCCAGGGATATTATTGTTAGATTCCATTACTTCAGGATAAAGGAATCCATATCCCAAAAGACCAGAAACCAAAAATACATTGAATTCGATGAGGTCCGGTTTCAAGTCTTCCAGGACTTGGCCCCAGCTACGCTGGCAAGGAGGAGGAATCTATGGCCAGTCACTAAAACACTACGTGATAACAATCTCAAATATCGCTGGTTGTTCCCCTTTGCGCTGCTAGTTATAAAAAATGGTGCTCCACATACCTTTGCGCAGACCAGAAGATGGGGAGGCATTCCGTCGTAGGCTGGGCTTGGGTCACACATCGGGGCCCCCACAGACCCCCACCCGCACCTCTCCGGTGAGAGAGGAGGCTCCCTCGACCTCATGGAGTAGAGCTGGAGCTGCATCTGCCCCCTCCACCACTAAAGATTGATCCGCTCTGGACAAGCCCTCTACTACTCTACTACTGACCAGATGAAGCTCCTCGGAATAATGGCGCCCCTCCTGACTTACCCAGAGGCGCTGCCCCTTTGGATCCTGCTGCTGTGAAGATGATCCTGCCCAGAGGTCTGATTCTGACAGCTTCGGAGCCCCCGCCGACCCGTCGCAGTTTCTGGATCAGCGGCCATCTTCCCTCCTTCCTCCCCCCATGCTGAGCGGGAACCTCCAAGTAAAGGCGCGGATCCTATGGGCACGCCTCCGTCTGGCTCGCTGGCAGCCCGCGGGATGGCGGCCTCTGCCCCTCTCCTGGGTCCTTCCCCTTCCGGGTCCCTTCCGGATCCCTCCCTCTCACCTCCGGGGCTTTGCGGGGTTGCGGGCTGGGCCGGGGCTCAGAGGAGGGGGGCGAGCCTCCAAGTAAAGGCGCAGACCCTCTGGGCGCACCTCTGTTAGGCTTTATGGTAGCCTGCGGGGTGGCGGCCTCTCCCCCTCTCCCGGGTCCCTCCCCTTCCAAGTCCCTCCCCTTCCAGATCCCTCCCCCTCGCCTCCGGGGCCTCGCGGGGTTGCGGGCTGGGCCGGGGGCTCAGAGGAGGGGGGCGAGCCTCCAAGTAAAGGCGCAGACCCTCTGGGCACGCCTCCGTTAGGCTCTATGGTAGCCTGCGGGGTGGCGGCCTCTCCCCCTCTCCCGGGTCCCTCCCCTTCCGGATCCCTCCCCCTCGCCTCCGTGGCCTCGCGGAGATGCAGGCTGTGCCGGGGGCTCGATTAAGGTGGCCAACCTCCAATAAATGCACGGAAACTCTGGGCGCACCTCCGTTCGGCTCTCTGGCAGCCCACGAGGTGGCGGCCTCTCCCTCCACTTCCGGGTCCCTCCCCCTCGCCTCCAGGATATCGTGGGGTTGCGGGCTGGGCCGGGGGCTCGGGGGAGGGGGAGGATCGGTCACCAAACCTTCACCCTCCTACCCAGCGGCACCAATGGGTTAGTCACCAGGCCTTCACCCCCCTACCCAGCAGCACCATAGTGATCCATGCGATTCTAGCTCTATACATCCCCCACACCCCCTCGTCCCCCCTTCCCCTCTCCCCCTCACCCTCTCCGCCCCTCTCCCTCCCCCTCTCCTATCCCCCCTCCCCCCTCTCCCTTCCTCCCCCCCTCTCCCTTCTTCCTCTTCCCCCTTCCTCTCTCCCTCCCTCTCCCCTCCCCCTCTCTCCCTCTCCCCTCCACCCCTGCCCCCCCCTCTCCCTCCTCCCCCCCTCCTTCTCCCCCTCCTCCTCCTCCCCCCCTATCTTCCTCCCCCCCTCCTTCTCCCCCCTCCCCTCCTCCCCCCCCCCGTCCCCCTCCTCTCCCCCTCCCCCCTCCCCCTCCCCTAACCTTCCCTCCCCCCCCCTCCTCCCCTCCACCCTCCCCTCCTCTCCCCCTCCTCCCCCCTCTCCCCCCCCATCCTCCCCCCCTCCCCCCCTCTCCTCTCCCCCTCTCTCTCCTCCCTTCCCCCCCTCATCCCCACCCCCCCCTCCCCCTCCCCTCCCCCTCCCCATCCCCCTTCCTCCCTTCTTACCTCTCCCCCCCCTCCCCCCTTCCTCCCCCTCTTCCCCTCTTCCTCCCCCTCCCCTTCCTCCCCCCTTCCCCCCCCCTCACCCCCCTCCCCCCCGGATCCTAGACTTATGACTACATTTAATTCATCATTACCAAGAACCCTCGACTGTCCCACTAAACACTTCCATAAGTACAAAGGTTAATGCCTATGAACTGAACGATGTGCAAATGCCATGCTATTCTAATAAAGAAAGTTACTGGTGGAGTGGGCGCCCACATCAGAAGAAAAGGTGCCACGCAAGCCATGGAAGCACAACATAACTGTGTCAAACATCACAATAGTTTCTCAATAAAGACGGTCTGGGGGCGGGGGGAGGGGGGATACGAGAGAATGTAATTCCTAAAACTGAAACATAATTTCTATCGAGGGGGTGGGGTGGTGCGGACGAGAATAGCAAATACAGATGTAATTTCTTTCTGAGGCCCTCCCCACGGATACCTATGCTGTACGAAAGGCCTGCCCATTTCCCAACTCTCCTGAGCGTGCCCCCTCCCTTAAGTGTACCTTATATAGACATAGATACGCAGCCAGGAGGATTATAGGGAATTCGCGATAAACGGGATCTGAAGGGATTTCCCATGCCGAGGTCTCTTAAAACCAAGGGCAGCGGGTGATGACGCCAAAGGGGTTAGTTTAGCCATAAATAGAGATCAGGTTATGAGGGGCGCTGAGGCTTAACATAGAGTTAGGGGTATGGTCATTCCAGAGTTTAAGGAGGTTTCTCGAGCTACATAGGGTTTATTTTCAATCACCCCTGCACATTTAAAACCTGTCTTGTTGAATTCATTCTCACTTTGCCGTTTGAGTTAGGTGTTTGTAAATATTCTACGTTTAAGTTATCTACAACAAAGTTTATTAATGGATGTACTGCTGGTACAAGTTAACTAAATATTGTTTGAGATGCGCTGACGGGGACTACCCCCGCTGCAGGCGTCTCCAACCTCGACCCAATCCCCTGAGATGGGCCATGTTCAAGTCCGTAGAGGCTGTTCGGGACACAGATCAATCCAACGTTTGCGGATGATCGTTGAGCACACCTATGGGCAAGGTCCCCACTCGGCTGCCCCAAGTGGGTTCCTGCTAAACATGTATATATTTACCAACAGCACTACACTGTTTGAACCTGACAATCTATTCTTATTTGTTTGTAGTGTACATGTTTCCCGGTCCTCCCCCACCTCCACGTGTCACCTTGCCCATCCCCCCCCCCTTTTTCCATCCTACGCAGAGAGGACGACATGGATCCACTTGGAGCCTCTATCACACCATCACCGTCAATCCACGATGGAGATCCCGGCCCCAGGAACGGGGTAAATAACCTGGTACACAATCCCGATCCCACACCTGTTATCATTAGATGGCCCTTAACATTATTTCACACAACGTGAAAGGTTTCATAATGCCCCATCAATTGCAAATTGGCATTTGAATATAAGAGACAGAGGCGCCGACATATTGATGCTCCAAGAGACTCACTTTAGTAATAAGACAACCCCCGCTATATGGAGTCACATAATCTCAGTTCTACCTCTCATCGGCCCCCAAAAAGAGGGATAGCTATACTTTTCCACAATAAGATCCCCTTAACTGCTAAACATTAAAAATGGACAGCTGCGTATCTATGTCTATATAAGGTACACTTAAGGGAGGGGGCACGCTCAGGAGAGTGGGGAATGGGCAGGCCTTTCGTACAGCATAGGTATCCCGTGGGGAGGGCCTCAGAAATTACATCTGTATTTGCTATCCTGTCCGCACCACCCCACCACCCCTCCGATAGATAATTTAAGTTTCAGTTTTAGGCCCCCCCCCCCCCCCCTCACCCCCCTCCCCCCCCGGATCCTAGACTTATGACTACATTTAATTCATCATTACCAAAGACACCTCGACTGTCCCACTAAACACTTCCATAAGTACAAAGGTTAAATGCCTATGAACTGAACTATGTGCAAATGCCATGCTATTTCTAAATAAAGAAAGTTACTGGTGGGAGTGGGCGGCCCACATCAAGAAGAAAAGGTGCACACTGCAAGGCCATGGAAGCACAACATAACTGTGTCCAAACATCACAATAGTTCTCAATAAAGACGGTCGTGGGCGGGGGGAGGGGGGATACGAGAGAAGCGTATATCCTAAAACTGAAACTTAAATTATCTATCGGAGGGGTGGTGGGGTGGTGCGGACAGGATAGCAAATACAGATGTAATTTCTGAGGCCCTCCCCACGGGATACCTATGCTGTACGAAAGGCCTGCCCATTCCCCACTCTCCTGAGCGTGCCCCCTCCCTTAAGTGTACCTTATATAGACATAGATACGCAGCCAGGAGGATTAATAGGGAATTGGCGATAAACGGGATCTGAAGGGAGTTTCCCATGCCGAGGTCTCTTAAAAACAAGGGGCAGGGGTGATGACGCCAAAAGGGGTTAGGTTTAGCCATAAATAGAGATCAGGTTATGAGGGGCGCTGAGGCTTAACATAGAGTTAGGGGTATGGTCATTCCAGAGTTTAAGAGGAGGTTTCGAGCTACAGTAGGGTTTTATTTCAATCACCCCTGCACATTTAAACCTGTCTTGTTGAATTCATTCTCACTTTGCCGTTTGAGTGAGGTGTTTGTAAATATTCTACGTTTAAGTTATCTACAAAAGTTATTAATGGATGTACTGCTGGTACAAGTTAACATAAATATTGTTTAGAGATGCGCTGACGGGGACTACCCCCGCTGCAGGCGTCTCCAACCTCGACCCAATCCCCTGAGATGGGCCATGTTCAAGTCCGTAGGAGGCTGGTCGGGACACAGATCAATCCAACGTTGCGGATGATCTGTTGAGCCACACCTATGGGCACAAGGTCCCCACTCGGGCTGCCCCAAGTGGGTTCCTGCTAAACATGTATATATTTACCAACAGCACTACACTGTTGAAACTGACAATGCTATTCTTATTTGTTTTGTATGTTACATGTTTCCCGGTCCTCCCCCACCCTCACGTGTCACCTTGCCCATCCCCCCCCCCCTTTTCCTATCTCCGCAGAGAGGACGACATGGATCCACTTGGAGCCTCTATCACCACATCACCAGTCAATCCAACGATGGAGATCCCGGCCCCAGGAACGGGGTAAGAACCTGGTACACAATCCGCATCCCACACCTGTTATCATTAGATGGCCCTTAACATTATTTCACACAACGTGAAAGGTTTCAATAGCCCCATCAAATGCAAATTGGCATTTACAGAATATAAGAGAAGAGGCGCCGACATATTGATGCTCCAAGAGACTCACTTTAGTAATAAGAGCAACCCCCGCTATATGGATAAGCAATAATCTCAGTTCTACCTCTCATCGGCCCCCGAAAAAAAGAAGGGAATAGCTATACTTTTCCACAATAAGATCCCCTTTACTGCTAAAACAGTAAAAATGGACAAAGAAGGTCGCTACATTATCCTGGCAGGCTTCATACATGAGCAACCTATCACCTTAGCGGCCGTGTATGCTCCTTGCGAGAAAGATGCACAATTTTTTGACACCTTCTTCCAAATCCTACACACATGGGCACACGGTCATATAATCGTAGCAGGGGATTTCAACATAGCCCTTCAGCCACCATTAGATAGATCCAGCACCCCTAAAGAGAATAACAAAAGAGAGCGGCTCGCCCTAACCTCTGGCCTCCGGAAAAACCATCTAACAGATATTTGGAGAGAGTTGCACCCACTAGATAGGGATTATACATTCTCACACCCTCACAACTCGTACTGTAGAATCGACTACTTCTTCGTCTCTAGTAGACTGGTCCTGTTGGTCGCCCGAGCGGACATCCATGATATTTCGTGGTCTGACCATGCACCTATAGAGCTAAGGTGTAACCAAATTAAACATGACAGGCTCGGAGCAAACTGGAAACGAAATGAATCCCTTTTAAAAATACCTGACATATGCGAACATATTGGTAAGGAAATAGACCAATTCTTTGAAATCAATACAGGCTCTGTGGAATCTCAGATGGTTCTCTGGGAGGCTCACAAGGCGACCCTTAGAGGTACATTGATAAGTGTCGCAGCGAGACGCAAGTGGGAAAGGGATGCTAAAATTATCACCCTTCAGTCTAAATTAAGCTCCCTGTCTGAGAGACATAAAAAAAATTCAGACCCGCAGGCTCTCAAAGATCTGAAAGATACTAAGATTGAATTAAATATGCTTTTGACATCCAGGGCAGACAATTCTCTATGCTGGTCCAAGAGGAAATTTTACGAGAGGGCTAAGAGGCCAGATACGAAGCTAGCCCGACTGCTACGTAACAGACAGTCCAACTATAATATTCAAGCAATTAGACTGAAATCAGGCCCCACCTCGGCCAACCCTAAAATTATAGTCTCTTTACAACGGGGAGAAAGTGGCACACTCACCAAAAACGAGTAAGACCCTTGGAGATTTCCTGGCAAACTCGAATCTAGCAAAGCTCACGGAGGCGGACAGAGATAGTCTGGGTGCCAATTTCACTATTGAGGAAATAACCACGGTGATAAAAGAATTAAAACCATCAAAGGCCCCTGGCCCAGACGGCTTTTCGGGGCTTTACTATAAAAAGTTTTGAAAATACTTGCCCCAAGACTGCTCCACATGTTTAACGCGATCTTAGCAGGAGCCCCAATCCCCGGGGGGATGCTTCGGGCGTCTATTTCACTAATTCATAAATCAGGCAAAGATCCGCTGGAATGCAAAAGCTATAGACCAATTTCCCTGATCAATACTGATATCAAAATATATGCCAAGCTTTTGGCCAAAAGACTGAGTCAGAACCTGCCCAGACTGATACATCCAGATCAAGTCGGATTTATTAAAGGTAGACAAGCAGCGGATAACACCCGACGAATCATTGATCTGATAGAATTGGCTAACAAAGGAAAATCACAAAACATGATGTTAAGTCTGGATGCAGAAAAAGCATTTGACAGGATCGACTGGCCATATTTAAAGGAGACGCTCGGGGCATTTGGATTCGGGGATAGGGTGTTTGAAGCAATTATGGCACTTTACTCAGGTCCTACTGCTAGGGTCATACACCAGGGCTTTCCATCTGCCCAATTCCAAATTAAAAGCGGAACGAGACAGGGGTGCCCGTTATCCCCCCTCCTGTTTGCCCTCTGTGTGGAACCCCTAGCAGCGCAGATACGTGGTTGTCCAGACATAGTAGGGGTAGATATTTGCTCACAATACCACAAAGCAGCCTTATATGCTGACGACATTCTATTATTATTATCACGGCCCCTCACCTCCCTGCCAAATCTCTTCAACTTGCTAGACAAATTTGCTAAAATATCTGGATTCAAAATCAACCAATTTAAATCGGAAGCTCTTAACATCAGCCTCCCTGGGGAGGTGGAAAAGCTACTGAAACTTAATTTTGATTTTAATTGGAAACATAACTAGATTAAATACTTGGGAGTACATATTAGCAGAGACGTCAGAGACATTTATAAGGCAAATTATCCCCCCCTTAATTCGATCTCTAAAAGCGGACATCTTAAAGTGGTCCTCCCAAAGAATATCTTGGATAGGCAGGATACAAAGTATTAAAATGAATCTCCTCCCCCGTATCCTATACCTATTCCAAACGTTACCGGTGCCACTGAGACTGAAAGACCTACTCTCGCTTCAGTCTGATATCTCCAAGTTTATCTGGGGAGGCAAAAAAACGAGAGTAAACAAACTAATTATGAAAACACCCCCTGCTGCAGGGGGCTTAGCGGTACCTTGCCTGTGGTCCTACTACAAAGCGGCGCAATTGAGCCAAATTGTTCAATGGCATTCCAACCCTGCATTGAAAAGATGGGTGGATCTAGAATGGGCAATTTGCGCCCCAATAGAGCTGAAATCCTTGATTTGGCTCCCCAAAACAGCACGCACAGGTGCTGACATTCCGCTTTCCTCTGTAACCAACTCGCTGACAATATGTAACACGTCAAAGCACAGTCACTCCCTTACCACTAAAAATTCCCTGATGTCCCCCCTTTGGGGGAACTCCGACTTTGCTCCGGGCCTGCAGTACGGTAGTACCTCTAGTTGGATAAAGGCCGGTTATATGCGCCTCAGGGATCTGGAGGGAATTGGTAAAAAAATTAAATCATTCGAACATATTAGATCTGAAAAGAATATTCCCCACTCTGAATTTTTCAAATACCTCCAGATCCGAGCATTCTACAATAAATTAGCCCCTTACCCAGCACTGACTAATTTTGAAAAGCTCTGTCTGGTAGAATCAGACACTTCGGGACTCACATCGCAGTTATACGGGGAGGTGGTCGGTTCTGGGGTTCCCGAGCAGAGACACCCGAGATATAGATCCCAGTGGGAGTCCGACCTAGGAGAATCCCTGGAAGACGAGGATTGGAACAAAATCTATCTAGCAGCTGCCAAAAGCTCAATTTGCGCCACACTTAAGGAGAATGCATATAAGGTCCTAATGAGATGGTACCACACCCCGCTAAAATTAGCAAGGTATGTGCCGGGACTCTCCCCGCTGTGCCCTCGACAGTGTGGAGAGTCGGCTGACCTGTTACATATGCTGTGGTCTTGCCCACAGATCGCCCCTCTCTGGGAAGAAATTCGAGATTGGACTCAGAGGATCTTGGGCCTCCCGATTCCTCTAGATCCATGGCTGTTCTTGTTGAACAGACCACTAGAAGGGCTCTCAAGAGCAAGCAATAAACTAATTGGGCATATTGCCCTAGCGACCCGGTGCGAGATCGCAGCAGTATGGAAACTTAATGAAACCCCATCCATTCCCAAGATTCAAAACAGAATTTGGTTTGTCTGCCAGATGGAAAAATTAACGAGTCTGGTTAATGACACTGGCATCAACTATCTAAAAATCTGGATACCGTGGCTAGCCCAAACAGACATCCCCGGGGTGGAGCGCGACACAATATGGCATTGATAGTTCGAGGTGCATTCTCCTTCGGTGGGTAAAGACCTTATTCCACTTCCACACAAAGGCCTCAGGTGCCACATTGAACTAGACAAAAAGGTTCCTCAATAACAATGATGTGAAGATGGGCTCCAATAAACAGTCTTCAGAAACTCCATCTGCAATCCTATCATCCCACCCCCTCCCCCTTTCAGTAGTCCCACCCCTCCCATCCTTTTCCTTCCTGTGTCCCCCCCCCCCCCCCCATCACCTGGTAAATTGTTATGTATGATACTCAAATACGCAAACGATTTACCTACCGAGAATTTTGGTGATGTCTGAGTCAGTCTTGTCTTTTGTTTTCTTGTCGTCACCCCTAGTGCAATATATCACTTTTTCATGTTAGCTGAATTTTATTCTAATTGCTTATATGAGTGTCATGTTATACTTTGTTCCTGTACCTTACCTCAATAAAAATACAAGTTTAAAAAAAAAAAAAAGAAGTTGCACACAGTAGGTGACTGTGTCTTTACCCAAATCTGATACCTACAGATGAAACAAGACTTAACTTCAGTGTCGTGGCTGCACAACCACAGTGGTCCCTGCACCAAAGGATTAACGCATGGACCCTTGCTGCGCTATTACGGCAGACACTGTCCCCAATGTCTCAGACTTTTGTTTGTTCGTCTGTGGCACTGGGGATAGTAAGTCTTGCTACATCTGTAAACTATTTTGTAAATCCTATTTTCAAAGTTGGTATTTAATCATAAAAATCGAGATGAGACGTGGGAAAGTTTGATTTAATCTGGCTGCTCCCTTTGATGTGATGTCACTGTGTGTTCAACGTGAGTGTGCATAGACAGAGCCCCACCCCTGTCTCCTCATATCTTTATTGTTTTCTGATCAAGACAGGGTGGCTTAAGAGCAAACAAAGATAGCATGCTGTATCTAGAGATTAGCAATTTTTTTAGGGAAGCCTGTTACATTGTTTAATTATTTTGCAAAATATTGTTTTCTGACAGTTGCACGCTAAGTAGCATTGACTAACAATAGGTATTTTGTCTTATCATAGATTACAATATCCTATGTGATTATGTCAGTTTTCCCATGCCATTCACAAACAAGACTACATTTTCAGTTAAACTGCCTTTTTACTTTACTAGCTTTACCATTCATGTTAACTTGTATCAATTGTAGTTCAAAGTTCTATTAGCTGTATTGGTCCAGAAGAAACAGTTAACCAAATGTAGCATTCTTACAGTAGCGAAAATACAGACTGGGAGGCTTGGAAACATCCTTGGGGCCCCAGCTTTGTTGTCAGGACCCTCTTTCCCGACTCATGATGAAACCCTCCATGTGGTTACAGAGGCCCTGCACTCTTCCCCACAGCAATGAAACGGATTGCCGGGGGAGAGAACGGGACCTCTGTAAGAGAGCGGTCCTACACCATCGACGTTGTGGCATAATGTGACTCTGCAGCATCATGGTGATGCATTGTCATGACAACGCGACATCACGTGACACAGTGACATCATGACCCTGCAATGTTGCGGGAAGAGGGTTGACAGGTAAGTGAAATGCCCAGGGCCCCTAATGCTGTAGTTACACCACTGGATTCTTAATAGATAAAAATACAGATGTAGTAAGACTTACTGTCCTCAGTATTGTAGATGAACAAGCAAAGGTCCAAAACACAGGGGACAGTGTCTGCTGCAATAGTGCTGCTGGTGGTCCATGCTTCTGAAATGGACCACCACAGCATTCATTCTTTGGTGCCACGACCATTGCGGTCACAGCACTAAAGACATAAGACTTGCTACATCTGTATAATTTTCATATATAGTATATATCTATAAAAATAAAAAGAGAAAGTGTCTGTCTATCTCACAGTCAGGGCCGCAGCTCCAAGACTGTGAAATTTAGAGACTGAAACTATGCATTAATACTAATGGGACCATAGGAGTGTGCACTTCAGGTTTCCTTTTTAGTTTTATGGAAACGCATTAATTCTATGGAGTTATTAACATTTCTCTGACAAACTAGTAAGCCAGTGGGTGTTGTTTCTGGCAGGCTATGGGGCCTATTTACAAAGCAGTGATAAGTTGTTTAAAGGGTGATAAATGGATTTATAGCATGATACTGCCTACTCTGCTATTCACAAAGCAGTGAAAACAGTGCAGTATCACGCTATAATGGCTTTTTATCACCCATAAACAGCCAGAGACAAAAAACTCGTACGATAGGCCAAAAAATGGCAAACCCGAATTTTTCTGCCAGTAATAGCTATTCACAAAGCAGTGATAACTTTATCGTACTATAAAAGCTTGCCATCTTTCTTCACCAGCTAAAGGAATGGCGAAAGAGATTGAGACATGCATAAAAGCATAATAAAAATTCTGCATAATATTGATACCAGGGGCCATCGGGGGCGTCCAGGTGGTCCCAGTGGGTGTCTGAGGGCCTCACAGGTGTCCGGGGGTCATTGGGTGGTCCCAGAGGGTGTCTAGGGGTCCTTGGTGGTCCACGTGGGTATCCAGGGTCCCCATGGGTGTCCCGGTGGTCCCTGCGGGTGTTTGGGGGTTCTCGAGTGGTCCCCATGAGTATCTGGGTGACATATGGGGTCCTCTGGTGGTCCCCACTGGTGTCTGGGGGCCTTGGGTTTGTCCCCACGGGTGCCTGGGCGTCCTTAGGTGGTCCCCGTGGGTGTCTGGGGGTCCCCACTGGCCTGCAGTACCACTTCTGTGCCGACAAAATAAAAAGTTCAATGCACGGCTATACCCCTTCCCCCCCAACACATACAGTACAGTAATGGGCAAAATAACTATTATCCAGATATCGGGGCCCCGAGACACCCGCAAGGACCACCAGAGAACCCCTGCAAGCCTCTAGTATCAATAATGTGCAAAATAAATGCTTGTGTGTGTTAGGGGGTTATAGTGTTTGTTGGGGGCACATGGGGTGGGAGTGTTGTGCAGTGGTGGGTCATACATACTGTAATGTTTATTGGGGACGGAGGGGGTGAGTGAAAAGCCAAGAACCCCTTCACTCACCCCTTCTGCCCCAATAAACTTGCTATTCTGCCTTAACCCCTTCATTGCCTTAGCGGCTATCTGCTAAGGTAATGAAGCTGCTTTAATGTCATTTTTAATAATAGTGTGTGGGAGCAGGGGGTCTCCTGAGATGAACCGCTTTGATTTCTGCTTCAGGGACCCCTTGCTTCCGAGTTACAGGCCCTGGTATGGGGTATCGAGTGCCGGCATCGCCACCATTTTTAAATTGTCCGCGTCACTAGAGGAGATACCGGCACCCCACACCGGGGCCTGTAACTCAGGAAGCAGGGGGTCCCTGAGGCTGAAATCAATGTGGTTCAGCACAGGATACCACCTGCTCCCGCACACTATTAATAAAAATTAAAGCTGCTTCATTACCATAGCGGATAGCCGGTATGGTAATTAATTTGTAAAAATTATTATTGGGATTTTGATAATAGTGTACATGAGCAGTATGTCTCCTGAGCTGAACCGCATTGGTTTCAGCGTCTGGGACCCCCTACTTCATGAGATACAGGCCCCATTATGGGGTGCCAGTACCCCCTGCTGGCCTGCATTACCAATCCTGTGTCCAACATTTTTTTTCCAATACATTTAAATAAATTCTCCCCCCCACATATACAGTACTGTAATGGTCAAAATAACTATTATCCAGATATAGATAATAGCTAATTTGCCCAATATTAAATAAAACATTAGCCAGCCAACATAAATAAATTAAATAAACCTTTCTAATTACCCCTGCAATCACGAAGGGCATCCTCATCTGCATAATCCCCTGATGCCAGCAAGAATACATGAAAAAATACAATCTAATGGCCACTAACCCTTTAATCAATTTAGCTGTTAATAACCGCTACAGTAATTAAGGGGTTAACCCACCCTCCCACTCTGACCACACAAGGAGGTGTAACCACCCACCCCGGGACCACTATACCCACCCTGTACTCATTGATTGGCATAGTGGTACATCATACCCATATAATATGGTCATGATAAGCCACTATAGCAGTCAATGGTCACCTTAATAAAAAAGAATGAAGGCCAAAAATATACAATAATATAAGATACACACAAGCTCCTAAACACCCCAATTAAATAAATAAAAGCACTAACCAACTAAACAATGAATGTATTTTAAACACTAGCCAACAAGAAATAATGAATTTAAACCACTAGCCAATAAATCAATTAATTAATAAAAATACTAGCCAACACATCAATTTAAACCAGTAGCCAACAAAATAAATAATTAATTAACAACTCTAAACAATCAGAAAATGAAATAAAAACAAGCTATCCAAATTAAAAACAATTTAAGCCAAACAATAAACAGAAAAATAAAACAACAACAATCAATAGATAAAAAACATTTGCCAAAAAATGCATTGGCTGTCACTGTATTTATCTGTATCTAAAACGGGCACAGATTAATACATTATCAGTCAATGAGCAATGAAAAACATAAAAATAAAAAAATAAATACTATAAAAAAACCTTTAAAAATACAATTATATACATTCAATATTTTTCTTACCATAAGAAGCGTTGACCCTTTGAATCCCGGCGTTTTAGGAAGCTCTCGTATCATGAAGTCAATCCAACGCCATCCACCTTGAAGATCCAGAACAGGTAACAAAATTCTTCTTTTTATCTTCTATCAACTTCTTCTATCTTAATTTGTCATTATTTCTTTCTTATCTTTAATTTTATATCTTCTGTCTTCATCTGTCAATCCATCCCAACGGATGTTGTCTCATCATCTTCTTCCTGTTACATGTGGCGTCCAGGCCTTATATATGGCCTGTGATGTCACATTTTCAGGTCAGATGGTATAGCTCCAATCTGATTGGATGCTGTATCATGTGCCCGCCTCTTTTTTTTAAGGATGTGACGTCATCTGCCAAGGGAGATACGTCACATCCTTAAAACCACATGGCTATATCACATTGTACTACAGCCAATGGGATTGAAAACAATCCCATTGGTTGCTATACCATGTGATAGGTTACATTAGTTCAAAAGAATGTGACATCACTTTAAGGGATAACGTCACATCCTTTTGAACTAATGGCATTAGAGGACATGGACCTGCAGTATGCTGATGAAGACACCATTCATGATGGCAGGGGTAAGTAGAAAGGTTTATTTATTTTATTTATGCTGGCTGGCTAATGTTTTATTTAATAATGGGCACATGAGCTATTTTCCATATCTGGATAATAGTTATTTTGACCATTACAGTACTGTGTGTGTTGGGGGGGAGGGGGATGTATTTTTTAAATGTATTGAAATAAAATGTTGGACACAGGATTGCTACCGCAGGCAAGCGGGGACCTGCGGGGACCACCCGAGGGCCGACAGAACCCCACGAGGACCACCTGAGGACCCCGGAACACCCGTGGGGATAACCAGAGGGGGATAACCCAAAGACACCGCAGGGACCACCTGAGGACTCCCAGACATCTACTGCCTCTGGTATCAATCATATGGGGGTAGAGGAGGTGGGTTTTAGTGTTTATTGTGGGTAGCCGGGGTGGGTAAAGGGGATTTGGCCCTTGGTGGGTAGCGGGAGGGGTTAACCCCTTCATTGCCTTAGCAGCTAGATGCTAAGTTAATGAAGTTGCCTGTAAATGCATTTTTATTGCATGGAATCCATGCCAAGGTTCTCCGGTGCTGATATTAATGGGTATCAGCTCTGTCGACTCCCGGCATCAATCCGATGAAGAAAAAAAGCATTTTTTTGTTTTCTAATTCATGTCTCGCTGCTTCTCAGCAGGTTCTCACCACCTTCATGCGTGAGAATTTTGGGAGAAACTCACCATTCTAAAGCTGCGATTGGCCTAGATAAGCTAATCATGGCTACTACAATTGCATGAGTTTCAGAACCTGTCAATAAGTGGCTTATTGCCGCTCACTCTGCAATTTTTCTTTTGAAGGCTCAAAATTTTGACGATTCAGTCTTTTATCGCCCACTTATCGACGCTTACAGAATCGTAGTAGGCATTTTGGCCGATAAGTTCTCAATAAGAGTGTCACGGAAGACTCCTGTGGCGGGTAGGATCTCGGTGGCCGGAACAGCTGGAGCGTAGTAGGGTCACAATCAGAGGGTCCGAGGCAGGCGGCAGACAGCACAGTCAGGTGACAAGCAGGGGTCCGAGGCAGGTGGCAGACAGCACAGTCAGGTAACAAGCAGAGGTCGGCAATGAGGAGACTGGAACAGAACAGGAGAGCAGGAACAGGTCAGGGAGCAGGGACTGAGAACGGGGAGCAGGGACTGAGACCGGGGAGCAGGGAACAAACAGGGACAAGCCAGATACCAGCAAGGGCCTTTACTAAGAACAGAATCAAATACAGGATTGGTACAGGAACAGATCAGGATCAGAGACAGAAGCATGTGCATAGGAGTCTGACTCAAAACAAAGGCAAGGGAACAAACAGGAAGCAGAAGCTATAAAGGACAGAGACAGGAGCAACAAGAAGACTGAAAGACAGGGGAACCCCAGAGCACACAGAAGGCAGCAACACACCCGGTGGACAAAGAAGAACTATGGCTAGGCAGGAGGTCTAGGAGACCCTGACAAAATGGCTTTTGAACGCTTAGACATAGGCCCCTTAGTCTTTGTTAGAAATACTGCATTATTTGATCGGTCTCTGTGTATGCTCTATAGCTCCATTTGTTTTGTTTTTAATACAGCCTGGTTCTACCACTTTGACACAGGCAGCAAGTTATAGTTAAAATACAAGTTTTGTAACAGTTTTTCATTATTTCTTTTTTTTTTTTTAATTATTTTTCAATATATTATTTGAATTCACAACTTTATTCACTTTTATTTAAATTGACAGTCGTTGTGATCTTTTTCTAGACTTTCTGCTCTTTGCTGAAATTAAAGGTACAGTACAGTAATTTTGATTAGCTATCATTCCATGCACACACACACACACACACAAACACACGAGGAGCCAATTACATTTGAAGTCTTATGACACTGGAGACTGTGAGTTTATATATTGCACTTGCATGTTATGTTTAATACATTTTGGCAAAGGTCAATATGAGGACCGAAACGTCGATCCCTGAATAAAAGCACACTTTCTTTATTCTTTCAAGCCCACTGGAGTGTCTGCATTTTTTCTATTTAAGAAAATATAAAAATATTGCGTGATGTTGAACTACAACATTTTTCACTTTTTACATGGATGACACTAATATAAGGGGAATTGCACAGAAATATGTCATGCAGTAGAAAGATGTAACAAAAACATATATGCTGTAGGAGACCTATTGATATGCTAATAATGGAGATGGAATCATTTAAATAGAAATAAATGGTTACTTTCAACAATAGAAAGCATCAGCTGCAAAACAGCAAAAACAAATTATTTTGAAGGATTAATGCCTATCATCCATAGCTCTGAAGTAAAAAAAAAAAACCATTGAGAATGCAGATGATACAACTAATATACCATTGTTATCTATTTCAGGAGGAAGACGGGTGATGCATAATGTTATAAAGTCCATACAAAACAAATATTGTGGACATGTCTATTTTCTCATTTGCATAATCAGACTAAGTTCAATACATTCTGATAATGCCATAGAAATAATTGCAAGTATGCATATATTCTCATATGAATAAATAAGACATAGAAATATATTACTATATTATTTGTGCATCTGCATATCTTCCACAAAGCCCCCAATGCTGCTTCATTCCCCCCATTTTGACATGTCATAAAGTGTTAATAATGCAGACAATGAATCTGGGTAAATGAGCATATCTCCCCTTATACATTTTGCATCGACTCTCTATAGACAAACAGGTGCACCCATGGAACCTTTGAAGTTAATGGGAGTTTCTTTGTTTTATTGCCCCATCGGCACAATCAAAGTTTAATAAAAAAAATCCCCTTTGTCTTTCTTCTGCTTTGAACAGGTGAGAGTTGTTTTCACTTCTTAACCTATTATAACTTTATTAGGTCTATGTTATGAAGGCTTAGCCAAAGGATTGTTTTTCCAGGTCAACCAACAGAATCATAAGCTACTTACAGAACATATATACTCACTACGCACTGTTTTAGTACTCTCTTGCTTCAGTTAATAGATCTAGATGGCAGTAGGCTTAGGGCAAATGTAAGCAAGTGCTTCTTTTATTTGTTTCAAATATTTTATGAGATTTTTTCACAGAGTACAGATATCCAGCAGTATAAAAATGGGAACATACAGATGTATATATGAAAAATTGTATCATTATTATAGGATAAGAAGCATATTGGGTTATTCTTGAATATTTACTTTTAGCCTGTTTATAACAACATCTGCAATTATATAGGCATTCATTCAGTTGGTAAAGGAGAACCAACTAGTACTGTTCAGTATTTATACCATGATGAAAAGTAGTTTTGGGGGGGATACAGATAAGAGAGACAAGGAGAGGGGGGAGAAGAGAAGGGGAGAAAGGTGAGGCAGAGGGGGTGGGGGGGGGGGAGTGTGGCCTTCCGCCTCTACATCTGCACTGGCTTTTTCACACTCAACCCTTTTGGTTGAGTTTGTTTTTTTATTTTAATGTTGCTGCCCATAGAGGTGTCAGGAGCCAGGTGCCGTGCACTGCCACATGCAGGCGCATGTCTCTCCTACCTGCTCCGGCGCCTGGTGACGAGTTCACGGACTCGTGCGCCCTCATGCACGCTCCCGCCCCCTCCACACTTGCGCATGGCTCTTCCTCATGCCGGACAGTGCCCTCAAGCAGGCGCACGCAGGCATAGGCCACAGCGTGAGTCCCCGCCCTTGGATCACGGCACGCATCTTCTGTGCGCGGCGCACGTGCATGACACGCGTGCAACGCACTTGAGCTATGTGGCAACAGAGCCTGATTGCCCATCACACCCACCTGGCTTCCTTACCTTAGCCTATGGCAGGCTCCGCACTGGCACTCCCCGGTTCCGCCTCCTCCTTGGATTGGGTTGCTTCACCTCTTTAGGCTCAGCGGTGCCATTGGCACATCGGCTGAGCATAAGCTTCCTGTTTCTGTGCTTACCTCTCCTGTCTCCTAGTATCCTGCCTTGTCTTGTTTGATCTCCCGTGTACCTTGGCTTACCTTTGGACCACCGCCTCTCTGGAACTCCGACCTTGGCTATCCTCGACTCTCCGCAACTTTCCGACCCTGAACTCGGCTCTCGGACCTCGACCATTCTACCTTCTCCTGCACCGACCCCAGCGACTAGTAACTCCTACGTTCCGGACTTCTCCTACCCATAACTCTGGCAAGTACTGTATTACGACGACTCTACCCTCTCCACTCCTGACCCGGCGAGATCAACTATCCGCACGCCAGATCAGACCCCCGTGCCTGTCAGTAGTGTTATCCCTACTCCCACCTCAGTACCGAGGGTCTCGTCCTGTTTGTGGTGGGAACAGCGTGATAGGAGGACGAGGAGGATGCGGAGGATGGTGATGAGGACAAGGGCAGCCTTCATCCTGGCACGGGTAAGTAAAACTTTAATTTACTTTATGCTGGCTTGAAAATATAGGGATTTTTCCCGTTACTGTACTGTATGTGTTAGGGGGAGTTGGGGTTGTTGAGTTAGTGGGGGTGGGTAGTAGGGTTCCCATTTATTGTTATTGGGGTTATCTTTGCTCCCATTGGGGGCATAGGTAACCACACTTGCAATCAATGGGTGTATTAGCTAGTATTGGTGCTTGTATTGTGTTTTAATGTTTATTGGGGGTAGAGAGGGTGGGTGAAAGTGGTATTTGGCCCATGGTGGGTGTTTATGCCTACTGGGTTGGTAGCCTGAGGGTTTAACCCCTTCATTACCTTACCAATAGTAACCGCTAAGGTAATGAAGGGTTTCACTCCACCTGCAACCCTTCCGGTAGGCATAAACACATTCCCCGGGCCAAATACCACCTTTACCCCGCTCCTCTACCCCCAACAAATCATACCTTAGCGGTTAGCCACTAAAGTAATGAAGCTGCCAATAAATGTATTTTATTAAGTAGGATTGAAGCTGGGGGTCTCCGGAGCTGGTATTAATGTGTGTCAGCTCCGGAGACTCCCGGCTTCTTCTTCTAGGCCACATCACTGATTCCATCTCACCACCCTTGAGGTAGCGAGATGAGAACCTGCGAGTTGCTTGCGAGTTGCAGTCGCAATGTGACTCGGAGCTACAGATTCAGCAGGCGTTATTCGAACAAATCACGGAGCCGTTTGCATGTGCTGTACTCCATGCGGCATTAACGCGGCCAATCGCCCCAGGCACACGTGTTTATCGTGGTTGCTTTGTTTTAATTTCATGGATTGTGTGCAATTAAATGCAATGAAATTAATAAATTGTAATGTGTACAGTACTGTGCTACTGTGCTACTGAGTCAATTTCAGGTGTTTAAAAACCAGAACACTAAAATGCCATTTTCTGCACTCGCCTGCACTCACGTCTTAAGGCGGTACGGTTGGAAGAAATCTCGCGCCATGACGTGGGTATTCCGAGGTATACAACGTGTGAAGTGTTCGAATAACGACCGCTGCATCTGTACTAGAATAGCATGATATCTCAAGAAATGCGAGTTTGAGCATTTTTGAGCTCCAGCAAGGTTTGTCTGTGAGGGAGTGCTACCGTTTGGGAAGAAGCACTTCTTAAGCAAGTTAGTCAAGTTATCGGAGCTGAATAGCTACACTTGCAAACTCATTTGGGAAGTGCTCAATGAGTTACTTATCGAAGCTACTACAATAGGCCCCATAATGTATTATTATGGTTGAAGATGCATTTACCAGCTTCCTTTTCTGTCCTGTTGTAGTAAATATGATCTTAGCAACAGTTTTATAGGTTTTACCCAAAAGCAACTTGTTTTGTCACTCGTCTGGGTTTAAATGTCAGGTGTACGCCTATAACATAAGGAATGTCCACCAGTGGAGGGAAACATTGATCTTATGGGTGAATAACTTTAAGTGTATCAGCCATGATATTGTATATCGATATAGTTTAAAATGATTATATCGTTTTGGTTTTGAGTCCAAGTAACTCCTGAGATTTGCTATTCGACCTTCTTTGACTTTTCATAAAATGCATTTCACCTGAAAGAGTCACAGGAAAAAAACACTACTGTATATGGACATGACATTTAGAACAGTAGGCTAGTATTAAATGCCAGTGAAATGTATCTTTATACTGTGAGCTGTATCTAAGATTCTGGTTACATGGTCTAAGGGTCATATTCTTCTTACCTCTTGTCCATTCATGTACAGTAGCATTTATTTTTGAATTAAACCTTCTGTACCACAAGACAGAAAATTAATGGAGTGCAAAAACAAAAATCTTACTTATCTCTTCCTTCTTTATTCAATTAATTAGTGTATTTATCATTTTTTACATGGTTGTGTTAATATGAAACTTAAAGGAAAAAAGGCAGGGCTGCGCACAGCTTAAGTACTTGGCTGGAGGCAAAACGATTAAAAATGAAACAGGTATTACGGCATGGTAGCCAAAAGACTTACAAAGAAAAAATGGGTCCTCTAATAAATAACTCTCTCTAATAATCAGTGCGGGTTACGGTGATTCATTTATTGATTTTGAACTATGGGAGGACACTTGCTTGCAACCTGGAGGGGCTCTCGTGATGCGGGACCTTTTCCAGGACTATACAGTTTTAACATCGCTCATTCCCTATTTTTGCTCAAAGTGAGTTTCAAGCAAGATACTCTATCCCTTATTTACCACACAACACTGGGCATATTATATATATATCAATTAAAAGAACTATATCCAGCAGTTTTCATGGACTGTTCCATTAACACTCAACAATTAAAGAGTACACTTTTTTAAGGTCTGCACACTCAACAATTGAAGTGTACACTTTTTAAGGTCTGCATACTCACCATGGGAGTTAGAAGTACCCATTTTTTGATTCATTTCCTAATTTTTATATGCTTAATATGAAACTTAGTGGCTGCCTTCAAATTCAATACTGCTTCAAATTGAACCCTTTCACTACTAGAGGATACAGAAATGCATTGCAAATCCAACCAAATGACTTAAATACGCAAAATAAACCTAATATAATCAATCAATATTGCATTTGGTATACTTTTTTTACTGCTGGTTCGTCTCTTGCTCAATTCCACAGTTTTTGCAGAAATAGTGCATTAAATATATCACCAAACAAATGATTTTGATAAACAGTACAAAACAAATATAAATCAGTAGTTATACCGTATGTAGCCACGGTTATTGCAGAATATTGCATAATAATGAAGAATATCACACTGTCCCTTTAAGGCAAATCAAATCATAAAATAAAAACCTACTCCCATGTGGGATACCAACTACACAACAGTGTCTGACTAACACACTTGCTGGCTAGTCCCGTTTCCAGCTTTAATAATACACTCATGTATAGAAAACATAATATCAAGTCCTTATCTGTGGTTTTGGGAACTCTGTCCCAAGAGAGTCCAGGAAATCCCTATGGATACTGCAACACTGATAGGATAGCTCTGCTCCCTCAGCAGTCTATAGAATGCTGGTTCCTTGAAGACAAGCCCCGCACCCAGAAGGCTTGTCCCGTTTCATGGAGAGTCTCTTCCTCAGTGGTAGTTGCGATTAGTGAATACTGGTGTTACGGTCTTCACTAATAAGTTAGAGAGAGGATAGGGCATAGGTCTTGAAACATTGCTTTAGATAGGTCTGTATATACCAGTATGTTAATAAAATTTCTTCTGTAACTATTGTAAGGGATACTGTGCTTTATACAGAGGAATTTGAGAAATCCCTCAAAGTGGTACATCTACTGTATGTGAGATTTGTTGTACCTTTTATTCTTTTGAGTGGCAGCCAGTGTTTGAATTTTGTATTAACTAATATGTGGGCATTGATACATAATACATTGAGACAGAGAAAATGCAGTGTAAGAAGTTTTGTGAACGTGTTTTACATACATAGTTACATAGTAGATGAGGTTGAACAAAGACATACAGTACATCCATCAAGTAAACCTATGCTAAATTTAGATAACAGATACTTTATCCTACAGTATATCCTACAATTAGATTGTAAGCTCGTTGGAGAAGGGTCTCTTTTTCCAAAATGTTACTTTTATGTCTGAAACACTTTTTCCCATGATCTGTTATTTGTATTATTTGCTATTTATATGATGGTCACGTGTATTACTGCTGTGAAGTGCTATGTACATTAATGGCGCTATATAAATAAAGACATACATGCATACATATTTGTACTTTCAGTATTTTGATCCAGAGGATGGCAAAAGAAACCCCAGTGAAATACAGTACATCTCAGACGTGCATCTGCATCTCATGTAAGACACTTGCTTCATACGTAGAACTCATATTTGTATTCATGGGAGGTTTATAACACACCGGATCTGGCAGAGATTTTTCTGGTCACTTAGACAAATTACAGTATGGTCCAACAAATTAAAAAAAAAACTATGATGAGAACACCAATGATATCTTTCAAATTATTTAAAAATAAATGGGGAATAAGTGTACCCATGCTTGAAGGGTACCTATGCTAACCCTCCTTAAAGATAACTATAATAAAATAAAGCAATTATGATCACTCTTTAATTGATTTCTTATGCCATTTATTTCAATAATTTTAAAGAAAGCAAAAATATGTGTTTCAAATAAACGTGAATGTTATAGGTGAATGTTAGTCCACAAAACATTTTCTACATCATACCCGTCTAATGAAGGGAAGCGGGCCATCCAAAACATTACATTTGGGGACTCAAACCAGGATGATTTCAGTTCAACTTCTATGGACTCCTATTCTGTTCTATACTTGGCAATGGGACCAAAATGTATTATATAAGGATGGTACAAGAGATTCAATATACAGGGCCATTTTTATGAAGCAGGGCTATGCAGGACACCTTCCCAGGTGTGATAGACTACAGTACATGGCCCATTTCTTAAAAAGGGTTGTAAGATGTCTTTGGAAGTCAGTTGGTACGGTATCTGATTGAGTAGCACTGCCTGAGAGGATCAAATTATTTATTTTCAGAAAAATGGTGGGTTTTCTTGTTCTATCACAACTACAAATTTAAGACACTTTCTCAGTTTAAAGGAATCAGACTGATTATTTTCCTTTTCATCTGAAAAAGACTCACACATTCCCAGCACGCTCTAACTCCACGCTCTTACATATTGGTGTGGCTATTGATAACACTGTTGCAATGTGGATGTTTTTTAGATAGTCATTTAGACATCTATTATATTGATATTATTTCTACATTGTGCCGGGTGCATTTATACTGTGGTTTTGTGTTCAAACCAGCATTGTGGCTGCATATTGTAGAAATGTCTCTACTCTATAAGTTTTTGCGCACTAGATATTCATTTGAATATATATATATATATATAATAAAAAAATAAATAGATGATACCGTTCTGTGGCTAACGAAATGCTTTTATTTGTGCGAGCTTTCGAGATACACTGATCTCTTATTCTGGCGATGTTACAATGAATGAAGCAAGCAAAAGATATACTATAAACAGTGTCTATTGGAATGTTATCTGGAATGTGCTGGTCCTTCCCCCGGTGTGGATGTGTTTTATGGCTGGAGGTGTCAACAGGTTCCTGAAAGCAAGTGATGAAAGAGCACTCTCAGGCAGTGCTACTCAATCAGATACCGTACCAGCTGACTTCCAAAGACATCTTAAAACCCTTTTTAATCAGACACTGTTTATAGTTTAGCTTTTGCTTGCTTTATTCATTGTAACATCGCCGGAAGAAGAGATCAGTGTATCTCGAAAGCTCGCACAAATAAAATCATTTCGTTAGCCACAGAACGGTATCATCTATTTATTTTTTGATTATTGAAGCTCGGCTAACACGGTACTGATACCTCTAACATATTATATATATATATATATATATATATATATATTATATATAGACAAAAAAAGACATGGTTTGTCCATATTGAGAGCAGCCGGAGACCCTCTGCACCAGCACTTATTTTTTGGAACATTATCTGAGGACTGGTTTATCACACTTTTTTTCTGTGCTTTTATGTTTGTTATTTATATTCATTTATATTCATTTTGTTAGTGTGTGTATATCTCTATATTGTTTACAGGTTTAGGATTAATTTGTGCTTAATAATTTTAGGGAATCACTATTATTATTAGTTAATTTATTTGGAATTATTTTTACCTGTTGATATATCTTTAGCACGGATTATTCACTATTTTATTGTTGTATTATTTAATCCGAGGCGCTGCTTTCTTTTTCTGTTTGTCATATATATATTATATATATATATATATATATATATATTATCTATATATATATATATTAATATATATAAAATCCATAAAGAGTGCTTTTGAGCATATGGCCATTGTCTTGTGTTTGTATCATCTGAAAAAGAACCACATTTTCTTAACTTTTTTGGACTTATAATTATGTAGACTTAGTGCTCACGTTAATTATTTTGATAAAAACAAAATCTTTTCTCTTAGTGTTTCTGACAAGAAAATATGTTGTGCCATATGTGGACTATTTCCTAAAAATATCTATAAAGAGTGTTGTGACTTTATTATCTAAAACATGTCACAAGGGGAATGAGGTTACTTGGGAATTGCTGCTTGAATTCTTAACGCTTACTGCATTATTAACAATAGGTTGTTAAAGTTGTTATCAAGAAACACTGTATAAAAATAAAATTAAAATTGATTTAAGAGAACATTTCCCATTAAGGCAGTGTTTTGAAACTTATGGGGCGGGAGCAGTTAGTGTGGGAACGGGAGGGGTGGGGCACAGCAGACCTACAAGGGGGCTCAGTGATAGCAGACATGTATGAACAAACTGAGAAATACAGAAAGTAGCAAAAAGGAGATTATAGAGGGACAGGTATGGAGGGTATAGAGGGCATTGATAGAGGCACATAGGTGGTTCAAAGATTAAAATATTGAAAAATAGCAGTTTTTCAGGATTACTAACCCAATGATTATAGGCATCTATGTGGGATCTTTATTCTATGTAGTCAGGTCCCCTTTGGCTACCCGGTTCCCCGTTCCTCTTCTCCTTACCTTCCCCAGTGAGAAGGCAGTTGCGGGGGCGAGCGCATCTCTCGGTGGCGTCAGAGGCATGGCGCTGCCATCTTTGTTATGTACGCACGGGCGCGGAGGCTCGCGCATGCGCAGACGCGACGGCCAATATAGTGAGCGCAAAGCGGCAGAGATGGCGCTCCATAGCGCAGGGACTCCCCAAGGTTGCGCAGGCGCAGAAGGGAGCAGTGGCGGCCATTACAGCTACGCACAGATGCAGTAAAGATAGCGCACACGGTCCCAATGCTAAAGAGGTCCTGAGTGGACTACAATTCCCAAAAGCCTCTGAGGACTGCCCTTTCACCCACATCACGTGCAGCCAGCCAGCAAATAGGGTTTGCAGCTTCTCCTGTTGGAGAAGGATACAATGTTGCAGAGACCACGCTAGTCAGTTGGAGCTGGGAGAAGGAAGGGGGTGGAAGTGTGTAAGGAGCAAGTGGCTTCTTACACTAGGCCAGGTTACCCCCAGGCCCAAGGTAGTCCCCACTCCCCACTAGGTTGGTGGGTAAGTTCATAGGGAAGGCCTCTTAGGTAGGGACCCTGCCCTTAGGTGAGTGTAAGTCTAGTCAGTGATACAGCTGCAGTGCTGTGTGCTCTGACAAGAAGAGACAGTGTTGTGTGCAGTGCAGCTAGAGTAGTTGCTTTGGCTGTGTCAGGGAATGGCCCCTCATAGGAAGAAGGGGGGATTGCTTTCTAAGTTATACAGTGTGTGTAATATCACCAGTGCCAGTTGCTTGTGGTGAACTGCCAGAGTCTGGGATCAGACAGAATCTACAGCAAGAGATCTTCTGCATGCAGGGGCTAGGGTAGAGGTATACCCCCAGGGCCCAGTAAGTCCCCTGAGACACTAGAGGAATACTGTATGTGATAGGGACTGCCTTAAGACAGTGACTCCTTCACCATACTCAGAGAGAAAGAGACATGCTGCAGGACAGTGCCTGAATGCCCGTGCAGCCTGAGTGCAGAAAGAGTATCTGACTCCATAGCAGAGACTGTGGTAAAGGATCATTCCGGCTGGGGATCCCTCCCCTGTGGAGTCAGCATGTGTATCCATTCCTGCAGAGAGCAGCGCAGTGCGGCGTGGGATCACTGTGCGGTGTTGCTGAGTTCCAAGGATAATCCTGATCAAGAGCCATGATCAGGGAGGTAGTATAATAAGTGCACCACCGGGCCCCAACACAGGGAAGCGCTATCCCTCCCACTCACATTCACCTTATTGTTGTGGACACTCAAGGAATAAAGCACATCATTATCAAAGGGACTGAGGGTGATGTGATGATGGACATGTGGGTGAGGGGATGGTATGCATTCATGGTGATGCAATGTTATTCCTATGATGTATTGATGTTATGCAAAGAGAGTTTCATTGAAGTTATCGTTCATGCTCAGTAAATACTGTTTATTCACATTGTGTGTATTTACTGTATGGTTGTTCTGGTGAGGGCACACTCCCACCACGTTGGGATCCCTCATCAGTGGAAGTGCTGCACCGAGTGTAAGTATATACCCCAGGTTCCCCGTGGCAGAAGCTCAGCCCTCCTGGTTGCCAAACAGGTACAGCACCACACTGATAAGTAGTCAGATACACCTACCCACCTCAATCTCACTTAGGGTGGAGGAAAGAGGGCTACATCTATTACATTTGGTAGGGGAGGGGGATGGCGACAGGAAGCCTTGGTTATCTTTTGTTTTGCATCAAATACAGAAGTAGGGTCCTACAGACAAAATAATGTTGTTTTTTAAGGCGGGGGGGTCAGGGGGAAGGCATTTTAAAAAGATTGTGCACTTTAAAGAATTATTTTGTATATGCTTTTTATTATTTCCACATTTTCCTATTACAGAAAAAATAAACTTGTAACAATGTATTAACACAATGTATTTTTAACAATAACCGGCTACATTATAGATTTCCATCTCTTAAAGCAGCAGACCAACCAATACCCTACATGTGTTTGTTTTTTTATTAAATCAGTTCTGTACTATGAGGAAATACTTTTAGCATTTAAAAAAAAACACAACTCTAAATGACATTTTTAATGTATTAGCATTATGGTAGCAACCATTTACAAAGTCACATCCCCTTCCTCTTCTGAAACAGGCTCTGGAACACCCCTTTTTGAGCCAAGCCCTCTTAATTGTGCATCAATTGTATCTAGGTGACTGCCTGGTCACATGATCTTCCTTACAGAACTTTGCATCTTTGGTCCTCTTCTGCTGCAGTTGACAGCCATTTAGTGAACACCTGAGCCAAATCTTCGCTAATCAATCACAGGATAATGGATCGATTGTCAACGTTGCTAATTAATTATCTTAGTCTGAATTGTATTGCTGCATATATTAAAGGGGAAAAAATACAATAAAAAAATGGCAGCTTGGACTGCTGCGTTAAAACTGACAATATTTGCTTATTATATGTAGTAACAATGTTTTCTCATATTAAAATTGTACTAATCATACATATGTAGCGCTGCTTGCCCCCCCCCCCCCCCTATGGGAGATCTGCCTGCTACCCAGTGTGTAATGGTGCACGATACCTGTTTGGATAATATTATTTTGACCATTACAGTCCTGTGTGTTTTGGGGGGGGAGGGGGATGTATTTTAAATGTATTGAATAAAATGTTGGCCCGATTGCTCTCTAACCCGCAGGCCAGCGGGGGTACCTGCGGGAACCACCCTAGGGCCGCCCATAACCCCCGAGGACCGACCTGAGACCCCGGAACACCCGTGATACCGGGTGATTAACCCAAAGACACCGCAGGGACCGACCTGAGGACTCCCGAACATCTACTCTGCGCTCTGGTATCAATCATATTGGGGTAGAGGGGTGGGTTTAGTGTTTATTGTGGGTAGCCGGGGTGGGTAAGGGGATTTTGCCCTTGGTGGTCGGAGGGTTAACCCCTTCTTGCTTACAGCTATATGCTACGTTAAGAAGTTGCCTGTAAATATTTTTAAAATTGTGCATGGAAGCCATGCCAAGGTGCTCCGGTGCTGATATTCATGGGGTCAGCTCTGTCGCCTCCCGCATCAATCCATGAAGAAAAAAGCCATTTTTTTGTTTTCAATTCATGTCTCGCTGCTTCTCCTGTTCTCACCACCTTGCTGCGCGAATTTTGGGATAAACTCACCATTCTAAGCTGCGATTGGCCTAGATAAGCTATCATGGCGACTACAATTGCCTGAGTTCAGAACCCTGTCACTAAGTGGCTTATTGCCGCTCACACTCGTCATTTTTCTTTTGAAGGCTCAAAATTTTGACGGATTCAGTCTTTCTATCGCCCACTTCACTCGACGCTTCCAGAATCGTACTCAGGCCATGTTTGGCCGAAGTTCCATATACGAGTGTTCCCACCCCCCCCAACCGGGGGAAAAGACTCCTGTGGCTGGTAGGATCCGGTGGCCGGACAGGCTGTAGCGTAGTATGGTCACAATCCGAGGTCCGAGGCCGGCGGGCAGACACACAGTCAGGTGACAATCAGGGTCCAGGCAGGGGTGGCAGACCACAGTCAGTTACCAATCAGAGGGCGCACTGATGAGCCTGGAACAGACAGATAGCAGAACAGGTCCCGGGATCAGGACTGAGAACTGGGATCAGGACTTGAGACGGGGTATCAGGAAGCAAACAGGGGAAAGCCAGATACCAGCAAGTTCCTTTCTAAATACAGAATCAATACGATTGTACAGACCCATAGATCAGAGACCGAACGCATTTGCATAGTCGTCCTGACTCAAAACAAAGCAATGGAACAAACATTAATCATAAGCTATAAAGGCCATATACAGGACAAAAGAGACTGAAAGACAGGGAACCCAGAGCACAAGAGCAGCAAACACACCCTGGCACAAATAAAGAATATGGCTAGGCAGGAGGTCTAGAGACCGACAAATGCTTTGAACCGAGACATAGGTCCCCTAGTCTGTTGCTAGAAATACTGCATTAATTTGATGGTCTCTGTGTAGTCTCTTAGCTCCATTTGTTTTTTTTTTTAATACAGCCGGTTCTACCACTTTGGAACATGGCAGCACGTTATAGTTAAAATCCAAGTTTTGTAACAGTTTTTTCAGTATTTCTTTTTTTTTTTTTAATTATTTTTCAATCATCTGATTTGAATTCACAACTTTATTCATTTAGTTTCAATTGACAGTCGTTGTGATCTTTTCTAGACTTTCTGCTCTTTGCTAAATTAAAGGTACAGTACAGTAATTTTGAATTAGCTATCATTCATGCCCACACCACACACCACAAACCACAGCTCCCAATTACATTTGAGTCTTATGACACGGGACTGTGGTTTATATATTCACTTTCATGTTATGTTTAATACATTTTGGCAAGGTCAATATGAGGACCGAAACGTCGATCCCTCGAATAAAAGCACACTTTCTTCCTTTATTCTTTCAAGCCACTAGGATTGTCCTGCATTTTTTCTATTTAAGAAATAAAAAAGATTGCGTGATGGTTGAACTACACATTTTCACTTTTTAACATGGATACACTAATCTACGGAATTGCATCAGGGAAATATGTCATGCAGTAGAAAATGTAACGAAAAACATATATTCTGTAAGGGACCGATTGATATCTAATAATGGAGAGGAATCATTTAAGATAAAATTAAATGGTTCTTCAATCAACAATGAAAGCATCACTTGCAAAACAGCAAAAAATTATTTGAAGGATTAATGCCTATCCTCCATAGCTCTGAAGTAAACAAAAAAACCATTGAGAAATGCAATGATCAACTAATTACCATTGTTATCTCGTTTCAGGATAGAAGACGGGTGTATCATAATTTTATAAGTCCAACAAAACAAATATTGTGGACATGTCTATTTTTCCTCTTTGCAATCAGACTAATTCAATAACATTCGATAAATGCCATAGAATAATTGCAAGTATGCATATATTCTCATATAAATAAAAGACATAGAAATATATTACTCGATATTTTGTGCATCTGCATATCTTCCACAAAGCCCCCATGCGCTTCTTCCCCCCATTTTTGACATGTCAAGAAGTGTTAATATGCGGACATGAATCTGGTGTAAATGGCATATCTCTTCCCCTTAGACATTGTGCATCGCCTCTCTATAGTACAAACAGGTGCAACCCATGGAACCTTTGAAGTTAAATGGGAGTTTCTTTTGTTTTATTATTGCCCCATCGGCACAATTCAAAGTTTAATTCCAAAATCCCCTTTGTCTTCTTTCTTCTGCTTTGGGAACAGGTGAGCGTTGTTTTCACTTCACGTTCTTATAACCTATTATAACTTCTAGGTCATGTGTTGAAGGCTTAGCCAAAGGATTGTTTTTCTCCAGGTCAACCAACAGAATCATACGCTACTTAAGAACATATATACTCACACGCACTGTTTTAGTACTCTCTTTGCTTCAGTTAATGGATCTCCTGCAGTAGGCTAGGGCATGTAAGCAATTGGCTTCTTTTATTTGTTTCAAATCTTTTATTTATGAATTTTTTCGACAGAGTACAGATTCCAGCAGTATAAAAATGGGAACATACAGATGTATATATGAAAAATTGTATCTTATTATAGATAAGAGCATATTGGGTTTTCTTGAATATTTCCTTTTAGCCTGTTTTATCACAACATCTGCAATTTATTCGGCATTCTTCATTTGGTAAAATGAGAACCAACTTATGTTCAGTATTTATACCACTCATTAAAAGTATTTTGTTGGGGGGAACAGCTAATAAGACAAGAGAGGGGGGATAAGAGAAGGGGAGAAATGTGCGGCAGAGGGGGTGGGGGGGGGGGAGGTGGACCTCTCCGCCTCACACATCTTCAACTGGCTGTTTTCACCCTCAAACCCTTTTGTGGTTGAGTTGTTTTTTATTTTAAATGTTGCTGCCCATAGAGGTGTCAGGAGCCAGGTGCCTGCAACTGCCACATGCAGCGCATGCTCTCCTACCTGCTCCGGCGCCTGGTGACGAGTTCACTGACTCGTCGCCCTCATGCACGCTTCCCAATGCCCCCTCCACACTTGCGATGGCTCTTCCTCATGCCGGACGTGCCCTCAAGCAGAGGCGCACGCAGGCATGGCCCCACAGCGTGAGTCCCGCCCTTGTATCAACGGCACGCAAATCGTCTGTGCGCGCGACGTTGCATACACGCGTGCAACGCACTTGAGCTATGTGGCAACAGAGCCGATGCCCATCACACCCACCTGGGCTTCCTACCTTACCTTGGCTCTCCGCCCTGTGCACTTTCGCCGTTTCCCGCCTCCCCTTGGATTGGGTTGCTTCACCTCTTTAGCTCAGCGGTGCCATTGGCAATTCGGCTGAGCCATAATCTCCGTTTCTTCTGTGCTTACCCCTCTCCTGTCTCCTGTATCGCTAGCCTTGTCTGTTTGATCTCCCGTGTTACCCTTGGCTTACCTTTGGCCCACCGCCTCTCTTGACTCCGACCTTGGTCTATCACTCGACTCGCCGCAACTTTCCCCGACCCTGAACCTCGGCCTCGGACCTCGACCATTACTATTCTACCTTCTCCTGCACCGACCCCAGCGACTAGTACCCTAGCTCCGGCTTCTCCTAACCCATAACTCGGGCAAGTACTGTATTCCGACGACTCTACCCTCCACTCCTGACCCGGGCGAGATCAAAACTAATCCCACGCCAGATCAGACCCCGTCTGTCAGTAGTGTTATCCCACTCCCACCTCAGTACCACCGAGGGTCCTCGTCCTTTTTGGTGGGAACAGCGTGATAGGAGGACGAGAGGATCGAGGATGGTGATGAAGGACAAGGCCAAGCCTCATCCCTGGCACGGGTAAAGTAAAACTTTAATTTTACTTTATGCTTTGCTTGACATATGGGATTTTTTCCCGTTACTGTCTGTAATGTGGTTAGTGGGAGTTGGGGTTGTTTAGGTGTTTAGTGGGGGTTGGGTAGTAGGGTTCCCTTTAATTGTTATTGGGTTTATCTTTGCTCCCATTGGGGGCATAGTTACCACACTGCATCATGGGTGTATTAGCTAGTATTGGTGCTTGTTTGTGTTTTCATGGGTTTATTGGGGGTCGAGAGGTGGGTGAAAGTGGTATTTGGCCCCTGGTGGGTGTTTATTATGCCTACTGGTTGGTAGCCTGAGGGTTACCCATTTCATTACCTTACCAATATAACCGCGAAGGTAATGAGGTTTCACTCCACCTGCACCTTACCGGTAAGCATAAACACATTCCCCGTGCCAACACCACCTTTTACCCCGCTCCTCTAACCCCCAACAAATCACCTTAGAGCGGGTTAGCCCACTAAAGTAATGAAGCTGCTGGCCAATAAATGATTTATTAAGTAGGATTTGAAGCTGGGGGTCTCCGGAGCTGGTATTAATGTGTGTCAGCTCCGGAGACTCCCGTCCTTCTTCTTCTAGGCCACACACTGATCCATCCACCACCCTTGAGGTACGAATGAGAACCTGCGAGTTTTGCTTCGAGTTGCCAGTCGCAATGTACCGGAGCTACAGATGCCGCAGGGCCGTTATTCGAACAAATCACGGATCCGTTTGCATGTGCTGTACTCCTGGCGGCATTAAAACTCGTCCAATCGCCCCAGGCACACGTGTTTATCCGTGGTTGCTTTTGTTTTAATTTCATTCATGGTTGTGTTCAATTAAATGCAATGAAAATTAATAAATTGTAGGGTGTCAGTCTGTGCTACTTGCTACTGAAAACTGAAGTCAATTTCAGGTGTTTAAAACCAGAACACTCAAATGCCATTTTCCCTTCTGCACTCTCGCTGCACTCACGTCTAAAGGCGGTACGGTTGGAGAATCTCGCGTCCGAAAACCATGAACGTGGGTATTCCGAGGTATACAACGTGTGACGTGTTCGAGATACTCCAGCTGCTCTGTACTAGAATAGCATGGATACTCTCAAGAAATTGCGAAGTTGAGCATCTTTTGATCTCCAGCAAGGTTTTCTGTGAGGGAGGTGCTACCGTTTGGGAGAGAAGCACTTCTTAGCAATTTAGTCAAGTTTCGGAGCTTAATAGCTACAACTTGCAAACTCATTTGGGAAGTGCTCCAGTTACTTATCGAAGCTACTACAATGGCCCCATAATGTATTATTATGGTTGAGATGCATTTCCAGCTTCCTTTTCTGTCCTTTGTATAATATGATCTTAGCAACATTTTATATTAGGTTTTACTTATAACCCAAAATCACTTGTTTTGGTCACCGCCTGGGTTTAAAATGTTTCAGGGTGTACGCCATAACATAAGGAATTCCACCAGTGGAGGGAACATTGAGCTTATGTGAATAACTTTAAAGGGTATCAGGCAGCCATTGATTGTATATCGATATAGTTTAAAATGATTATATCGTTTTGGTTTTGATTCCAGTAACTCCTGCTATTTGCTATTCGAAACCTTCTTTGGACTTTTCATAAAATGCATTTCACCTGAAAGAGTCACACGAAAAAAACACTACTGTATATGACATGACATTTTAACAGTAGGCTATTATTATGCCATTGAAATGTATCTTTACTGTGACTTATTAAGATGTCTGGTTCACCTGGTCTAAGGGGTCATATTCTCTTACCTCTTGTCCATTTCATGTACATTAGCATTTTTATTTTTTATTAACCCTGCTTACACAGACAGAATTAATGAGTGCAAAAACAAAAATCTTACTTCATCTCGCTTCCTTCTTTATCAATTAATTAGTGTAAAATTTATCATTTTTTTACAATGGTTGTGTTAATATGAAACTTAAAGGAAAAAAGGCAGGGCTGCGCACAGCTTAAGTACTGGCTGGAGGCAAAACGACTAAAAATGAAACAGGTATGCGGCATGGTAGCCAAAAGACTTACCAAGAAAAATATGGGTCTCTAATAAATAACTCCTCTAATAATCAGTGCGGGTAAACGGTGATGCATTTATTGATTTTGAACTATGGGATGACACTTGCTTGCAACTGGAGGGCTCCTCGTGATGCGGACCTTTTCCAGACTATACAGTTGTAAAACACATCGCTCATTCCCTATTTTTGCTCCAAGTGAGTTTCAAGCAGATCCCTATGCCCTTATTTACCACCCAACACTTGGCATATTATTATTATCAATTACAAGAACTATATCCGCACGTTTTCAGGACTGTTCCTTAACACTCAACCTTAAGAGTACACTTTTTTAAAGGTCTCACACTCAACAATTGAATGTAACACTTTTTAGGTCTGCATACTCACCATGGAGTTTCGAAGTACCCATTTTTTTGATTCATTTCCTAATTTTATATGCTTTAATATGAAACTTAGTGCTGCCTTCAAATTCAATACTTGCTTCAAATGAAACCCTTTCACTACATAGGTACCAGAAATGCATTGCAACAATCCAACCAAATTACTAAATACGCCAAATAAACCTAATATAATCATCATAAATTGCATTTGGATACTTTTTTTCTGCTGGTTCGTCTCTTTCAATTCCACATTTTTGCAGAAGAGTGCAATAATATATCACCAAAGCAATGATTTTGATAAACAGGACAAAACAATATAACTCAGTAAGTTATCCCGTATGTTAGCCACGGTTATTGCAGATATTGCATAAAATGAAGAATATCACACTGTCCCTTTAAGGCAAATCAAATCATAAAATAAAAACCTACTCTTCCCATGTGGGATACCACCTACACACATGGTCTGACTACACTGGCTGGCTAGTCCCTTTTCCAGCTTTAATACTACACTCATGTATAGACACATATATCAAGTCCCTTACTGTCTGTGGTTTGGGAAAACTCTGTCCCAATAGAGTCCAAAGGGAAAATTGTTTCCCCCTAATTTGGATACTGCACACTGACTAGGATAAGCTCTGCTTCCCTCGCAGTCCTCTAGAAATCTGGTTCCTTGAAGACAAGCCCGCACCAGAAGGCTGGTCCCGTTTTCAGTGGAGATGTCTCCTTCTCGGTTCCTCCGTGTAGTTGCGATTAGTGAATACTGGTGTTTACGGTCTTCACTAATAAGTTAGAGAGAGATAGGGCATAGGTCTTGAAAATACATTGCTTTAGATAGGGCTGTAATACCATTAAGTTAATAAAATTTCCTTCTGTAACTATTTGTAAGGAACTGTGCTTTATACAGAGGGATTTTGAGAAATCCCTAAAAGTGTACATCTACTGTATGTGGGAGATTTGTTGTACCTTTTATTCTTGAGTGGCAGCCAGTGTTGAAGTTTGGTATTAACTAATATGTGGGCATTGATTACATAATACCTTGAACAGAGAAAATGCAGTGTAAGAGTTTTGTGAACGTGTTTTACATACATAGTTTACATAGTTAGATGAGGTTGAACAAAGACTACAGTACATCCATCAAGTAAACTCTATGCTAATGTTAAATAACGATACTTATACCTACAGTATATCCTACATTAGATTGTACGCCTCGTTGAGAGAGGTCCTCTTTTTCCAAAATGTTACTTTTAATGTCTGAAACACTTTTTCCCATGATCTGTTTTTGTATTATTTTGCTATTTATTAGATGGTCCCTTGTATTACTGCTGTGAAGTGCTATGTATTAATGGCGCTATATAAATAAAGACATACATGCATACATATTTGTACTTTCAGTATTTTGATCCAGAGGATGCAAAAGAAACCCCGTGAACTACAGTAACACATCTCAGACGTGCATCTCTCATCTCATGTAAGACACTTGCTTCATACGTAGATACTCATATTTGTATTCTGGGAGGTTTTATAACACACACCGTTCTGATCCGGCAGAGATTTTTCTGGTCACCCTTAGCAATTACAGTAGGTCCAACAATTAAAAAAAAAATATGATGAGAACACCAATGATACCTTTCAATTATTTAAAATAAATGGGAAAATTTAACCCATGCTTGAAGGGTACCTTGCTAACCCCTCCTTAAAATATAAATCAAATAAAGCATTATATCACTCTTTAATTGATTTCTTATGCCTTTTTGTCAATAATTTTAAAGAAAGCAAAATATGTGTTTCAAATAAACGTGAATGTTATAGGTGCAATGTTAGTCCACAAAACATTTTCTACATCATACCCGTCTAATGAAGGGAAGCGGCCATCCAAAACTTACATTTGGGGACTCAAACCAGGATGATTTCAGTTCAAACTTCTAATGGACTCCTATTCTGTTCTATACTTGGCAATGGGACCAAAATGTAGTATAGGATGGTACGAGATTTCAATATACAGGGCCATTTTTATGAAGCAGGGCTATGCAGGAACCCTTCCCAGTGTGATAGACTACAGTACATGGCCCATTCCTTAAAAGGGTTGTAAGATGTCTTTGGAAGTCAGTTGGTAATATCTGATTGAGTAGCACTGCCTGAGAGGATCAAATTATTTATTTTCAAAAATGGTGGGTTTTTCTTGTTCTATCACAACTACAAATTTAAAGACACTTTCTCAGTTTAAAAGGAATCAGACTGATTATTTTCCTTTTCATCTGAAAAAGACTCACACATTCCCAAGCACGCTCTAACTGCCACGCTCTTACATATTGGTGTGGCTTATGGATACACTGTTGCACTGTGGATGTTTTTTTTAGATAGTCATTTAGACTCTATTATATTGATTTATTTCTACATTGTGCCGGGTGCATTTATACTGTGTTTTTTGTGTTCAAACCAGCATTGTGGCTGCATATTGGTAGAAATGTCTCTACTTCTATAAGTTTTTTGCGGCACTAGATATTCATTTGAATATTATATATATATATATAAAAAATAATATGATATACCCGTTCTGTGGCTAAACAAATGCTTTGTTTTGTTGCCGAGCTTTCGAGATACACTGACTCTTATTCTTCGATGTGTACATTTGAATGACGTCAAAGCAAAGATATACTATAAACAGTGTCTATTGGAATGTTTTCTGGAATTTGCTTGGTCCTTCCCCGGTGTGGATGTGTTTTATGGCTGGAGTGTCGGAACAGGTTCCTGAAAGCAAGTGATGAAAAGAGCACTCTCAGGCAGTGCTACGCATCAATACCGTACCAGCTGACTTCCAAAGACATCTTAAAACCCTTTAAAATCAGACACTGTTTATAGTTTAGCTTTTGCTTGCTTTATTCATTGTAACATCGCCGACGAAGCTCGATGTATCTCGAAAGCTCGACAAAATAAATCATTTCGTTAGCCACAGAACGGTATCATCTATTTATTTTTTATTATTGAATCTCGGCTAACACGTAACTGATACCTCTACATATTATATATATATATATATATATATATATAGTATATATATATATATGACAAAAAAAGACATGGTTTGTCCTATTGAGAGGCAGCCGGAGACCCTCTGCACCACACTTATTTTTTGGAAACATTATCTGTAGGATGGTTTATACACACTTTTTTTCTGTGCTTTTATGTTTGTTATTTATATTCATTTATATTCATTTTGTTAGTGTGTGTATATCTCTATATTGTTTAACAGGTTTAGGATTAATTTTGCTTATAATCTATTAGTGGAATCACTATTATTATAGTTATATATTATTTGGAATTATTTTTAGCCTTGATTGAATTATCTTTAGCACGGATTATTCACTATTTTAATTGTTTGTATTATTTAATCCGAGGCGCTGCTTTCTTTTTCTGTTTGTCATTGATATATCTATATATATATATCTATTATAATATCTATTATATATATATATATTAATATATATACATATACCATAAAGAGTGCTTTTGAGCATAATGGCCATTGTCTTTGTTTGTTATCATCTGAAAAGAACCACAATTTTCCTTAACTTTTTTGGACTTATAATTAGTAGACTAGTGCTCACGTTAATTATTTTGATAAAAACAAATCTTTTCTCTTATGTTTTTTCGACAAGAAAATATGTTGTGCCATATGTGGACTATTTTTCCTAAAAATATCTATAAAGAGTTGTTTGACTTTATTATCTAAACATGTTCACAAGGGAATGAGGTTTCTTGGGAATTGGCTGCTTGACATTCTTAACGCTTACTGCTTATTAACAATAGTGTTTTAAAGTTGTTATCAAGAAACACTGTATAAATAAAATTAAAATTGATTTAATAGAACATTTCCCATTAAGGCAGTGTTTGAAACTTATGGGGGCGGGAGCGTTAGTGTGGGAACGGGAGGGGTGGGGCACAGCAGACCTACAAGGGGGCTCCGTGATAGCAGACATGTATGAAAAACTGAGAAATACAGAAAGTTAGCAAAAAGGAGATTATAGAGGACAGGTATGGAGTGTATAGAGGGCATTGATAGAGGCACATAGGTGGTTCACGATTAAAATATTGAAAAATAGGCAGTTTTTCAGGATTACTTAACCAATGATATAGGCAATCTATGTGGGATCTTTATTCTATGTAGTCAGGTCCCCTTTGGCTACCCGGTTCCCTCGTTCCTCTTCTCCTTAACCTTCCCCAGTGAGAAGGAGTTCGGGGGGGCGAGCGCAATCTCTCGTGGCGTTCAGAGGCATTGCGCTGCCATCTTTGTTTGTACGCACGGGCGCGGAGGCTCGCGCATGCGCGACCGACGGCCATATTTAGTGAGCGCAAAGCGCAGTTAGATGGCGCTCCATAGCGCAGGACTCCCCAAGGTTGCGCAGGCGCAGAAGGGAGCATTGGCGGCCATTACAGGCTACGACAGAGGCAGTAAGATCGCGCACACGGTCCCCAATGCTAAAGAGGTCCTGAGTGGACCTAATTCCCAAAAGCCTCTGAGGACTGCCCTTTCACCTCCCACATCACGTGCGTTCACCGCCACAGCAAATATTTTTTGCAGCTTCTCCTGTTGGAGAAGGATACAATGTTGCAGAGCACCACGCTAGTCATTTGGACTGGGAGAAGGAAGGGGTGAAGTGTGTAAGGAGCAAGTGGCTTTCTTACACTAGGCCAGTTACCCCCCCAGGCCCAAGGTAGTCCCCCTCTCCCCACTAGGTTGGTGGGTAAGTTCATAGTGAAGGCCTCTTAGGTAGGACCCTGCCCTTAGGTGAGTGTAAGTCTAGTCAGTGATACAGCTGCAGTGCTGTGTGCTCTGACAGAAAGACAGTGTGTGTGCAGTGCAGCTAAGTAGTTTGCTTTGGCTGTGTCAGGGAATGGCCCTCATAGGAAGAAGGGGGGATTGCTTTCTAAGTTATACATGTGTGTAATATCCCAGTGCCAGTTGCTTTGTGGTGAACTGCCAGAGTCTGGGATCAGACGAATCTACAGCAAGAGATCTTCTGCATGCAGGGCTAGGTAGAGTTATACCCCCAGGCCCAGTAAGTCCCCTGAGACACTAGAGGAATACTGTATGTGATAGTGACTGCCTTAAGACAGTGACTCCTTCACCATACTCATAGAGAAAGAGACATGCTGCAGGACAGTGCCTGAATGCCCCGTGCAGCTAGTGCAGAAAGAGTATCTGACTCCATAGCAGAGACGTGGTAAAGGATCATTCCGGCTGGGGATCCCTCCCCTTTGAGTCAGCATGTGTATCCATTCCTGCAGAGACAGCGCAGTGCGGCGTGGAATCACTGTGCGGTGTTGCTGATTTCCAAGATAAAATCCTGATCAAGAGCCATGATCAGGGAGGTAGTTATAGTGCACCACCGGGCCCCAAACAGGAGAGCGCTATCCTCCCCTCACATTCACCTTATTGTTGTGGACACTCAAGGAATAGCACATCATTATCAAAGGGACTGAGGGTGAGTGATGATGGACATGTGGGAGGGGATGGTATGCATTCATGGTGATGCAATGTTATTCCTATGATGTATTGATGTTATGCAAAGAGAGTTTCATTGAAGTTATCGTTCATGCTCATTAAATACTGTTTATTCACATTGTTTGTATTTACTGTATGGTTGTTCTTGGTGAGGCACACTCCCACCCACGTTGGGATCCCTCATCAGTGGAAGTGCTGCACCGAGTGTAAGTATATACCCCAGGTTCCCCGGTCAGAAGCTCAGCCCTCCTGGTTGCCAAACGGTACAGCACCACACTGATAAGTATCAGATACACCTACCCCACCTCAATCTCACTTAGGGTGGAGGAAAGAGGGCTACATCTATTACATTTGGTAGGAAGGGGAATGGCACAGAGAAGCCCTTGGTTTATCTTTTGTTTTGCATCAATACAGAAGTAGGGTCCTACAGACAAAATAATGTTGTTTTTTAAGGCGGGGGGTCCAGGGGAAGGCATTTAAAAAGATTGTGCACTTTAAAAAGAATTATTTTGTATATGCTTTTTATTATTTTCCACATTTTCCTATTACAGAAAAATAAACTTGTACAATGTATTAACACAATGTATTTTTTAACAATAACCGGCTACATTATAGATTTCCATCTCTTAAGCAGCAGACCAACCAATACCCTACCATGTGTTTGTTTTTTTATTAAATCAGTTCTGTACTATGAGGAAATACTTTACATTTAAAAAAAACACAACTCTAAATGACATTTTTAATTCTTAGCATTATGGTAGCAACCATTTACAGTCAATACCCTCCCCTCTCTCTCTTCTGAAACAGCTCTGGAACACCCCTTTTTTGAGCCAAGCCCTCTTAATTGTGCATCAATTGTATCTAGGTGACTGCCTGGTCACATGATCTTCCTTACAGAACTTTGCATCTTTTGGTCCTCTTCTGCTGCAGTTGACAGCCATTTAGTGAACACCTGAGCCACATCCTTCGCTAATCAATCACAGGATAATGGAGTCGATTGTCAACGTTGCTAATTATAATCTTTTAGTCTGAATTGTATTGCTGCATATATTAAGGGGAAAAAATACAATAAAAAATGGCAGCTTGGACTGCTGCGTTAAAACTGACAATATTTGCTTATTATATGTAGTAACAATGTTTTTCTCATATTAAAATTGTACTAATCATACATATGTAGCGCTGCTTGCCCCCCCCCCCCCCCTAT
>CM071584.1:13756146-13835310 GCA_036426205.1 Ascaphus truei | reverse complement strand
GGGAGATCTGCCTGCTACCCAGTGTGTAATGGTGCACGATACCTGTTGCCTTGCAGGAGAGCTGAGATTCCACCAATGGCTCTAGTAGAACCAGTCCATAATCCCCCTGATTGACTGCAGACTCAGGCCAGGAGTATATTGAAATGGGAGCATCATTATTTAGCTTCCACTGCATACAGCATGTTAACATAGCAAATACATACTTCTCTCTAAGGTCCTAGACCTCTGGATGGTCCCTGTAGCTGATGATATGATTGAAGCTTTGTCTCTCCTCCTTGGCTATGTCAGAGTCCCATTATGGGACTGATCGTATAGTCCCACCCCGCAGGGCGAGACAGCACCTCAGAGTACTCACTCTATAGCTAGAGCACTCATTAACTGAATAATTTAGAGTGTCCTCTCCCTATTACTGAGGGGAATGGTACAAGGTCTGCACCCAGGATTGGGCCACATACAGACCATATCCCGCCTCCACCCCTGTCACTCAGGGAAGCTGCATATGGGGGGGCAAACCCAAAATTGGACCTGACACTGCCTGCATCTACCAGGACTTACATGTCAGGGAGGGCAGACAGGTAGCCAGAACTAGCCATGGCTACACATACTGTAGAATAGACAAACAATCCACTACTTTAAATAATATTGATAATAAAATTAAAACATTATTAACATAAAATCGAAAGACACTACTCAAACGTGAAATGATAAGCAATAATGCAGGTCGTTTTATACTATGTTGTAGCACAATGCTAGCATGTCAATACAAGTCGGGTTCTTGGACGCACGTCCTTCCTGGGGTTTCATGGAGACTCTTAGCCAATCAATAACTCTAATTGGCTATTCATATCTTTACTTATTCTTAGTTCTTTATCTTCTCATTAATTTAATATCACTATCCCTGTTTGCTCTCAACCAACTTTTTTATTGTTCCTAACTTTTCATTCAAGACTCACATTTTTCCCCTTTATAAAAATGTTTTACTTGTATAAACAAGATTTGGAATATACTGTAGGATTATGTGATTATGTGTAAATACATAATTCATTTTATTTTATTTCCTGTAATAATTTTACAGTATGCCTTTTTTTTACTTATAAATTATTATTTTATATTATTGATGTAGTTATAATAATGAATCATTAATTCATCATTAATAATATATAGCATAGATACTATGGTAACACCACCATGACCTTTATAAGGGCTCCTAGAGTGTGTCCTAGTTATCCCTGAAAAAGTGAAGTGTATTCACAAAACACGTAGGACAATGCCCCCCACAAGCACAGAATCATTAAGCACTCAATGAGAGAAGGCGTTCCTGTGACCAGTACCAGGCAGACAAACTGCAGTGATGTCATCGTAAAGGTGCCAGTACGTCACAAGAAACTGAGCGGCCATCTCTACAATTATTATCTTGTAAGTAGTTGGAAGTTGTTACTTGCACTGACATTACTATACTTAATCGGATCCTGTTTGGGCTGTCTCCCATTTTTGCTTTGCATATTACCTTGAAATGCAATCACCTCAAGTGGAACAGCAGCAAAAGGACACTCAAAGGACTGTTAACAAAGATACATATTATTGGACTTTTTTGAAATAGGGGTTGTTGGATCAATGTTAAAACCAGTAGAAAGTGTTCTGCTTGTTTGAATTTGAAGTTTCTTACAAAATAAGGAAACAAGAAATCCCAGAGAAGGTGGACTTCCGAATTTACATTATTTTATTTAAAATTGATTTCCTTTAAATTAAAAGCCAAAGCAGTGCCATGAAAGTATATACTATGGCCTGGTTACATCAACCTCTGCTAGTGCAAAAATGCTGTATTGTCGCCACAAAATGGAGCTTCACATCAACATGGCATTGCTAGAAATAAAAAATAAAAATTACCGATTGATAAAAATATAGGGACCGGAATCAACTCAACATGACAAAATACTGCAGTATTGCAGTTTTACATGGAGAATACTTGTACCTGGCACTAAACTTAGTCATTACTGTGAATTAGGTCTGAGTGGTCTGTGTAGAGTCAAAGAGAGAAGAGGCAACGTGGGTTGGACTTGTGATAATAGAAGAAAAGTAGGTTCATTTTGCCTGGGAGAGGGCAGAGTTCAAATAGGATACGATACATTTATAGTAAAGAATGTCTGTGAGAGTATGATATTTCCTCCAGAGGCATTCAGAGGAATGTGCAGAAATGCAGCATGCATGAGTGGCAGTTTAGCCAGGGTCTGGGGCTAGAAGAGCAAAAATGGCAGAGAAAAATAGTACAGATACAGCGGCCATTATGTTAACAAATCACGGCGCCGATTGGTGGATGTACCATATGAATAGGCATCAGGTTTTGCAGAGAATGACCTCTCTATGGTACATCCACCAATCAGATTGGCTTTCCCATATGCTTCCCTCTCTTTAAATCTATGACTACTTTAGTGCGCACAGTCTGTGTTGAGTGAGCTGTACGGATGCCAGATTGTAAAGAGTCCAGGAGGGCATGGGGTTAAGAAAGTTATCATAGCTATCTATAGCAATTATTATAACAATAGCTATGTTGTTATTATTATAATTAGATTATTATTATATTATGTTTATAGAAACTATTAAAGCAATCTTTATGTAACAATGTATGCAATTAGTGAGGCAATTAGTGGGGCAATAGTGTTGAGCAGAAATCTTGTTGCCTAGGTTACAGTTTGATTATTTTATTTATTTTATTGCAGTTTTATTTATGTTAAACTCTTTTCATTTAAACTTGTGTTTATATCATAGAGTAATGTGTCATTTTAATGTCTCTATTTTAGATGTATAAAAGTATAATAATGTAGTAGCTTAGTATATAGCCTTGGATAACAATTATTATAGTAATAGCTTTATTATTATATAACAATGTATGCAATTAGCTGGCCAATTAGTGAGGCATTAGTGTTGAGCAGAATTTCTGTTGCCTATGTTACAGTTGAATTATTTTATATATATTTATATATACCTTAGATGCAGGGAGTGGAGGAGGGGGGATACTGTGTCCACGCTGTTTTGATGCAGTAGAGAGTCTAGGCAAGTTGTGTCAGTATTGTGGCTATATCCCACATCACTAATATCAGCACTCAATACATCAAAATATTACACACAAAACAGCCCATTGCAGATACAATGTTTTGCAATTACAATGTTTTTATTTCAATAAAACTCTCATAGTATGAAAGTATAGTAGCCTGGACCTTGGAAGCAGGGAATAGGGGGGATAGATATTGTAGGCAAGTAAAAAAGTATAAGACAAAAGAGAAATAGGGGGGCACTCAAATCCCTATGTTGAGACAACCAGTGGATCATAGTGAATAAGGTGCCGTGGTAGCCCAAAGATTGGGTGATATTGTATGTCTATTAAAACCATATATCAAGGTAGAGGCACAGGGGAAATACAATGAATCACTTAGGAATGTGGTAAAAAAAAATATATAAAAAAGATCAAATATTTATCTTTAATTTATATACATACAGATGCAGCATTATGATTGGTCGCACTATTGCGGCACAATTTTTTCTTCATCTGTGCTCTTGGAGTCTTAGTAAGGAGACCTAATGGCCTATCAGGATTAACACAGTGGAGGTCGCTGCTTCTGAATGGGACTCCCACTGTGTGAATCCTACCAGGTTGCACCTCTCTGTAAGAGACACAGTAAAAGTGAGACTGAATCAGTCACTCTACCTGAGCACCTCTAACAGGCGATTGCATGGCTTTTATTTTATTTTACTAACACAGTATTGAAGCAGGGGGTCTCCGGAGCTTTAATTTCAGCCTCTGGTACCCCTGCTTCCTGAGTTACATGCCCCCTTATGGGGTGCCGGTATCTCCGCCATATTTAAATTCTCCCGCATCATGGCCCACGTGACCAGGACATTTAAACAATGCAGGAAGATACCATCACCCCATACCGGGGTCTGTATCCTTGGAATCAATGTGTCCCCGAAGCTGAAATGAATGCGGTTCAGCTCCGGAGACCCCCTGCTTCAATACTGTGCTATCAAAATGAAATAAAAGCTGCTTCATTACCTTATCGGCTAGCTGCTAAGACAATGAAGGGGTTTAGCCAGAGTACCTGGTTTATTGTGGGTAGAGGGGGTGGATGAATGGTGTAGTTAGAGGAGATGGTGGAATGGAAGGTATGGGGGAGAGTGGAGACTAAGGAAAGCAGTAAAAGATCTAACAATTTATTAGGCATGGGATCAAAATTGTAGGTGATACAAGAGAAAATCAGCATATAAACTTCTAACTCTGAACAAGGAGAAAAGGAGTGAAGAGTGGAAGAATTAAGTTTAGGTAGAAGCAGAGAGGAGAGGGAAAGGACATACAGTAAGCAATCTTTTGTTGGATAGCTTATACCTTCCCTTTAAAGTGGTCTACAAAGGCTTGAGGAGAAGTGGAGGTACTAGGATAGGAAGTGGGAGGAGAAGGTCAGAGGAGGGAGTCAAATACAAAGAAAAAGACAGCATGGATTGGATTTGAAAGTGTTGAGTGAGGAAATTTAGTGTTGTTTGGCCATAGAACGAGCAGAAATAAAAAAGGAGAGGAGAAATTCACAGTGCAGAAAATCAGCCTGAGTGTGAGATTTCCTCAAAAGGCATTCAGAGGAGCAAGTGCAAGTGTAATGGAAGCATATTTGTGAATTTAGCAAAGGCCAAGAGTTAGAGGGTGTGACAGAGTCAAGAAGGGGCATAAAGAGATAAAGAGAGGATAGAGTTGTAAGAGTTTCCAAGATTGGCATGCTCCGAGGAAGGAGAGAGAAAAGAGAGGTTAACATTCGTGGTAGATGCCAGAGCAGAGAGGACAATGGAGTGAGGTCTCAAGAGTAGCATGTAGACCAGGAAGGAGGAGGGTGAGGGGAATGAGTGAATGATAGCAGGTGATGGTCACAGAGAGGAGGGAGGGGTGAGAAAGACAAATCAGAAAGAGAACCGCTTTTCAAGACCATAGGTGGAAGCCAAAGGACAAAAAAGAGAAAAGGTTTGATGCCAGGAGACTGAGGGATCCTCAATCTGATAGTTGAAGTTCCCCAGTAAAAGGATTGTAGAGTTTTATGGGAGAAAGAAGGAAATACAGTATTCAAAGTCAGAGAGGAAGGTGGAGCATGTAGAGGTAGGTGGTCTGTAGATTATTACTACGTGCAGACAGAGAAGGCAGAAAATCTAGACAGCATGAATCTCAAAGGAAGAAGGTGGAGCTGATATTGGCAATGGGAGGAGAGGAGTAGACTTACCCCTCCACCTTGGCCATTGGGAGGTGGACTATGAGAGATAAAGAGACCAACATAGGAGATAGCAGCCGCCACATCAGTCATGCTGAGAACCAGGTTTCTGCTAGAGCAAAGAGATGAAGAGAGTGAGAGCAGAAGAGGTCATAAACAACCAGAGTCTTGTTTGTCAGAGAGCAGACATTCCAGAGGGAACAGGAGAAGGGAAGAGAAGGAGGGGTAGACAAGGAATAGGTATTAAGTTAGATGAGCTAACACAATTAGCAGGGAGTGAGGAGGAGGCAGAGAGGCATTGGTAAAAGTATGTATATGGCCGGGTCAAGGATTATGAGAGATATCCCCAGTAGCAAGATGGAGAGTACAGAGAGAGAGAGAAAGGAGGTGAGTAGAGGATTTGTTGGGATGCACAGAGTAGCTGGGATAGAGGTATGAAAATTGTTGTGCAGGAGGCAAGGAGAGATTAACAAATGTGGATAGAAGGAGGAGAGAATACAAAAGTTTGCAACGGAGTGAGGAAACTGCAAACAAAAAAAGCAAAATGGAGGGTATATTGGGATGCAGCGCACGTGGTCGTGAGAGAAAGGTAGAAGGAGAGAGTTAAATAAACAATATGTTGATAAAAAGTGCATATACAGAATGTATAACTATTTCTCTTTTATCTTCAAAACCTTGTTATCTGCTAAAACTTGGTCTATTTTTGTTATTCTTAAGGAGGTACCAGCTTCTAAATGCATGGACTGTACAAAACTGTTAAATCAGGGAAACTATTTTGGCACTACAATACCTAAATAAGCATAGGGAAGATGCCAGGTATTTATTGCAATGCAAAATAATAGTGTATTATCTGCTGTTATTAACAAAAATAATAATGTATTAAACCCATGGAAGCCATAGTGGCATAATGCATGCTTTCATGGTCACTAAGGTAGCATGGGGTTAATACAAAAACCCTGACTACACATTGTATGTCATAGAGGTACAGCCAATATGGCATATACAGGGTTAAATGGCCCCCTTATTCCCCTTGGGTTGCCTAACCTCCCTCCCTCCCTAGGGCACCCCTTCCCCAACAAACCTAACACCCCCCTCCTACAGACAATACTGGCCATTAGCCCTACTAGCCAAAGGTGACTAATATGGCTAATTGACAATAGAAACAAAATATAGTGACACCCAAAGCAAGAAAAACATACCCCCTCTGCGACAAAAACAAAAAAAACAAAAAAGGCAATCTCTCTACAACTTCTACTCTGAGAGAAAGAAGAGAAGAGAAATAAGACCAGAGAAACTCATACAGGAGAAAAAGAACGCTAGATTAAGAATCCTATTAGGTTCAGGCAATTTTATAATTAATCTATCATCCCATATTCTTACTTACTGTACAATCAAACTTTGCTTCTTAACAGTTGTATACCCCTGGTTCTAAACCTAATGCATTTGACTTGTTCGTGAATCTCAATAGTTTGATTCAGAAAGTTACCCTGAAACATTTGTTTTACTATCTACCATTCTAAAAAAACACGAGGAAATTATAAGTTTGAATGCACAGGATTTGGACTGTATTAATGTTCATACTGATTTGTTGAAGGAGATCAATTATCCTCACGGAGTAATTATCTTTACAATGACGAACATACAGATTCTATAGATAGTTTAGACATTTGGTTTCTTACATTCACTATTCAAACCCAAATAACAATTTTTTTCCCAGCAGTTCAAGGGTGGGAATGTGGAACTTTTTATTTACTTGTCCTGCGGGGCTTTGAAAAATGATGTGCCAATTCTATTTCTGGGAAGAATAATCTCTCTACAGTATATGTAACAAGAAAGCATTGATGGAACATCAAAATCTAGAACATGTTTTAATTACGCAAGCCGACAAAGGCGGTAGTATAGTCTTACAAAATAGAGATACTTATATTTCTGAGGCTTCAAGATTGCTTTCTGACATGGAATCTGATATGACGCTTCCTATTTATCCTACAGAGAGATGTCAGATTCTCCTGCGCACCCTTTTGGAGGATGCTTTTATGAATAAGATTGTTACTAAAATTTAATTCAAATTCCTTTTTAATTCTAAACCTACTTGAGCCATCTCTCAAAGGAGCATAAGAGTCTTCTTGATCCACCAGGTAGACACATCATTTCGAGGGTGGAATCAATGATGTCTGGCATGTCCAGGTTTGTAAACCACCTTTCAAAGCCACATGTGGTCCATCTCTGATTGTATCTGAGAGACATGCTACATGTCATCGACTCCATCTCTGTTTTTCAATGGAAATTCCCCTATAGATGGGCCACCTCTGATGTACAATCTTTGTACACCTGCATTGAGTGATCATTTACTACCATCTATCTCAAGCACCTATTTTGCTTTTCTATTATCCATTTAATTCCTGAACACAATTATTTCTTCTTTGATAATATATTCTACCTATTCTGGGCAGTTGAGCATGTGTGGAACAACCAGGGGCTGGGTGCGGGCCTGGGCGACAATGGCCGATATATTGATGATATCCTATTTTTGGGGGGATGGGGAAGAGGAAGAATTTGCTGACGTTCTCACTAGGTTCAATTAACATGATTATGAACTGAATTTAACTCACTATCAATTCTTCATGTTTAGTTTTCCTTGAGCTTGTGCTCCCAGTAGATATCAACTGTATAAATACACTATGATGTTCACTTCAAGGAGCTGTCTTTCAATATCCAATAGCTACTGTACCTTCATGCATACAGCAACGATCAAAGCAAAGTGCTCAGGAGTATTCCTCTTAGACAATTTTATAGACAATATAAACTGCTCCTCAAAATCAAGGTTTGAGAGACAGTAACCGTCATTGATGAATAGATGCAGGATAAAGGGATATGATAGTAAATTTATTGATACAGTGGCGACATGTTTTATTCTAATGCGGCTAGAGCCGCAAGCCGGGAGGTTTCCCAGCTTTCTAATTGAATCCCCTCGGCGTGCCGCGCGTCACTGATGCGCGGTCACGCTTCATAGGGTGCGTGCGCGCCATGCGCGCGTGCCCAGGGCTCCCCGAAGGGAGCCCAGGGTTGCTGACATGTGGGGGATGGTGGTGGGGGGCTCCGGGGGACCCGGTGGACCCGGAGAGGGGAGGGGGGTGCCTCGATTGGAGGACAGATCCTCTGAGGCTCCGGCACGCGCACGGGACACCTCGGCGCGTGCCCGGTATCTGTCGCGGCCGAGACCGGGTAAGTGTTAGAATAAACTTGGCCGCGACAGTAGATCTTACAATCAAGTTAAGGCTGCTGATAGATGACAGCCATTGATTCAATCTAATGCAAGGAAATAACAGGGTGGTAGATTAGACATACTTTATTAAGTTAATAATTAATTCAATTTAGGACTTCCCAAACTTGTTACCAGATAAAATTATCTTGCAGAAAAAATACAAAAATCTTTAATAAACACTGGCATGTATTGTTATGTGACCCGCATTTGTATATATATATATAAAGAAAGATAAGTAGCGCCACTAGTGAACTAATGATTGTGTTATAATACAAATATTCTGTGCAATGTGCAAATAAATAAAAAGTGATAATTCTAAAAACTAACAATACATCCTATCTAAAAACTGTGGTAAAGGAAATTAATTGAAGTGTAGTGCATGAATACCAGACAAACTAGAAAATGCACTCTAAATTACATGAAAACTAGAATGTACATGCATAAATAAAAAATCAATCTGAAAAATCATATGCAAAAGTCCAAACCCTGGAATGAGTCCTGATGAGTGAATCAGAGCAAAAAATGTACAAAGTCCAGGGGTCCACGGCTGCTCTCAAATGGAAGAACCAGTTCCAATGTAGATTCTATAGAGACAAAAAGAAAACAGAGAGTGCAAGCCCCATAGCGTAATATTGTACATTTAATAAAAATAGGGATAGGGGGGGTGGCGTGCCGATGACGTCAGCCAGAGCGGACGGGTGAAGGGAGAGCTCCGGAGACCCACTCAGATAACCACTTAATATAGACATTTTCCGTCCGGAAAAAAATCCCCCAAAGACTCCCTCTTACCTCCCAAAGCACAAGGGATGTCAAACAAGGGAAAAAAACAGCCTGCCCAGGGGGTTAGCAGATACTTTACCCCCCGCGAAACAGCACACCGATGTAGGGGGAAAAAACAAGATGGCGGATGACCGCCAGGAACACGAGGCACACAAGGCCGATCAGACCCCGCAAGCCCCGCTGAAACCCCCCCCTCCTGGACGGGGAAATTACGAAAGAGTTCCTGGAGGAACTACACGCCAAACTGCAGAGAACACTGCAAGCTGACCTCAAGGAAGCGGTCACGGCAATCAAGCAGGACATTCAAGTGCTCAAGGAGCGCACCACGACACTGGAGAACATGCTCGAATAGGCCCTGCAACACCAAACTGATGCTGATGAAGAAATCATTCGGTTAGGCCGAGAAATTCACTCGCTCCGCGACGGCCTGGAGGATCAAGAAAACCGGGATCGCCGCCAGAATCTACGGATCCGCGGCATCCCGGAAGCGGTCCAACCCGGCTACCTGCGTGAATACCTGGCAGATCTCTTCATCTCCATATGTGCAGACCTAGAACAACGCGATATGGAGATCGACAGAGCGCACAGAGCGCTAGGCCCACGATCTGATGACGCGAACCGACGGCGGGATGTAATCGTGCGGCTCCACAGTTACACCACCAAGGACAAGCTCATCGGAGCGTGCCGGGTGAGAGACACTAACATGTTCCGGGGAGAAACACTCCAGGTCTACAACGACCTCTCGAAGTTAATGGTGGACCGTCGGAAAGAGATGCGCCCCCTCACAATGCTCCTCCGTGAGAAGGGCATAAAGTACAAGTGGGGATTCCCTTTTAAATTGGTTATTAACCACAAAGACAAATTCCTCTCTATACGATACCCCGAAGATATGGAACATCTAGCGAAAGCCTTGGGCCTTGCCCTGGAACCTCTCCGGACCGCCGAACCTACCGGAAATCGATCCAGCGACAAGGAGGATCAGCCGGTAAGAACCTCGGAAAGGATCACGGAGAAACGACATTCCCGGGAGAAATGAGGCAACCGTTGCAGTACTTACCTGATCATCCATCCCGTGAGAGCTCCATCATCTGTCCCCGAAAGGTAAAATGGCAGCGCGAGAGGCCTCGCTTTTCCAGGGGGCGCCCCATCGAGTTTCAGAAGGACTGCGACTGGCGCTGTCCCTCTTGCGTGGCACATCTCCGTCGACTACCTTCTCAGCACACGGGTTCACATGACGGGCCTGCCCAGACACCGAGAACCTGGTTTCGGAGAGTCACCTGAATAACACTAGACCCTACCTCGCTTGGTACCTCTTGCCCCCCCCTCGGCTGAGGGAGGACCGACGCACTACCTGAGGCCGCGAGCCGAGGCAGATCCTGACTTTTCTAGGAATCAACTTGATGTGCGACAGAGCCCCAGGACAAACTTGACCCAGATCGCTGCACCCCGTTGAAGATCCCTAAGGGACAGGGTCTGTAACGTAGAAACACGCACACACCCTCTCAGTTAGTTTTACCCCTGTTACCCCAAGTTAAGTAACCCCCCCTGGTTGCGTGCAGAGCTGAACGTTGACATAGAGTTTATTTAGCTTTAGATAAAGACACCCCCTCACTGGGCCTCCTTTCCCCCCCTCTCCCCCCGTCTCCCCTACCCCCCACTCCCTCCCACCCCCTCCACCGACACATCCCCCCCTCCCTCCCCCCCCGCCCATCCCCATTATTGCCACCCCACTCCCCCTCCTCTCCCCCAATACCCCACGTACCCCTAAATATATATATATATATATATATTATTTTTTGCACTGAATGGTCTTGTATCCAGCATTGTGTTTATCCAGCATTGTGCTTACAATGTTCTTGTATCCAGCACCATCAGCTTTGCTTTTCTTATACTCAATCTTCACATGCAAAAGAGAAAAAAACAAAGTGCACGACTCTCATAGAGTATAAAAAGCAATTATATTGTAACAATATAAATTATCGGAAAAAAATTCTGTGAAAAGCGCTAAAGTGTCTACAAATAAATTGGTGTTTAAACAGTGATAAACTCTTACATAAGAATAGGCTGCCTGGTAACTACTGCCCTGTACAGACAGAATCAGAACAAACAACAAAATAACCTGGCACCAAATATTGTCCAATAATGATAGGTCCTGCGATCTTCAGTGGATATGCACAAGTGCTTGCAGATCAGGAAACGAGAAAAAAAGAGAAGGGACGAAACATAGCGTACAACTGCTGGGTAACGTCAGCTTACACTAAGGACAAAACATACAAACTCTTAGTAACAGACTAAAAAATAAATTATGTCATTAAAAACAAAGACCACAGAACTGACAATGGAGGATGGCTGCTCAGCCGGAGTTGGTAAAATCAAAACCCTACTTACAAGAAGCAGGGTGACAACGAGCGGTGTTGGATAGAGGTAAATGTCCAGCCGACATCAGGAAAAGTTCCAACAGAGCTCTACTCTGTGACGCTGGTGCTGTCGCCGGAATAGCCTGATGTCACTCATGGGGAAGCACCGGTGGGGGAAGCAGGCTCGCTCGGGCACCCACGCCGGCACCACATGGAGTTACTCCTCCTCCCTCACTGCTCCTCCTCTCTGCTCGGCAGCTAGTGCGTGCCCGCGCACGTGTGCCTGGGATGTAAAAGGTACATGAACCTCACCGCTCGATCACACGGAAAGAATTGCAAGTCCTGCAAAGTGCTGTAGGCAGTCCAGATGGTGACTACTGACACCCGCCCTACGCGTTTCGTAGAACTAATTCTACTTCCTCAGGGGATAATCATTAGCAGTGAACATAAAAACACCAAAAAAAATCATTATAATAAGTAAAATGTCTTCAAAAGATACGGTGAAAAATAAATCTTTAAACTAATAAAGTGACCAAACATCAAGCTCTTCATTTAAACCCCCAGGGGCCAGAGTCTTAAGTTGATAAATCCAAAACTTAGAAAGTAGGATGTACTACCTGAATACCTTTATACTTCATTAAATTGGAGTCACTCTGATGGTGCAATTTAAAATGGCGGGGAACATTGTGCTTATCCATGCCCAGTCTAATAGTCCTTGCATGTTCTAAGATTCTTGTTTTCAAGAACCGCTTCATACGGCCTATATATTGGAGTCCAAAAGGACATTCCAACATATATACTACGTATGAAGTCTTGTAGGAAAAACAGTTCTCTATAGGAGATTTATTTTCTGTGACTGTTGATGTAACAAATCTCCTATCACTATGGAAAGACTGCAGGCCCTACACTTGGGCCGGATACATCAAGCTGCATTAACCATAAAATATGTTTTATCGTCCGAAAATGTGCGTAATTTTTATAGTGAAATACATCAACGTTCTATATATCGCCAAAAAGAAAGCAATTTTTATCGGACGTGTAAAAAATAACGTACATGGTAAATTTTTGGGCGTGATATCACTTTTTTTGTATTATCATGTCGTACATAAAGTTCCGATATTTATCGGAATTGATTACATTTAGTAATAAAAAATCATACGTTATCACCTACTCCAGGCTGGTATTAGCCCTATAATTTCTATGTATATTAAAAAGAATATATACTGTAGGTATTTCACTGTGTATTTTTGTCATATTGGATGTAGCATTGGGCTTTTTTATATTAATATATATCTATATATATATATATATATATATAATATATTATATCATAGCAATATATCATGCTGTATGCTCACTGCATGTCTTAGGCAGTCTGCAACCCCGCCTTTCCCCTTATCCCCACATACAGCACCTTTTCCACTGGAGCAAGGGATTCTGGAAATGACACGCAAATGAGCACACAATGTCCTTCACTTTTTGCCTCAATAACAATTTTAACATGGTCCCCTATAGCTTAAGCTTGCTGCAGGTCACACGCTTTGAGAACAGCCAGGGTTAAGGTGCTACCCAGAAAACCCACCCACAACAGCTATTTCGACCTTGATGGGTCTCATCATGTGGGGTTGATTGTTACTGGGAATGCAGGGAGGCTATGGGATGGCAAACCATAATACTGAGTTAAGTTATGGTGAGTAAAAAGTGACAAAAACCCTCCACAGAAGCAAATATCAATATAGCTGTATGCCATCTCATTCTTAGGCAGGTCTGCAACCACCCTCCTTTCCCCATTATATCACCCAGCATACAGCACTTCCACTGGCAGCAAGGGATTCTGGGAAATGACATGCAATGACACAACGTGTCACTTTTTGCCTCAATAACCATTTTTAACATGGTTCCCTATAGGCTTAAGCTTGCTGTCATGGTCACAGCTTTGAGCACACGCCAGGGTTAAGGTCATACCCAGAAACCACCCACAACAGCTGTTTTGACCTTGATGGGTCTCATCAGTGTGGGGTTGATTTTACTGGGAATGCCAAGACAGGCTATGGGATAGGCTAAACCATAATACTGAGTTAAGTTATGTGAGTAAATATATCACATTATTATATATATCCTATATATATTATAATATATATCTATATATATATATATATATATATATAATATCATATTATGTGTGTGTGTGTTTGTGTGTGTGTGTGTGTGTTTAAACAGGGCACTGAGTGTGGCCAACTGTATACACATAAGATAGCAAAAACCAATGCTACCATCCAATATGACAAAAATACCAGTGAATACCTTCAGTATATATTCTTTTAATATACATAGAAATTATAGGGCTAATACCAGCCCTGGAGTAGTGATAACGTATGATTTTTTATTACTAAATGTAATCAATTCCGATAATATCGGAACTTTATGTACGACATATAATACAAAAAAAAGTGATATCACGCCCCCAAAATTTACCATGTACTTATTTTTTACACTCCGATAAAATTGCTTTCCTTCTTTTTGGCGATATATAGAACGTTGATGTTTTCACTATAAAATTACGCACATTTTCGGACGATAAAACATATTTTATTGGTTAATGCGCTTGATGTATCCGGCCAAGTGTAGGCCTGCAGTCTTTCCATAGTGCTAGGAGATTTGTTACATTCAACATGCCCAGAAATAATCTCCTATAAGAGAAACTGTTTTTTCCTACAGACTTCACTACGTAGTATATATGTTGGAATGTCCTTTTGGACTCCAATATATAGGCCGTATGAAGCGGTTCTTGAAACAAGAATCTTAGAACATGCAAGGACTATTAGACTGGGCATGGATAGCCCATGTTCCCCCGCCATTTTAAATTGCACCATCAGAGTGACTCCAATTTAATGAAGTATAAGTATTCAGGTAGTGCATCCTACTTCTAAGTTTTTGGATTTATCAACTAAGACTCTTGGCCCCTGGGGGTTTAAATGAAGAGCTTGATGTTTGGTTCACTTTATTAGTTTAAAGATTTATTTTCAACACCGTATCTTTTGAAGACATTTTACTTATTATAATGATTTTTTTTGGTGTTTTTATGTTCACTGCTAATGATTATCCCCTGAGAGTAGAATTGTTCACGAAACGCGTAGGCGGGTGTCAGTAGTCACCATCTGGACTGCCTACAGCACTTGCGGACTTGCAATTCTTTCCCGTTGATCGAGCGGTGAGGTTCATGTACGTTTTACATCCAGGCACACGTGCGCGGCACGCACAGCTGCCTAGCAGAGAGAGGAGAGCATGAGGGAGGAGAGTAACTCCATGTGGTGCCGCGTGGGGCCCGAGCGAGCCTGCTTCCCCCACCGGTGCTTCCCCCCCCCCACCATGATGACATCAGGCTATTATGTGGTGGGTTTTGGTATTTATTGAGCTTGCTGGAATTTTGTGTGTTTATTAACTTTTATTTCCAGCTTGTCTCAGCTGTTTGGAGGTTCGTGGCCCCTCCCCCCCAGGGTTTAAGCTCGCCCCTTTCCACTTTCCAAGTTTGGAGGTCTTTCTCATTTTACTGGGTTTGGTCAGATCCAATGTGGTCATTCTCCCTCCAAATAGAAGTAAATGAGAATTTTAATCAGGTAGTGTTAGGACCTGCTAATGGTAATGCCTTGATATGGCTTGCTGGCTTATAATGCTTTGGCCAAAGGGTTTAATTAAATGACCCTTTTTCAAGAGAATATATAGGTATTTCACTATGTATTTTTGTCATATTGGATGTAGCATTTGGCTTTTCTATCTTTTGTTGTATACATTTGGCCATGCTCAATAGCACTCCTTTTGAAATATATATATATATATATATATATATATATATATATATATCAAAACAAGCAGAAATAGAAGTAGCGCCTCTAAATATCCTATTAATATATAATCGTAGAAGTACTGTACTAGTAGCCAATCATGAATGTGCTTAGCGGGGCGGCTAGATATAGACTAGTACACTATGATATAGACAATAAAATAATACAATATTAGTGCAATCTTCTGACAATGCAACCCTGTAAACAATATATAAAAAAATCAAAAAAATTAATTTAATGTATAAAAAATGTAAAAAAATTGTCAAAAAATAAAAATTAAAAAACCTTTAGTACATAAAGTCCTGTTCCAATGGCACAAACTCCAGGTTCTTGCAGCCCGTTTCGAAGGGATCACCAGTCCCTACAGATATCTAGAAAAAAGGAAAAAGAAAGAAACAGGCGCACACCTGTGCATTACCATAACAAAAAATGTATTAAAGGAACATAAAATCTATAAAATGCCCACTCACAAAGGTACAGCAATAATAAGCGTGTATGAAATAGGCTCTCATGTGCCAGCAGCTCCAGCAACAGCGTCCAGCTTAGATCAGTGGCGTCGTCACGTGGACCTCCTCCATACAGCAGGAACCGGAAACAGCATCCCTCGCCTTTGGTGTTCAGCGTGTATAGGGAAAACGGGTCCCACCAGGAAACAAAGTTTAGAGAGTCCTCAATTCAGCTGAGCAATGGCCGCAACGAGCGCACACGGGAGCCCAAAGTCTCTGTGCAGGTATCAGCAGTGTTCGTGAGCAAATGGCGGCCGCAATCTAGCCACGCCCTATGCGTTTAGTCATCAATGATGACTTCTTCAGGGGTACCCACTAAGCACCAGTCCATGGTATTTATAGGGAGGTAATTGGTGTAATTGGCCAATACTCTAATTTGAAGCAGTAATATACAGGCATACCCCGCATTAACGTACGCAATGGGACCGGAGCATGTATGTAAAGCGAAAATGTACTTAAAGTGAAGCACTACCTTTTTCCCACTTATGGATGCATGTACTGTATGGCAATTGTCCTATACGTGCATAACTGATGTAAATAACGCATGTGTAACAGGCTCTATAGTCTCCCCGCTTGCGCACAGCTTCGGTACAGGTAGGGAGCCGGTATTGCTGTTCAGGACATGCTGACAGGCGCATGCGCAAGCTGCCATTTGCCTATTGGGCGATATGTACTTACTCGCGAGTGTACTTAAAGTGAGTGTCCTTAACCGGGGTATGCCTGTAATATAAATCACATGTTACACATCAATAAAACAATTCATAGACAATTCATAAAACAAATCATTTTGTGAGGACCCCATTGAGTATGAGAGATTGTATACATATATTAAGGAAAGATATTAGTAGTAAAAACTAGAAAAAATGTATTTAGATAATATTAAAAGGTAAGAAAGTATATATATATATATATATATATATATATATATATATATATTTATTTTAATCATGAAACAGCATAAACTTCAAAAACACTTTAATAGTAAGTGATAACTATGTATTGGAATACCTATATAAAGATAATAGTATGTATATACATAAGTTAGAATTATACAAGTCAGAATGAATTTAAAGTGACCTATATTTAAATGACTAATGTTTGAGACTTGGTTAGATAGAAATTGTTTAAGTGAATATGTTGTGTATCTCATCTCCTGTGAATGTGGCACACAATACATAGGCCGAACATCTAGAGCTTTAAGTACACGTTTCTTGGAGCACCGGCGAAACATTATTAATGGGTGCCAAACACACAGCCTTTCCCGTCATTTTTGTACTAACCACAACAAGGATCCCAAATCCCTCTCTGTCATGGGTATTGAGTTCATTCCCCCCTCCTATATGGGAGGAGATCATTTTCAGAAATTATGCACCCGAGAGACTTACTGGATGTATATTTTGGATACTACATATCCTAAGGAACACTGCTGATACCTGCACAGAGACTTTGGGCTCCCGTGTGCGCTCGTTGCGGCCATTGCTCATCTGAATTGAGGACTCTCTAAACTTTGTTTCCTGGTGGGACCCGTTTTCCCTATACACGCTGAACACCAAAGGCGAGGGATGCTGTTTCCGGTTCCTGCTGTGTGGAGGAGGTCCACGTGACGACGCCACTGATCTAAGCTGGACGCTGTTGCTGGAGCTGCTGGCACATGAGAGCCTATCTCATACACGCTTATTATTGCTATACCTTTGTGAGTGGGCATTTTATAGATTTTATGTTCCTTTAATACATTTTTATTATGGTAATGCACTAGGTGTGCGCCTGGCTTCTTCTCCTTTTTTCCTTTTTTAGATAGATAGATAATATAGATATATAGTAGATATATATATCATCATATCAGAATATATATGCAGAAAATAAGAAGAAAAAACAGGTGCACTCCTAGTGTGATAAAGTATAAAACAGTATTTATGGGATTGTAAAATATATAAAGCGCACTCACAAACAGAGTAAAAATAATAGCATTTATGAGATATACTCAATCGCCTTGAAGCTGTGAAGGGAATGTATCAGCCTGTCCCGTTGGTGCCACCTCTGGTGTATCCATTGGTTCAGCAAGGTGCACTGAAGCCACCGCAGCCAGATGATGTAAAAATCAGTAACACGGTCAGAGACTCACTCCAGATACACCTCCCACAGCTCTCACTGCTCACCAGTAGGACACTGCAAAACCGGAAGCGACAGCAGTCCCAAGCAAAATAGCAACAGCTCCAAGGTACTCTCTCCGTTCGTGCAGTAATGTCAGCCACAAACTCGCCTCTTTGGGAAACACCCTACGCGTTCGTCACTAAGGACTTCGTCAGGGGATATTCAATGGTCAAAAGGGGTGTCCTTTATATCACCTTTACTGTTGTGATTGGCCAGTACGGATGGTGGGCGGGTACTTTCAATTACTGATGAATTCCAAGACAAAAAATATGTCGAGAAAAAATGAGAAAACAAGTCATCAGTCCACTCCCACATTTATTACTCAGTACAATCATTCAGCTTACAGTATAAAAAATAAACATTGGGGAATTATTCGAAGTGATCCGATTATTTGGCCTCTGATGCCTGTTCATGTACCCATACTTTTAAAAAAAGCAAGATCTCTAAAGACCATCATTACCCCCAGTAGGCTGAAGGATTCTACTACCAACTTTTGTAATGAAAACAGAAATAAAAATACCAAAATGAGAGATAAGGGCAATTTTTCATGTGATAGGAATCGTTGCATTACCTGTAGACACATAAATAAAAAGATGCATTTACTGTACATCATTTTCAAATGGAATAACTTATAAGGTTAATGATTACATCGATTGCCTAAGTATATTTGTGATATATCTTATATTATGTGATTGTGGTCTCCAATATATTGGTAAAACATCAAGAACTTTAGGCACACGGTTCCTAGAACATAGGAGAAATGTCATACGTGGGTTTACCATGCACAGTTTATCACGACACTACATTAGTAAACATAATAAAAAATCCATGTAGTTTGTCAGTTATGGGTATTGAATCCATTCCTTCTACTATATTGGGAGGTGATAGATTTAAGAAATTATGTACGCGTGAGACATATTCGATGTATGTACTAGGTACATTACATCCATGTGGATTTAATGATCATATTGATGTTAGCACTATTATTTAATGTTATGGTACCAACATGTTTTAAAGTACGTCTCTGAGGTCTGGTTTGGATAGGTTTTCCTGTCCCCTCATTGATAGTTGTCTCATCTCAGTTTGGTTGGTTTTACTATAGGTGCTCCTTTGGCCCATATAGACATAACAGGTGGAAAGTGCATTTATTAATAATATCATTATTATTCATTAATAGTATAGACACATTAGATCTATGCCTATGATTACACATACTTTGACACAAAGGTTTTTTGTACGTTTTTGGGGAGTTGTGGCCCCCATCGGTCCTGAGGTTTTTTCTGTCTCTGATTCTGCTTTCTCCAGTCTATGATTATTCTAATGGTTCTTAATGATATATTATTTGGTATATTATTTGGTATATAATTTGCCTACAGCCACAACACCCTGAATGTGCCCGATCTTGTCTGATCTCAGAAGCTAAGCCGGGTTGGGCCTGGTTAGTACTTGGATGGGAGACCGCCTGGGAATACCAGGTGCTGTAGGCTAAAAATGTTATTTTATCCCCTATATTATGTATTTTATTGTTATTCCTTCCTTTCTATATTTCTCTTTCCCCTCCCCTTTTTCCTTCACCCCCTTCCCCCCCCTTCCCCTTTTTCCATTCCCTGTTCCATTTCCTACCTCCCTTCCCCCCTCTTTTCCCCCCGTTTTTTCATTTTACTTTCCCCTCCCCCCACCTTTTTTTTTTTTTTCCCCACAGGTCATGCATTTCTCTTATGATTTTTATTATGCTTGTGTGTTGCTCCAATGAGATTTTTCTGTGCTTATTTAATGTGTTATTCTTTTACTTCTATATATAGTTTATTTTTGGATGTATCCAATATTTAATCTCTGTCCTTTTAAGATTTATTATTTGTATGTTGTTCATTCATCTAGCTATTCGTTTTCATTTGTTAGTAGGAATATGTTTAAACTGCTTACAAATAGGCTCTAGTGCTTTATGATTGTCATGTATAATGTTGTCCAGCAATGAAACAGGGTTAAATTTGTGAAATTGAAAGTACCAGCCCACCATCCGTACTGGCCAATCACAACAGTAAAGGTGACATAAAGGACACCCCTTTTGACCATTGAATTCTACCCCTGACGAAGTCCTTAGTGACGAAACGCGTAGGGCGTTTCCCAAAGAGGCGAGTTTGTGGCTGACATTACTGCACGAACGGAGAGAGTTCCTTGGAGCTGTTGCTATTTTGCTTGGGACTGCTGTCGCTTCCGGTTTTGCAGTTGTCTGCTGGTGAGCAATGAGAACTGTGGGAGGTGTATCTGGAGGGAGTCTCTGACCGTGTTGCTGATTGCTGAAGGCAATTGAGTATATCTCATAAATGGTATTATTTTTACTCTGTTTGTGAGTGAGCTTTTTATATTTTACAATCCCATAAATACTGTTTTATACTTTATCACACTAGGAGTGCGCCTGTTTTTTCTTCTTGTTTTCTGTGGTGGGTTTTTGGGTTTCTTGAGCTTGTTGGGATTTTGTGTGTTTATATGTAAATAATGGAGAATAAATAGGAAATTATATACATAGGCAATATGCCATCTAGGATGTTTGTGCGCTATTAAACCGCCACCGGCGCTACACTGTAACACAACTCATCGCCGGTCACCGCACCGCTTGACTTTTCATTGTGCATGCTTGGACATAGGTGCCATATTTAGATGTCCTTGTTCTGGTCGCCCTTTCCACAGCTGCCACCACCATGAGTCCCGCGAGCCCTCATCAACGTCCCTTACGGTCGCCGCACCGGGACATTTAAAAATGCCGTGTTGGAGCGGTGCGTGTGCGGGACTCAGAGCGGATGTCTGAAGGGACAAATCTCCCATTCTGGACAATATAAGCTAATCCATGGAAAATGTGATTAAATAGTCATTTAGATAAATTACAGTTAACTAGTCATACAGTAAGTTTCCATGACTAGCTGACCACAAAGTCTTACAAAGGGGCTCATATCAATTTAAAACTAAGATACCTGCCTCCCTTGGCCACATTAGTGGCTAGTAAAGAATTGCTTTATCAACCACTAATGTAACCAAGAGGTTAACCCTCTACCCCTTGACCTCCTCACGTGGGATGTTCTGTAACATTGGGATGTGGCATGGAGACACTGGGACTGGGGAGGGTTCCTTAAGATGTCTTTCTCCTACAGCTGTGGGTGTAAATTAGAATGCAGACCGTCAATGTCCCTCACCATTCCCGTGTGGTTCCTTGCCTATCCTGCAATCTCCCTCTCAATTTGGTCCATCCTCTCCATCCTCCCCAAAATAATGTCCAACTTTCTTTACACTGTGTCGTGTATGTCTGCGGTGGCACAGGTGTAGATGCGTCTTGAAAATGGTGATCATAAAAGTTACGAAATCACCCAACACTACCAGGCTGCATTTGACCAAGTTGCCTGTTGCACTAGGCTGCTGGAGCTCTTTGATGTGCTGGGGGTTTGTCCATGTTGGGCTGAGCTTGGTCTGGGGCATGTTGAGTGGGGTCCAGTTTGGGCAGAATTTGGTCTGGTCTAGTCCCGAATTCATTACCTTTAGAGTTTTGGATGCTGCTTTGTTCTCTTTCCCCACTTTAGCCTTTTTGTTTTTGGGGGGCTTAGGTAGAGTTTATTCAGCAGGCAACCTTCACTTTCTTAGGATCTTTGCTGGAACAGTAAGCGGGTTCTTTTGTCTGTAGATGTTGGATCGATCCATTGTTTAAGCACAATATATCTGAAAGCACAACAGTACAATAGATAGTTCTGATCAAGATCAGCAAATGTGGCAATGCAATTTCTGTGAGCTTTTATGTACATTACCGCTGATGTCACAGGGGCTGCATTCAGTGTTGAGCAAGGCTAAGTTGGGGAATGATTGACCGTAGCAAGGTGTTAAATGTAGGCGTATACATGTGCCTGTCGCTTTACCTGTATAATACAGCACAACTAAGATGCAATTCATATTCAATACACTTTGATTACACATTCATTAGTGGTTCAGTACTTCTGAAAAGCAGCAATGACCAAAATAATTACCAAACGGGATATGTGGCACTGTTTATTGTATTGTGAAACACATTATTTATTATTATAAAATGTATAGAGGTCAAACAGCACTCATAATAGAACAATCACGATAATACTGTACAAGTAGGGTGGGGCAAGGGGGGCAATAAAGCGAACCCTATTTTCCTCAATAAATAGAACAAAAGTAGGGGATTATTCCCAGTAACCTCCTGCTGTCCGGCCTTCCTGCCTTTCACCTGTCTCCCCTTCAATCTATCCTAAACGCTGCTGCCAGAATCACTCTACTCTTTCCTAAATCTGTCTCCGCGTCCCCCCTTATAAAATCCCTCTCCTGGCATCCGATCAAATCCTGCATCTCGCACTCAATTCTCCTCCTCACTCTTCTGCTCCTCCTTAAATCTCAGCCCTAATTTCTCGCTATGCACCATCCCGCCTCTTGCGTTCTTCTCAAGGATGTGTTCTTTCTACCCCCTTTGTATCTAATGTCCTCTCCCGCCTTTAAACTTTCTCACTGACTGCCCCACACCTTTGGAATGACCTTCCCCTCAATACCCGACTAGCACCCTCTCTAGCCACCTTTAAGACCCACCTTAAAACACACCTGCTTAATTAGGCATATGAATACCACTGTGGATAATACTGGTCACATGATACATAAAGCTTGGCCCCCTGCATACGCACTTACCAGAATTCCCTCCTACTGCCTCTGTACGTTCTCCTTACCTACCAATTCGATTGTAAGCTCCTCAGAGCAGGAACTCCTCTTCCTTAATGTTACTTCTATGTCTGAAGCACTTATTCTCCTGACCTGTTATTTATATTATTTGTTATTTATATGATTACCACGTGTATTACTACTGTGAAGCGCCATGTACATTAATGGCGCTATATAAATAAAGACATACATACAATACAGTACTCAGAGGAAAAAGGTATGACAAGAATCTGTCAAAATTGATTTTTACTAGTTTGAATATGATAAATACATTAGTGTCACATGTGTATAAACACAATGTCAAACAGCAATGCAGACACGAGCAACAGAGATAAAAAGGAACAAGAAACAATAAATGATATTAAATTAAATAAACAGTGATAATCTGATAATGATCAAACAGCAAAAGCTGCTGATAACATTCCTCTATGTAAATTGTGCAACAGAAGAAGGGATACTTATCTTATCCCAGGGGTCTCTAAACTCAGTCCTCAAGAGCCGCACACAGGCCAGCTTGTGGCTCAATCAGTGGCTCAGTGCTTACTGGGCTACTGTGTGCGGCTCTTAAGGACTGAGTTTGGAGACCCGTGTCCTATCCTAAAGGTGGTAGGCATTCGGTAGGTTCAAAAAGAGGAAAGTGTCCCAGCAGCTATAAATGCATTTTTGACAGATTCTTGTCATAACCTTTTCCTGTGAGTGCTGGATAGGAAAAATAGGCTAAAGCGCTCCAATGCAAGTATAACAAAATGAAGTAAGCCAAACCACTAAACCAAGGTATAAAGAATGAGTAATGATATTAGTACTTAATATCCAATAGTATGGGTACTATCCTCCTGAAGACACGTGGTAGATGGTACATGCCCACCCACCATCAGTCTCATTGGCAGGTTCCCCTGAACATCAACAATACTCACAATCCTAGGAGTGGTAGGCAGGCTGTGCAGCTTCCAATATGTAGTATAACAGGAGTGAATGGAGGACAAAAGCGCACTAGCAAAAACGGAGCAGGAAGGACCCAGAATCAAAAATGAATTAAAAGGGCACCGGTATTTAACGGATGTTATTACATTGTGTTTTATCCTTGAAAAAGAACGCTGTGACGTTCGAAACGCGTTGGATGGGTCTTTTGTCACATTAAAGTGCCCTTTTAATTCATTTTTGATTCTGGGTCCTTCCTGCTCCGTTTTTGCTAGTGCGCTTTTGTCCTCCATTCACTCCTGTGAGTGCTGGCAACATCCCCTGTTTTTATTACATTATTTATTATTAGTGGCTGTGTTTTCGTGTGTGTATCCATATGTTGTACACTGTTGATGTATGAAATATATTTTCTGCTTATCATTGGAGTTATATGAATGGAAAATTACTATTACCAGGCAAACTATTAATGTGGTTCAACATAATGAACACAAACATTAAAGAACTTGTATGAGATTTAGAGAAAAATAGAACAAAGTTCTGGAACCAGTGCTACCCAGTATTGGGCTGTAAGAGATGTATGCAGAGGTATGCAATGGAGACCGTTTTTAAGGTGAAGTTAATATAAGGCTTTATTGCCTGTTCCTTTAAACAACACAGCAAACAAAAATATACATAAAACAACAAACACCTATCCCTGTGTAAAGGCTAACGTACTTCCCCAGTCCCTCTCTGCAAGGCTGGGGGGAAAGTCCCTTACCCACTTATCATCCCAAAGTCTGAGCGGTACCTTAAAGCAGGTGGCCCTTCAGGTCAGTGGTGTCCGGGTAGTTGTTTGCTTGAGGGTCCAAGCATAGAGATTACCCCCTGAGGAAGTCTAATACTGATGAAATGCATAGGGTGGAGTCTTGCAGTACAGAGACTTTGGGGGGATTAATTCACCGTTGGTGGACTTCAGCCTAGAATAGGTTCCAATTACGCAGCCCAGTGACTGCTTATCGGCTGTGTAGCAGGATCAAGGGCTTTTTGGGAATGCTGTCTGCCCAGTTCCTGTGTTTTGACCAAGGATGATCTGAATGCTCACCTCAAAGACACTTACGTAGTGCATTACTTTGTGTTTTTTAATAATTAAAGCAATCTTCACTATATTTGATTTGTTTCTTGTATGTGGGATTCCCCTCCCACTATCTTCTTTGCTGATCATTTGGGAAATCGCTTCTGGCGGTGTGACGAACTTACCTTGATGGTCTCTGAGTTGGTTACTCGATGTAACCCCAGTGCCTAAATGTCACGTGGGTCACGTGAGTTTAACATTCAAAGATTAATCTGAATTTGTCTCAGCTTGTTAGACAGTGTTGCACTATTGCTGTTTTTCACTTTCTTTTTATGTTCCTGGATGACATTTGCGCCCTTCTATTTTCAGCATTACTTTGTCTGGACTGGGTTTGAGTCCTGTTTGGGAGCTGAACTTTCTATTAAGGACAGTATTCTTTTTTTGTTTATCACCATTCACTTTGAATTTTATGTTCATTTAGTATTTTTCATGTTTAAGTAGTGTTATTTGCGCTTGCACCTTTTTTCTTCACTATAGAGGTCTGGTCCCCTTGTGTCTTGCTCTCAGAACACAGCCCTCCTTTTCCTTATGTCAGCTCTATTTTGAGCTAAGGAAATCTCTCTCCTGTTTCCAACAGGAGGTTTTTCTTAGAGCTCTAATGTGGCCAGGTGGAGTCTAGTTAATTACCTGTCTGCAATTAACCAGCTCCCTGCTGGATTTAGAGGCTGTTTCTCTCAAACAGTGATAAGTGCCTGTTACACTACATGGGCATAAACAGCAAATAAATAAAGCTGTAATTAATTGCTTGGGAGAGACCCTTGGACGTGAGGCTAATAGTAGAAAGTGATGAAAAATTTGGTAAACTTTATATCACAATCAAGAATGAAAAAAAAAAAAAATATATATATATATATATATATATATATACTGTATATAACAGTTACACATAAATATAAAAAAGCACCCACACAGACAGACAACAAATATGACAAGACAACTCAATCAGATATCAAATAAGCAAATAGAGTGCAAAAAAACTCCAACTCCCTGTAGCCAATGTGTCCTCTCTACCTCTCAACAGCACTGCTAGTGTGTGTCAGGAAATCATGAGTTTATATAGTGTGCTACATAGGATAGTCTAACAATGTTTTTTCACCATTTTAGGACCCCTCCATTACTTTGTCGCTATTTTAACAGCAATACGATATTTATCTAAAAAAATAACGCAAGTTTTCATGACACATCATGCATTTTTTCCGCTGGTACTGTAGGACTATTGATGTGCACCTACTTACAGTATTATTTTGGTATTAACATGCATTTTGTTTTGTTTTTACTACAACACAATATTAACGCTACTTTAATGGAGTTTGATGTATCAGGGTCTTAGAGGGTACGAGAATAAAAAAGAAAAAACAAGCGCATTTTCTGCATGAAAAACAGACCACTACTTTATCCTTTTTAACTCCTCAAAACTTAAGACTGCAATATGCCAATAAATAAGAAACTCTTATTGTTCCCGAATTGTATTTTAACAACACTACTCACTCCGAAGTATAATGTGTACATATACTTAGGTACTAAAATAAATAAAAATGCTGTTCTTGCAATGAAAATACCTTTAGATCATTATTTTAATTGATTTGTTTTCTTTATGTTCCAAGCAAGCCCTACCGATAAAAAATTTTTTTTGCATTGTATTGATTGTACGATACAGCCAGCAATATATACTTTTGAAATGTCTAAGCATCCAATGCTATTCAAATGAAACCCAAAAGATGCATGATCATAGCCTAAGATTAAAGAACTGGCATAAAGGCAATGCTTGGAATGAGATGCTAATAGGATTAAATACATAGAAAAACAAAAACAAAAAGGAAAATACCCCAGGCACAATTTCAGAATGCTTCTGAGAATTTCTGATAATATATTGATGGTTTTAACCACATTTTTTTTTTCCAAAGAAAATCTTGAAACCCTTTTTTTTTACAATGCATCATTATATAATTTGTTATTAGAATCTGTACCGTTTTCTCCATATATATTTTTATTGCAGAACAAGTGATTTCATGGAGACATTCAATTTGGAGTCAATTTAAATTTCAATTGTCTGTGAAATCTGAATCAATAGGCTATAGTTCAATGGCGCTTTAATAAAATGGCACATCACAGAGAAATCATTAGGGATTACATATGATACAAGATTGAAAACTGTGTCTGGACCATTAGAGAATTACCTCAAGCATTTGCAAGGAAACCAACATGCTATTTCTCCCTTAAGACTAACAAGAAGACTTAATTGTGTTGCAGATTTCAGAAATACATCAGTGTCAGTTTTTTGATTGGTAGTCGGTAGACAATTTATAGCAACTTACAGGCACCATGGATTTTATGAAAGAACAGTGTAGATGTGTAGCTTTGTGTCCACAGTTATATATAAACCCCAATTTCCTCTTGTTTCTTCTATTTTTGTGTGCCCATTCAATATATTGTGAAACTGTCTTCACTATTCTGGAAAAGGATTATGCGCCATTCTAAATAAATGGAGAAACAAATATTCTCAAGGGACTTCACAGCATAATGAATAATGGCAAAGCATCAAGGTCAAAAAGGATATTTTGCTTGATATTATGTCATGATATGCAGTTTGTACTTACGTTTGTTGATTATTATCATTATATGTATATTTGTATATACAGTATTGTAATACAATGCCAACTATGTACACAACATTACACAGTAGAAGCACAAACATCTCTGCCCACTGTTCTGCCACCATCAAATGATTTTTCTTTTTTTCTGAAAGGAGTTAGTGACAATGGCACTGCCCTTGGAAAGGGTGAACCGTTTTCGAATCCCAGATCAGCTCTCTTTGTGATCTTGGATAAGTGACTTTATCTCCCTCTGTCTCAAGCACCAACAATATGATTGTAAGCTCTTCAGATATAGGGCTAATTGTGCCAGCAAAGTTCTATGTATAGTGCTCTTCGATTGCTATTTAAATATGAAAATGTAAAGAAAATTGCCACTGTCCTTTTGGTGCCAAGAGACATTACCACTGTAGCTCAAATATTAAGATTCCATTCCATTAATGTTACAAACAATACAATTCTAGTGTTTTGGTTAAAGGAACAAGAACATTACAATTTGATAATTATAAATAATGGCAACATGTACTAGTGGTATATTTTAATATAGAACTATTACAAGCATCTTGGAATCTCTAACAGAATAGACACTGGTGGACACTATTGAAAATGATAAGCAGCTCAGACAGTTCAGCAGAAAGAGAAAAAAAAACCATAAAACACATTAAAACCGGTGCCAAAACAGAATGAAAAATAGGGAGAGAAGGTTAACAACAGTTACTCCAAGAGCTCTGTATGAAAAACGACATACATTCGTGGACTATTGCCAGGTATCTTTTAGTGGTATTGATTTCTAACCAAGAATTAGGAATCTACCTTTATAAAGAAGATACAGTGTAACTGTACATCTCAAAAGCTGGAAAACTAATAAAATAGTGGGGAAATGGTTTTATAAAATATTCTGGGCCATATCTTCTAAGCAGTTTTCTGACAATAAGACAACTTGGGGCATATGTGCTGTATCAAGGCAAATGTGGAGTCATTCTGGTGCAAAATAACAGCACTGTATGTATCAAAGAAAAAAAATCCCATTTAAATCAATAGTACTGTTTCCTATAATACATATGGTGAAATTATTTTGCCCCAAAATTGTCCCACTTTGGCCTTGATACACCAAAACTGACTGGGCTGTAAAATGTCTTCCAGCTCCAGAAGGTGCTTTATGGCTGAAGACTTTTAGAAAATATAGCCCTACTCTGTATATGCATCAAAAATGGCTAGAAATAATTAATTATTGTGCATTATGGTGTACTTGATCTCCAATATGGGTTATAGAACTGCAATCCCACATTTACTGCCATTCAAGTCAATGGCGGTTATCAAGGGATCACAGTGCGAGAACTCATATCCATAAGACATTAACATTCTACATTAATATAATGAATAGCATGTTCTAGTATAGCGCTGCTAGTTTTACGTACTGTAGCGTTTTACAGAGACATTTTGCAGGCACAGGTCCCTGCCCCGTGGAGCTTACAATCTATTTTTTGTTGTGCCTGGGAGATAAAGTGACTCTCTTAGTTCATGAAAAGCTACCAATTATTGTATTTTTCTCAGATGTTGAAAAATCATTAAGGAAAGGAGGCCTAAAATAACACAAGTATGTGATTGTACTGTAAGACACAATACAGACTCACTTGTGCCTAATTTATGGAAAGTAAGAGAAATTCAACAAATTTAGAAATGGCTGGTGGGCACTTTTTAATCACTGAATAAGGCTTGCAATATGTTTTTACTGTGTGTAAATGTCCAATAGCAACTGTATTTTGCACTGTGTAAGTGTTCCATATATCTCTGATTCAAACCACAATTTCCCAAGCTTTTGAGAGATGATAAACATTGTAATGCAAGTATAATTTGGAAGGCTTACAGAAGTTAACCAAAAAATAAATTAACCAAAATTAAATCAGTGTATAGTACTTGAGATGTATGAGGGAGACCTTTCAGGAAGATTATGGAGTGTCCTGCTTTAAAAGAGCCACGTCTTTGTACATGAAAGCCAGTACTTGAGTTGCATACTGTAGGTATATGATAGAAGCTGCACGAGTAAAGAGATTGTTAGACATACTACACTGGCGACACACTTTATTCGAGCTCGGCTAGTCCCACGAATTCGGGTATACTCGGGTGTATTGAGGTTTGTGACTGTTTTCTGCCCGAGTGCATTGCGTTATTTTCCAGGCAGGGATTGAAGCATTTTATTCCCGCTGGCTGCAATACTGCACAGTATATATATATATATACTGCATTACAATTCATGAATTTATGCCATCTGGTAGACACGCGAAGCATTGCAGCCTATTAAATCCTAATCATTATCATTTAACAGATCAGCCGCCCGTCAGCCAGGCATGAACCATTGCTGGGAAGGCAAACGCAACGGGGCTTGTCTGAGGTGAGGAGCGGCGCATTCCAGGTATCTGCCAGGTACATACTGGGTATTTGCTCGAATAAAGTGTGTCGCAGCAGTATGACAGTGGGTTGCTATTGAATTATTCTCTATGATTGGCAGTGTCATTTCATATAGGGGTGCGGAAAATCTTTAATTGTTAAACACTTTCCTCATTCTGCTTTCATTAAGTTAAACTGTATTTGAAGAAACCGTGTGAATTACTCAATTTTATAAACCAACCAATTCCAAATTCTGCAATTCAGCCGCATGATTGAAGAATTTTGGTGTTCAATATTTTAAAATAGCCCCTGCGGAATTGAAATGGTTGGGGCCATGACATTAGCCCTATGAGCTAGCTCATGGACCAATGATTAAAGGGTTACAATCAGATTGTTTGGGGGAAAAGAAAACATTTGGGTTGGGATAGGGAACACAGATGTAGGACTAAGGAGACTAGGGGTGTGGTGAAAGAACCGGTGGCATGTGACACGCCTTTTGTCTTCAGCACTGAAGCAGCTGGGTTTTTTCATTCTGGGGCGCAGTGCTTTGCCAAGCTGGCTAGTAAGACTCACATTAAAGTCAGGTTGGGGGTTTGGCCAATACGTACAAGGATTCAGGTGGAGAGGGGCTTGGGTCAATATTGGTTGGCTCACCTGGCTTTAAGTGTTGGCTTTTGGTTTAGCGGTCAACTTTGGCTGAGTCCATTTGGCTTGCTCAGCTGTTGGAAGTTGTGGTAGGAGTCACAATATCCATGGGCTCAGCCTAGGCTGGGAAGCACGCCAGCTTCTGTTATAACTATTTATTGATGTTGGTCGGTTACTATTAAAGCTGTGGCTGTTTCCTCCACAATTGGAGGTGTGTCTTTTGCCCCAATACTGGTCTTTAGGGAGAGATTTGGTATGATTTTAAAATCCTGAAAAGGAAATTGATCATTTGTTATTGGTAGTTTGTATTTTTGCTTGAAATATAATAGTCTGTGATAATTCTTCCATCATTGGGCTTTTTTGTACTTGTACTAAGTGTAAAGGCTGGGGACAGCAAAGGTTTACATGCATGACATTTTCATGCTGTTTGGATTAAATCCAATGGATATCATCCTTTGAAACTTAAATATCAGTGTCCCTAAGCACACCAGGATTGTACCACATGGAAGATGTAGAGCATATCAGGAAATGTAAAACAATCAGAATTAGTGTTAGTGTTTCTACCAGTTTCTAATAACCTTTAATACTCTGTGATTTAAAAACACCTATCTCTTCTCAGTCTTCTTGTAATAAACTTAGTATCTTGTCAAGTTTACTAATGAAACTGGAACTCCAGAGCATAAACAGATTTTACTTATTGCACAAGCAAAATCTATAATAAGGTTGTACATCTGAAATGAATGCTGCTTTGTATTGCCTATAAATGCCACTGAATGAGTTCTACCTCGAGTTTAAATTGCTTGGACTGTGGGAGACTGTAAAGGTTTTAATTTTCTCTATTAACTATTTATTGGAGCTTTGAAAAATGCACCAAGAAGTCAGAAGAACATGTAAGTTTTGCATAAGTGCTTCTTTAACTAGGAAACAGTAGCAGTTAAAACTAATGATGATACAGACCGTGAACTTATGGGAAAATAAAAATTCACAATACTGTAAATTACATAAATACCAAATTGTACAGCTATTTAATTTTATAGAATTGAATTAGGTTGGACGGCTCGTTGGACTGGTGTTCAATTGCCAGAAAGCTTGCAAAGACAATTGAATTGTGTGAGCAAGTCATTTTTCTATTAAATGCTCATTATCATCACTAATTTCTTATAATCTTATTTGTATGATAAAGCCATATCTATTAAAGCTGGAGTCCCGCAAAAACGGACATAGAACACGTACCTATGTTTAACGTACCTATATTTAACGTAGGTTAAATATTTGTCATGATTTTGATATCGTTTTTCAAAATTTTCCCTGATAATGTTTAGATTGCAAACAGAATTTCGGATAGGTTTTATCTCCTTTATCTCTGCACAACTCTCCTTATCCATATCTCCTTTTCTTATTGGTCCTCATACATGGAAGAGGTCATGAATACATTTTGGTTGCAGTAGAACAACCAAGATTAACAAACAACTACCCAATTTACCACTTCTGCCCCTATCCATTTGAATCAGAGAATCATTTATAACTGAAACAAACATACATTTTTACTTACGGTAGGGTTGACACTTTCAGTGGTGTCTTGGTTCTAAATAAATTGCGTGTGTTAGTTTTATTTTATATTTGTTGATCAAACATATTTTTGTAAAATTGATCAAACTTTATTTATTTTTGCAAAGTTAGCAATTTTCTTTAAAAAAAAAATAAAAATAATAAAAAAAAAAAAAAAAATTATATATATATATATATATATATATATATATAACAAAAAACAAATCCCTCCACACTAAAAAAATAAACAAATCAGAGGATGAACCTTCCTTGGGTTCACAGTAGCTCATATTTAATTTGGATTCGAAAATGTGTTTAATTCAAATCGAACATCACATTTTGTAACTGTTCCAATCGGAGTTCAAAGCCAACTTCTGAAGCTTCCAGAGTTCTGATTTTGAATACATACTGTAAACGTTGCCACCTTTAATTTTCATGCATTTAAAAATAATTTTAAGATATTTTTTCCGACATGATTTATCAAATCGACAGCATAGAAATATGGTGTGCTCATTGATAATTTTACATATATAAAAGTTACTTTTTGAATCCCTTGAAGAAGTGATTTAGGATCACAAAATGCATACAGTAAGACAGGATCAACGATGGTCTGTGCAATCGGACGAATTTCTGGAAGTGACGTCGTCTTCCAGGCTGAAGCAAAGGAGTTAACTAATAACAGGGAGAAGCTTCTTGACAGTGTGCACTGAGCATGGCTCAACCATGGAGCTCCTGTGATTGAAAAAGCTGCAGGTAAGACCAAGCTACCAAATCTTGATCAGCTTTTTGAAGTGAAACTTCTTTAGTGGCACCTACTTCTGATGGGGCAAAACTGGAGAGATGGAGATGAAATATGAAACGGAAGTGACATTACGGCTCCCCCCCCACTCCGCCCACATGTCTGCTGTCACCAGCAGCGGCCGGCGGCAACAGCCGCCGGCACCGCTCTTAACGGGCACCGCTCGACCCACTCGGCCGATGACATATGTGGCGCCGCCGGCACTGCTCCTAACGGCCGCCATTCCAGCCATTCCCCTCACATGTCCACCACCATTCCCCGCCCACTGCCCATGCCCGCTGACATGCCGCGCATGTGCGGTAGTCATGGCGACGGTCACGGACTCGGAGACCTCCTTGTGCTGCTGAGTGAATGAGGAGGACGGCTTTCCCCTCCTCCTCTTCCCTCCCATGTCCGCTCCCCCGAGTCTGCTCTCCCTCTCCGCCACCCGCCATGAGCCGAGCCCGCTCATCCCCTCCATGTGCAGGGGGGTGATGTGCAGGGGGGGGTGATGTGCAGGGGGGTGATGTGCAGGGGGGGTTATGTGCAGGTAGGGTGATGTGCAGGGGATGTGCTGTGCAGGAGTTGTGCTGTGCCGGGGGGGCGATGTGCAGGGAGGGCGATGTGCAGGGGGGTGATGTGCAGGGGATGCGATGTGCAGGGGGTGTGCGCGTACGTCACACACACTGTCACACACACACACACACACACACTGTCACACACGCACGTACACAGATTCAGACGCAGTCACACGCACACACACACACACGAGGAATTCACTCAGTGCAAATAGCAAATATAGGGTATGTGTGCCGAGCACGCACGTTTTTTTGTAACTTAGATTTTATTGCAAATTTCAGACATAAGATACACTGTACAATACACAATACATGTAAACTGCAGAGTAATCTCAACTGTACTGTACATTGTTATATAACTTGAAAAAATCTCCGGCTTTTCGGGCCCTACTCAGCCGGAAATAACAACAATGATAGTAATAATAAATAATAATAAAATAATAATAATAATAAAAATAAAAAATTAAAAGGAAGAAGGGGGAGGGAAAGGTAGGGTGGTGGGAGGGGGAGGGGCACCGCTTTGGGCATTACCCACTAATCACCACCGACATATCACTGCCTTTCCTACATCGTCTTATTCAGGTGGTCTCCGCAACTATCCTGTCTGTGTACCTGTGCTCTCATCTCAGTTCAGGCTCTCACTCCAAAAGGAGAACGCATCTATAACTATCATAGCCATATTGTGTTACTCTCAACCCCGGGAATATCTGTCTGTGCCAACCAAGGCGTCCAGACTTTTAGAAAATTAGTGCCAGTGTCGTTAACTAAACTCGTCAACTTCTCCATCTGGCATATAAACCACATGCGATTCCGAATCTTTGGGATGCTTGGGATAACAGGACGTTTCCATAATGCTGTGATCTCGCTCCGTGTTGCTATTGCGAAATGTGCTATTAATTAATTGTTTGCTTTGGACAGACCTGTTAATGGTCTGTTCAGGAGGAACAGCCATGGGTCTGAGGGAATAGTGAGGTCAAAGATCCTCCGTATCCAATTTCTAATTTCTTCCCATACTGGGGAGATTCGCGAGCAAGACCACAGCATATGTAACAGGTCGGCCGATCCCCCGCATTGCTTAGGACACAACGAGGAGGATCCTGGCACGAACCTAGATCATTTCAATTGGGTGAGGTACCACCGCATTAGGACCTTATATGTGTTCTTCTTTAGTGTGGTGCAAATAGAGCTTTTTGCTGTGGCCAGATATATGGTGTTCCACTCCTCCTCTTCCAGGGTCTCTTCTAAATCTCTTTCCCACTGGGTCCTAAATGATGGAGGCTGCTGTCTGGAGCCCACAGAATTGATCACCTCCTTGTACAGCGGGGATGTGAATCCCCTAGTGTCGGTCTCTGCCAGACAGAGCTTTTCGAAGTTCGTCAAGGGGGGATAAGGGGCAAATTTGTTATAGAATACTCAGAGTTGGAGGTATCTAAAAAATTCTGAATGGGGCATATCTTTTTCTAATCTGACGTGGTCAAATGTTTTAATCTTACTATTGTAACTCTCCAGGTCTTTCATCCGTGTATATCCTTTTTGTTTCCAAATTGACACATCTCCCCCTAGCAGGCCTGGTGCGAACTTAGGATTGTTCCAAATTGGGGACATTGAAGAGTTACCCGTTGTAAGGGAGCATTTAATCTTAGAAGCCTCCCAGACAGACAACGAGTTGGTCATTGAGGAAAGCGGCATGCCAGCAAATCGTCGCGCTGTTTTAGTAGCCAAATCAAGTTACTGAGTTTTAGCGGAGCACAAGCAGCACTTTTTAGCTCCAACCACCTTTCCAATTGCGGGTTGGATTGCCACTGGACAATGTGGCTTAATTGAGCCGCTTTGTAGTATGAAAGCAGGCAGGGTACCGCTAGGCCACCCGCTAGTACAGGTCTTTTCATATTTAATTTGTTGACTCTCGGTTTTTTCCCTCCCCAAATAAATTTTGAGATTTCAGACTGAAGTGAGAGTAAGTCCTTCAGTCTAAGTGGCACTGGTAACGTCTGGAAGAGGTATAGGATACGGGGGAGTACGTTCATCTTAACGCTATGTATCCTACCTATTCAGGAGATCCGTTTAGAAGACCACATATGTAGGTCAGGTTTCAATGTCCGAATTAGGTTGGGATAGTTTGCACTGTACGGTATATGTCTTTGGTGTTTTTGGCAATATATACTCCTAGGTATTTTATATATTTCTGTTGCCAGTTAAATTGAAAGTTTAATTGTAGCAATTTCTCTACATGTCTAGGGAGATTGATGTTGAGGGCTTCGGATTTAGATTGATTTATTTTGAATCCCGAGATTTTTGAGAATCTGTCTAATAAGTCAAATAGGTTTGGTAGGGAAGTGAGGGGTTTCGAGATAATTAGTAGGATATCATCTGCGTACAGGGCCGCTTTCTGACATTGAGAGTATGCGTTTAACCCTGAGATGTCCGTATTGTTTCTGATTTGCGCCGCCAGGGGTTCGATGCAGAGGGCGAACAGAAAAGGGGACAATGGGCATCCCTGTCTTGTGCCGCTTTTGATTTGGAAAGGGAGGGACGGGAAGCTCTGATGTATCACCCTGGCGGTAGGTCCTGAGAAGAGCGAGACAATAGCCCCACTCACCCGATCCCCAAAGCCAAATGTCGCTAGCGTCTCCTTTAGGTAAGGCCAGTCAATCCTATCAAAAGCCTTTTCTGCATCCATACTTAACAATATACTTTGAGTGTTATTTGTGTTTGCCAATTCTACCAGATCAATAAATCGTCGGGTATTGTCCGCTGCCTGTCTTCCTTTAATGAATCCGACCTGATCTGGGTGTATAAGTCTGGGTAGGATTAGACATAGTCTATTAGCCAGTAATTTAGCATATATTTTAATGTCAGTATTAATTAGGGATATGGGCCTATAGTTTTTGCAATCCAGCGAATCCTTTCCGGGTTTATGAATTAATGATATAGACGCCTGCAACATCTCTCAGGGGATGGGGGCTCCTGCTAATATCGCATTAAACACATGGAGCAACCTAGGGGCTAGTAATTTGGCAAATTTCTTATAATATAGCCCAGAAAAACCGTCTGGCCCTGGGGCCTTTGAGGGCTTCAGTTCCTTGATGGCCTGTGTTACCTCCTCAATAGAGAAATCAGCCCCCATGGCCTCCCTTTCTACTTCCGTCAATCTCCCTAGCTCTGAGCTGGCTAAGAAATCTCTCAGCCTCTCGCTCGTTTTAGCATTGGGTGCCACTTTCTCTCCATTATATAGGGTTTCATAGAACAAGCCAAATTCTTCTACTATTTTTTTAGGGTTGGCCGTAGGGGCGCCTGATTTTAAGCGTACAGCTTGGATGTTAAACTTCGCTTGTCTGTCTCTTAATGCCCAGGCCAGCATCGTATCCGGCTTGTTTGCTTTTTCGTAAAACTTCCTCTTGGACCAACTCAGTGAATTGTCTGCCCTGGAGGTCAACAGCATATTCAGTTCAATTTTAGTGTCCTTCAATTCTTGCAGTGTTTGAGAGTCTGGATTACCGTTATGTTTTAATGTGAGGGAATGTAATTTCGTTTGCAGCTCAACAATTTTAGAGTCCCTTTCCTGTTTTCTTCTAGCTGTGGTGCTGATCAATATGCCCCTCAGCGTCGCTTTGTGAGCCTCCCATAATATAAACTGGGAATCCACAGAGCCCGTATTTATGTGGAAAAATTGGTCAATTTCACTGCCTATCGGCTCATAAATCTCGGGGATTTTTAGAATTGACTCATTGAGTTTCCATTTTGCTCCAGGTCTGCTCGACCGGATATGTTCGCACCTTAGCTTTATCGGTGCGTGGTCAGACCATGAAATATCATGGATCCCTGCTTGGGAAACCATGGGGACCAGTTGACAGGAGACGAAAAAGTAATCGATTCTGCTATAAGTACCATGTGGGTGGGAGTAGAACGTGTAGTCCCTATCTGTCGGGTGAAGTTCCCTCCATATATCAGTCAATTGGTTGGCTTTGAGGCCTTTGCGTAAAGAGGCCACCGCTTTTTTATTTACAGTGCCCGCTCTCTCCGATCTATCTAAACTCGGCTGCATGACCATATTAATATCACCCGTGAGCACGAAGCTGCCCTTAGCATTGGAGCGTAGGATCTGAAAAAAAGCTATCAAAGAAGGCTGCATCCTGCTCGCAGGGTGCATATACCGTGGCCAATGTTATATATTGCTCCCGTATCGTACCCACTAGTATAATGAAACGTCCGTCTGTATCTCGCTTAATGGTCTGGTTTACGAATGGGATTCTATTACTCAACAAGATGGCCACTCCACGTTTTTTGACAGTCGTGGAGGATAGGTAGAACTGGGTATAAGCTTTATCTAGGAATTTAGGTGCGTTGGTCTTACTAAAGTGAGTCTCCTGTAGCATAAGGACATCTGCGCGCTTTCTTTTGTAGTCTGAGAAGGCTATTTTTCTTTTGATTGGGCTATTAAAGCCCTTTACATTATGTGATAATAGAGTTAACACCATCTTTTATTGTGTGCAATGTGTAGCAGATTTAAAGTTTGGTGATTTACCCGATCTGTCTTTCTTCTTAACCAGCTGCGCTATGTCCTTGGGGTATCCGATCCGCCTGATTCCCGCCTCCCGTGCGGAGCGACGTCCTCCCCCTCCGGGTGAGGAAGGGGTAGGGAGGGATGGACAGAGAGACAGTACAAGGGGAAGCACATAGGGGGTAAAACAAAATACCAAACATAAATTAAACAAAGTTATGAACATAGAAAATAACAAACGAAAAACCAGAGTCCGACTCGGGGTCCCCCGAGTGCGACTCTTACACCCAGAGGGTAGGTCATTATGCCTGGCCTTTGAAAGCGGCCGGCCTTCCCCACTGGGGACTGACCCCCTTGGGACTTGTTTATGGCCCTGGCTCACCAGGAACCTATGCGAGGAACGCATGCACGACGCCGGGAGCGAATCCCACCGGCGCATGTCTGTCTTTTAACGAAAATTTAAACTTCAGTGATTTTTCAATCATAATCTTCTTAGCGAACTACAGCTCTAACTTATTTACTATTTTCAAAATAACCTACTTAACTCTCAAGCAATTTAACTATATAACCATACAACTATATAATTATACAACTCGAAGCTATATAACCACACCATCCCTAATCTCTACTCCCCCAGACGTTTCTAAAATGAATAAATCTAAATATATTAACCCTTAACCTATACCCCGTAGTTTAAATAACCATACTTATCAGCTGAATTGCGACAAACCTCCCCCCACCCTCTCCACCCCCCCCCCCCATCTGCACCCTCTCCCACCCCCCCCCCATCTGCACCCTCTCCAACCTCCCCCCCATCTGCACCTTCTTTAACCCCCCTCCCCCATCTGCACCTTCTCCAACCCCCCCCCCCATCTGCACCTTCTCTGTCCTCCCCCCCATCTGCACCTTCTCCATCCCCCCCCCCCATCTGCCCCTTCTCTGTCCTCCCCCCCATCTGCACCTTCTCCGTCCTCCCCCCCATCTGCACCTTCTCCCCCCTCCCCCCCATCTGCACATTCTCCGACCTCCAACCCCCCTGTGCAGTGTCCTGTGCAGTGTCCTGAGCATAGTCCCCATCCTCCCAGGCAGAACATGCTGTCCCTGCGTCCTCCTTCCCCCCTGCCTCCTTGCCGGCTGTTCCTTGAGCTTTTGCCTCCCGTGAGAGTGCTGGACGGAAATCTCGCGAGATGATGCGACGCCGTCTCGTCCGGATGACGTCATCCCTTCTGCCCGCCAAAGTCAGAGCAAATCCCGCTCTGTTCGGGGGAGGAGGAGGAGGGCAAGATGGCCACCGCTTCAGAAACGCGTGCGGACCAGCTCCGCAACCAGGGACCCCCCCATCCATCTGCACCACGGAGGTAGGTCCTTTGGGGTCTGGCAATGTCCCACATCGTTCAAAGGGCAGGAGAGGGGACCAGGAAGCCCAATGGGAGGCAGGGATAAGTATAGCCAGAAGGGATGGGTTCCAGGCATAGCTAGAAGGGATAGTTAGAGGTATAGTTAAAAGCATATTTAAAGGCATAGTTAGAGGCAAGAGGCATATTTAGAGGCATAGTTTAAAGCCTATTTACAAGGTACAGTTAGTAGAGGCATAGTTAGAGGTATAGTTAGAGGTATAGTTAGAAGCATATTTACAAGGTACAGTTAGTTAGAGGCATAGTTAGAGGCATAGTTAAAAGCCATATTTAGAAGCCATATTTAGAATCACAATTAGAAGGCACATTCAGAAGGTATAGTTGTAAGGCATAGTTACAAGGCATAATTAGATGGTATAGTTAGAAGGCATATTTAGGAGCAAAGGTATAAGGCATAATTATCTGTATAGTTAGGAGCATAGTGAGAAGGCATAGTTAGAAACACAGTTAGCAGCATGGTTAGAAGCTGCGCCTCTGGATCATCTTCTTTGGAAGCAGCAAGGTACAGCTCTCAGAGGGAGGACATCAGTTGGGGCTCGCTGCTGTTCCTTCTTCCGCTTGAGGTTGGTTAGCTCCCACTCTGCTTCATGTCGGTGTGGGTGATCTCCGCTCCTCTCCTGATGACTGGGGAGGATCTCTGAGCCACTCCGCCTGCACCTAGTCTGCTCAGGAAGCCATCGCCCTCCTCCACCTTCCTCAAGGTATGCGCCACACCATTTTTCAACACCATTAGTGCACAAGGGAAGAGCCATCTGTATTTTATCTTTTGGTCTCTCAACACTTTAGTTATTGGTGCCAGGGTTCTTCTTTTGGCGAGGGTGACCGGGGAGATGTCCTGAAAGATCTGGAATTTTATCCTTTCAAATTCCATGTTTTTAGTGTCTCTTGAGATCCTGCAAACCTCTTATTTTGTCCTGTAGTGGTGGAATCTCATAATTATATCCCTTGGGGGGTCTCCGCTTTGCGGTCGCCCCCTAAGTGCACTGTGGCATCTATCCAGAATAAGTTCATTGTCAGGCTTACCTGGGAATAGATGCTCCATCCATTGTTTAGTGAAATCCTCTGGGTCAGTGACAGACTCAGGCACTCCTCTTAGGCGTATATTGCATCTCCTGTCCCTGTTTTCAGCATCCTCTATTTTATCTTCCAGGGATCTGACTTGTGCAGAAAGTGTAGCCACTGTTTTCTGTGTCTGTGCCAGTTCTGTGGTAGTCACATAAGCTTTTGTTTCCAAAGCTCTCCCAGGGCATCCAGGTCTTTCCTTATGGCCCATAGTTCAGTTTTAAAAAACTTCTTCATTTGGGCACAGAACTCCTTGAGATCCTTGCGCCTCACTATCTCCTGATCCCCTGGCTCTATTTCTAGGTTATCTGTGTCTGGGTCTGATAGTGCAGGCTGTGCAGGCTTTGCAGGGAACACCATCTTATATGCCTGTGCTGCATGTGCTGCTTCTCCTCTTTTGAAATACGTAGACACAGGTTGTGTTTTCCTGCGAGTTACCTTGTTTGTCGCCATCACCGTATGTTCAATGATGTTTTATAATCTAAATCGCTGTGAAAGTTGCGCCGTTATTGAAGTTATTTAATTATATAGCACCGGTGAGAGTGGAGCTCAGAAACTAAGCTGCCATTCACCTCAAAGTCGTGGCCACGCCCCGTATTTTGATTTTTAATTAAAACATCACAAACACAAATACAATTTCTGTGACAAAAGTCAAAGAAGTTTCACTTACTATGCACGTGCTCAGCACACCAGCTTTTTTTTTTAACAAGAAGTGTACATTTGAGTGCATTTTGGTATCATTTTAACTTGCTGGTATTGGAATAAAATTGTCTATACTGTAAGAGGTGTCTCTTTTGGTATGAAAGAAGAGTGTTTTAGTTAGTTAGTTAGTTAGTTAGTTAGTTAGTTAGTTAGTTAGTTATTTCAGCACTGGTAAATCCAGTGTCCTTCAGATTGTAACTTCCAGAGTCCATTAAAATACACCATGTCTTTCACACTTCTCTATAAAACCATTTTGGGAAAATCCTTTCCTGGATGAAGCCTCCCTCCTTCTGACCCTGTCCTGGTGGATAATGAGGAAGAGTTCATCATGAAGACAAGTATGGACTCCAGATTGCACAGAGAAATACTCCAATATCTGATCCACTGGGTGAGCTATGGTCCAGAGGAGAAGTCCTCGGACCCAGAAGATGTTGTGCATAGTCCACGATTGGTCAGGATCTTTCATCGAATATATCCGAACAAGCCTAAAGGTGGATCATTCAGAGAAAGCTCCTGAAAGGGGGAGTGTAATGTCATGGTTCTTCCTGACATCCTGGTCTGCAGTACTCATGCACCTCCACTGGTAATGATGCTGAATCCAGTCCGTGTTGAGATCCCACTCAAGGGCTCCTCTCATACTGTAATCTGATCCTCTCTGGATGCTTTTATAATTTACCTGTTCCTACAGCCCATGCCCGTTTATACTGGTTCCTCCATCACGTGCTTGGTCCTGCTGTTGCTGTGCTCTGTTGCTATGCTACTGTTGTTGTTTTTTTATTGCTGTTACCTTGTCCCAGTCCAGTTCCAGTGTTCCTGTTCTGTTCCTGCCTCCTTGCTTCTGACTTTTGCCTCTGACAAGACTATGATACATCGCCGCCTGCTTCTGACTTCTGCCCGTGATCTGACTACAATACCTTGCTATCTGCCCTAGACCCCTGCCTGTGACCCTGACTACATCTTTGCTCACTGCTCACTGTTCCAGTCACTGGGATTCCCTCCTGCCATAGATCTCCCCTTGACACTGTCACTGATTAAAAATGGCAGTGGAGGAACGGGAAGGAAGTCGAGCACGAGCATGAATTCAAAAAAAGGTTTTGTTTCAGTTTTGGCTTAGGCATGGAGATCCGAGTTCACATCACTGATGAATCTATACCACAAGCAATTCCCAGACTTAAATTCAGGAATCCGACGCTCCCCGTGATCAGGGTGGTCTGATTATAGGAAACCCCAAATACTCATCCTTAGTTTGGACGCCTACAATGTCACTGAAATTATGCATATTTGAGTTTTCAGGTTCAAGAATTTAAAATAACATAAGCAACTGGGGTCAAATTTTTGGTTTAAAACTTGGAGATAGTATGTGACACTTTTTAACACCACTGCTATTACTATTTTTAATTTACGAGTCTCACATTTCTCCCAACAGCATTATCACTTAGTAGAAAAGCACAGAACGGTCTCCACGTTGCTAATCAAGCATTAACATCCTCCAAAACTTTAAACCATCCTGGTTGAGTAATCTTTAGTATTATCTTCTGTTTTACACCCTGCAGGGCACAAACTACAGTTTGTTAGATGAAGTTCCATTACATACTTAAAACGAGCATCAGAATGTATAATAACATAAACAACTCTTTGGGATACTTCACATGAATGCAAAGCATTTCCAATAGACAATTTAACAAAAGCCAATGGTTAAAAAAGCCAAAGCTTTGAAGTCTGAATTTCCCTTCTTTAGGCCCTTGCAGCACTTTGTCATGTAACTTGTGGAGCAATTGCACCATATGATATCAGTATTTCCTTTAAAAAGTGAAGGCTCAAAATGGGAAATTTTCTTAATCAGGATGTTTCGCACTACTGTAGGTTTGACCTTTTACACTCTCCTACGGGTTTATCAAACTTCACCTTCCCTGAAGTTAAATGCCACAGTTTAAGGGAAGGTAAAAGCCATAAACAGCAGCAGGTAGTTCTTTCTAATTTATAGGATCCAGTGCATCACTACTGTAATCCCCACTGTCACAGGGTTCCACAAACGTGCTCCTGTAGCTTTCACCAGCAAGGAAAACAAGTCTAGCTACATCTGTAGATCATGGTGCCTGTGAAAGGTTGAGTCCCAGCCTTTATTTAAAGAAGCAGCAGCATCAGACCCTGAGAAGAATGAAAGAGGCTTTTGCTGTTCTCTGAACCTTCTTTTTATTAGGGATTCCATATTCAGGTGTACAACAACCAGTTCTCCCAGCGTGATGTCTCCAGCCACAGAATAGCCAGCAATATCTGCATTAGAAAGTTTGCATCCTTTTACTGAAGTTCCACAGACATACTCATATCACATAACAGCAATAAGGAGTGCAGAAAGAGACAACCTCATATCACATAGCAGCAACAAGGAGTGCAGCAGGCCCCAGGGAAAGAAACCCCCTCCCTTTTATTACTGGTTAATTTGGACCAAACCAAATTAAGTAAACCACACAGGGGAGTTGTCTCCCAAAACTTACACAATTAGCAAACATAATACACTTCACACAACATACAATTTTCTATAGCAAGCCCCCCAAAAAACAGTACATTTTACAAACATCCCATGCATGTCTTTACTCTGCAAAATAAATGACATTCAATATCACTTATTTTAGTTCCCCCTCCCCATACCATGGTATAATCCACCCTGAAAGGTATGCAGGAAGGAAGCGCCCTTTTCCTTTTTAACAGAGATTGCCAATGGCTGTGTAACATCAAACTGTGTTTAACTCCAACAAGACCTGTATTGTACTGACTGACCTCAGGACACCACATTAAAGGTTAGAAAAGTTTCAGGTAAAGGAAACAAAAAAAAGATCACTGGGCCCAGCAAAAAAAAACAGAAACAGAAAGAAAGAAAGATAAAGTGGTGCACTTGATGCCAGAAAGCAAAACATGCCTTTAACTTCTACAAAAGTGCAAGCAGCCCTGTCACAGTGCCCTAAGGAAAATTCTTTGTTTTCCTGACTTTATCGGTTTTACATGCAAAGTACAATGGTTGGTTTATGGGGGTGTGGATTGTTTGTTTTTTTTATTTCATGTGAAATCTAACAACTGGAGCTATTTATAATAAGAGAAAATGGAGACATCATTGAAGCTGGTGAAAGGTGGCCCAAATTAGATTAGATCATGTTTGGTGTATATAAGAGCTAAATCCAAATGCTTGAATTGACATGATGCTCAATTTAATGTGAATGGAGATATTATTTGTTGTATACCAGTAAAATTGTCTTGTTCATTTGATATATATATATATATATATATATATATATAATATTATAATATATAACATATATATTATTATATGATATATTATATATATCCAAAAGTAAAATCAGCGCTAGGACTAGCACAATTGGTGAAATTGTATTTAAAAATAATGTGCAAAAATAATTAATTGAAACAATGCAAATCAAGTATTGAAAAAGGATATTGTGCCTGTAGGATGCAGCTCTAATTAGGATATACCTATCCAAAGAATATCGAAATAGAGAAAAAAAGTGCAATCCTAGATAGCAATTGAAAATATAGGGAAAATTTATTGTAAAACAACAAAGGCTTGGTTACTGGACATAAATACTAAAAATACACAAACAATAAATGTGTATATATAACAAACACAAATAGAGGGGTAATACAAGATAAAAATAAATTGGTAAAATACCAAATAAAATGTCCTAAAAGTCTATTGTGGAGGAGTGTATTGCAGATGATGAATCACTTGTAACATAGAACAATAGCAAATAGAGGAGAGTAAAAAAGCTGTGTATATTATCAGTAGTGGGCTGAAAGATAACCTCCGTATTGAAAAGTTTGCTGAAAGATAACAGGCAGGGTAGATGTAGGGTAGATGTACGGAATAAAGAAACAATCTCACCAGATAGTGTAACCACGATGAACACCAAGGGTCCCTGCGTCCCTCCGTTAGCTACACCAGCGATTGCACGCCGTAAGGTGACCATGTAATGCTGAACCGGGTAACACTGGAGACAGTCTCCTGCTCCCTGCTTCCTGTTTCTCCCGGCCTGCCACAGATCTGAAGTCTCAAAGTTGCACACTGCAATGTGTGATCTCAGTTGTAACAGGAGATTATCAGACTCAGCTGCACTGAATGTAAAGCGGTGAACTTCGGATGTATCCAGTTCCATAAAATGTTGTAATTTTACTACACTATGAGTGCGCCTGTTTTCTGTTTGTTTTTTCTCTATACAGGCTGCATAAACTCTGGAGGACAGTTTACTGGGACTGGTTTTTCATTTATATCGTATTTTTATTTTTTACATAGTATTTTTTTTTTAGCTTTTTACACATATGATATTATTCTGATGCATTTGTTTTAATTGTATGGTATTATATCATTTGCACTTATCCTTGAACCTATATGGTCTATATCAATGATCAGCTTTATAGACCTGTATGAGCGTGTTATCTGTATAGGTTTAGCTATTGGTAGGCGCTACTTCATTCTTTTCTTTTTATATAGAGTATAAAGAATGAATGGGTGCTCCAATAGTCCCGGAAACAAGGTAAATATAGTCTCGGAAACAAGGTAAATATTAATTATAATGAAATGTCATGAAGAAAAAAAAATGGCTTCTATTGGGAGTAGGGATGCTACTAGGTGAGAAATAAATCAGCGTGCCTTCTTTATATCTCCTGAAGGTAACAGGGAAATTAAGATAAACCCCCTTTACTGCACCTCATTGGAGACAACATATAATAAAGTCCAGAAAAAAACTCACCAAAGTATTTAGCCAGTATTGTGGCAGTCAGTAGATCTTCTTTATATCTTACCCACTCCTTGAACCAATGGAATTTTCTTAGTGGCGTGTCCAGCTGCCAATGGGGATCAACATAGTAGGAAAATGTGCAAAAAATGCACACAGCAGCGCACTGCGATACAACAGGGACATAGGTGATAAAAAATGACAAATTTATTGCCCAATCAAAATGACAAAAAAGGAGGTGTGGATCCTCCTACGTGTTTCACAAAATAGTGCTTTATCAAGGACATATGTCGGGGTTTCGGTGACGTCATTACGTTGACGGCCACGCGCATGAGGCAGGAGAGGCAGAGGGATATGGTTTCCGGACGCATACCCAAGACACATAGCAGGGAACGCTTAATGTGGATACACCCAGGGTGTATGGTAATAAACTAAGCCCCACATGGAGGTTGGATGTGGATTCAGATAGACAGCATATTTTCCTATATCTGTTCCATTAGCAGCCAACACTCCACTCAGACACTATATGTGTTGTAGACAGGCTGCATATCTATGTTCATTTACAACCAGCGTTCTACATCATAGCTTTATGGGCTGGGTCTACCTAGATATTATGTACTTCCTATAGGTTTTCCCTGACTAATTAAATACCGCTATATGGGAACTAGGCCCTTACTATTGTGTGGCTGTTCAGTTACCATCTGTTTTAATATAGATACACATCTGATATATTACGGTACTATACATATATCTGCCCCCACTCAGTGCATGGGGATATTATCACTATTTTTAAGTGTTTCGTCGTATTTTATCCAACATTAAAACTTTATTATTTTTTTGTACTCTTGTGTGACCAATTAGCGATTGACTCTATTTGGAGGGTTTGGCTATTAAAGCCTTTATGATGGTCACGCTATTATGTTTAGTGTGACTTATCTTGAGTGCAACTATTAGGGGGTTTTGTGATCTCTTATGGACATATTTGTATGTGCCTATGTTATATTCTCCTCCCCCTTGCACCAGATAATATTTTGTGTTGTTGGTCTATGGTGAGCGACGTTTTAATGTGTGTTGTTTTCCCTTTAGGGTTAAACCAGCTGTATTTTTATTATGGTGTTGGGAGAAATGTTTAGAAACACCATGGTTTTTAAAGCCAGAGCAGATATTTCTTTTTTGCTCAAGGAACCTTGTTTTAAGATTCCTTTTTGTGCGGTCAACATATTGTATGTTACAAGGACAGCTAAAAACATAAACAATTGAATTAGAGTTACAATTTATGTAACCTTTAATAGGGAATGGTTGACCATTTTTGCAGGATGTAATGTGTTTAGGGTCATGTGTGTCCAGAAATGTGCATGTCAGACACCTTGATCCATTATATTTATAACAACCCGCTGGTTTGCCTGATTTCCACAGCATTCTGTTATGGACCGGTTAAAATGTTCTAAGTTTCCAAGGTGCAACTCTATCGTTCAGATTTTGACTCTTCCTATAAGTGATCACTGGTTTATCTGGAATCTCGTTGCATAATATATCATCTTCCTTTAATATGTTCCAGTATCTTTTGAAGATATTATATATTTTTGAAGCTCCTGTATTGCAACGGGTAATAAACCTCACATCTTGTTTTTTGTTTGTTATTTGTTTGTGTTTTTTACTTTGCAGCATCTCAATTCTGTTCCTTTTTCACACTCTATCTAGAGAAGAATCAATCAGTTCAGTTTTGTCATTCTTGTCCCTGAACCTTTTTGTAAGTAATGCTGCTTCTTTCTTAAAGTCAGTATCTTTTGACCCACATAAATTGGCCTGAGGGAATGTTATTCAGCCAGTTAGCATGATGACTGCTACGGGCATCAAGATATCCATTGCAGTCAACCTCTTCCCTGTATATTTTAGTTTGATTGGGTCGTATGCCTGTATTACACAAAGTCAAATAAAGAAAAGCTAGTTGGCTATCTTCAACGACACTACTAAAAATGAGTCAAAAGTCATTATTGTTAATGTAATTAAAAAATTCAGTTTAAACATTTTTGATTTACTTTCCAGATTATCAGCACGTCATCAATGAAACGTGTCCATAATACAATGTTTTTTAGCTTAGGGGTTGTTTTGCCAGATTGCCTCCTCCTCCCATTGAACCATGTATAAGTTTGCATAAGAGGGAGCAAATTTCATCCCCATTGCTTGTCCCACAAGTCTGGATGTAAATTATTTTTGAAACATAAAATTGTTGTGGGATAAAATCAATAAAGTAGAATTGACTAAAAACAGTTGTTGTGTTTGAGCTAAAATACCATGTTTAAAAAAAAAGTATCTGGTGGATACTATCTCTCAGGTGTGATTTTAAAGACGTAATCATAGGTTGGAGGTATTGATCTATATATTCAGATACATTCATTGTGAGTGAACCTATTCAAGAGATGATCGGTCTTCCAGGTGGATTCAGGGGGTTCTAATGTACTTTTGGCTGAGTAAAATATTGCCCTCCATGGGACTTCAATAAATTAAACCAGTGATAACTAGAATGAGGTGTGCATGTAACATGGGAGATGCTGCTCTTCAGTTAACACTAATCCCAATTCACATAAAACAACATAAAAATGAAGAGCGAACGCTCCTAGTGTATATAGAGTAGTATAAGCAATTTATGAAAATATGGACAACAAGGTTAGCTAGCACTATAAAAAATAAAACACAATAAAGATACAGAAATAAAAAGTCAAACCAGTGGAGCAGATACCCCGAATAGATATATTAAAGCTTTGAGGGCTAAATGTCTCTGAGGATCAAGTGAATGTCAATTGACAAATGTGCGTATGCGTGTAAACAGGCAATACAGTCCTGTGTGGTTCATTGCAATGAAAAAAGGTAGGGGTTATCTCCAGCAGCAGGGATAAGTGAAAATCCAGAAAGTAGGTGACAAATGATCCTCTACTACTGTGGGAGAAATCCAATATAACTGATTTGGGATTAACACATAACGTGCGCCCATCAGTTGGAACCACAGAGATAGAATGAGAGCAGGTTATAGGAGACCTGATGTATTGAAATCTGTATATGCAGACGGTGTTAACCCTTAGAGTAACTTATTCAGTAGGTATTTCCCACAGAAGTCCAGCATTAAGGTGAAATCCCATGCATCTCAAGGTGTGAGCCTGCTGACCGTAGTTTAGCTGGAATTAACTCCTCCAATCCTTGCATGAAGAGAAGCCCCAAACTCTGCACTTTGTCCCGCAGGGACTCTCAAAGTAGCTGAAAGCAGCTGAAAGCAGCTGATCCACTGATGTAAACTATATATACTGTACAGTGCATTGTGGAAAGACACCAGCTGGAGATAAAAATCCAGACCAGAATTTAGGAATCCAGAACAGATTTCCATTCAATGAAAGTATCCAAACCGCATGCTGCTCAAACACCTTTAAGAAACCCGAGGGAGCATATCTTCACTGAGACTGGTGTGAGGATTACCGTGGTTTGAGAAGCAACATATGTACATTTACATTGTATGGGTGGTTATTATAGCATTGTTTTGAAGGCACACATCTGTGGGTTCAATTACAGCCTAGAACACTTGCTCTCTGTTTAACCTTGGGTAAGTTACCAACTGTATCTTTTGGTTCATTCAACTTGATGTAGCCAGGTCCCCTCCGGTCCCCCCGCTCTCCCGTTTTCCCCCCTTACCCTCTCTTTTGTGGGGATGTTGCTGGCAGGGCGACGGAGTCGCCAGCGGCTCCCTCCGCAGGGCACCGCCATATTGTGTGTGCGCGAGCATGCGTGGAGGTTTGTGCATGCTCAGAAGCAGCGGATGGAAAGACAGGGGCCTTACTGGTTGCGAATGCACAGGGCACCCCAGAGGTGGCCCTTAGAGTCGGTATGCGCAGTGTCCTATACGCACACAGCCCCAACATTAATTAAGCAGCAGAGAGACTACAACTCCCATGATGCTTAGGGAGAAGCTGACAGGTGACGCACGATAACCAATGGGATGGCTGGATTGCTCCTGAAGGGAGGAAAGAGTACTGCATGCTGGGACAGGAAACCGGGAGTGAAGACCTGGACCCTGAAGGTGCAGGTAGTGTCCACGGAGCTGTGCTCCAGGGACTAGGCCAGAGGTACCCCCCCAGGGCCCAGATAGTCCCCTGAGCCACAGTAGAAGTATCCTATGTGTATGATATAGGGAAAGGCCTTAAGATATGGACTCTTTCCACTATAGCAATAGAGAGAGATATATGCTGCAGGACATTGCCTGAAAGACAGTGCAGCTTGATAGCAGAATGCAGAGTTGGACTCCATAATAGAGACTGCTCCCAAAGGATCATCCAGCTGGGGGTCCCTCCTCAGAGAATCAGACGGCAGAATCATCCACGCAAGGAGCAGCGCACCACGCAGCAGGACCACGTTGCAGAGCCGCTGATTGTTGCTGATTTTCCTGGTCAGGACTTTGACCAGGGAGGTATGATAAGTGCACCACCGGGCCCCAACACAGGGAAGTGCTATCCCTCACACTCACACTATTGTTTGTGGACACTTAGGGGTTAAGTGCCCAGGCACATTGCTACTGAAAGGACAAAGGGTGATGCAATGATTGACATGTGTGGTGATGCCTTGATTGACATGTGGAATGATGCAATGAGACATATGAAAATAAGTTATATTCAATTTACGGTGTGTATTTACTGTGTATGTTGGTTCCGGTGAGGGAACACTCCCACCACGTTGGGATCCCTCATCGGTGGAGGCGCTGCACCGGGTATAAGTATACCCCAGTTTCCCAGTGGCGGAGGTTCAGGCCTCCTGTTAGCCACACAGGTGACAGCAGCACACGTAGTTGTAGTACCCCGGGGGTACAAGGGCTACATTTAAAAATAAATTAAAGAAAAAATAGGGTTGTACTGTAGCTTTATTGATCTCTTATTATTAAATGTGAAATGTGAAAAAAAAAATGTGAAATAAAAACAATTAAAAGAAGAAATCGGTAGTGCGATATATTTTGTTTGACTAGCAATACACTAGCAATACACTATACAACATTTTGAAGGCACCACAGTCTACTTCAGGTATGGATGTTTTTAGGAAACTCAGAGATACAGTATATATCTTAATGTATTTTTCCTGGTAAAATACACAATAAAAAAACCATTCAGGTTCTTTTACTTACTAGAGAACAGTGATGCATGAGGTTATGATGATAAAGGATCATCTTGAAAATAGTCAAAAACACAAGCAAATTAATAAAACCAATAAATCTTCAGACAAAAATTAAATTAGTAGTATATTGAAGTTGGTAGGGAGCAACAGATACATTCTCTGTGGCCACAGATCATATCTGTATTGGAGAACATGATAGTTGTAACTGAATGCAGGTACTGTATGTGATCTATTTGTTACAATATTTGCTTTTCACTACAGTATTTCATTATGAAAAAAAGTGTGACTCACCATTGAAAATACAGCATCAGGTTTAATATTAACCTCCACAAATTATTCAATATAATTCTATAGCTTTTAATTAGGTCAATGCACTGAGATAATATATTATTACTTGCAGCAAATGGCATTGCAGTAAACACGACCATAGATGCATTTTTGTGGGGAGTATTTATTAAGATCAAGTCAGTGAAATAGGAAAAACCAGGCATAACAATAATAATTGATCGAAACCAACTCTACTAGCTGACCCTACCTAACGAAAATGTATTTTAACTCCAACTATTTAATATACACAAAGAACAAAAACCTTTTAAGCCTACAGAACCAACAGTATAGAAGGATGAGACTACTCTTAGCTACAAAAAATAGCATAAATGGGAACAGAGAAAATAGCACAGTCCCATATACTGTATATTGTCCATATATAATAGTGACTGAATAAATCAGCTGCAGTGTTGTAGCAGGAAAAGGAACTTGTAAAAAGCTGGATACACAGAGACTGTATGGTAAGGAGTAACTGGGTAAGGGAACCAACAGGCTGGTTGCTTAATTCATACATTGTAATACCACATTAAAATCAAAACCTGTTAAATGTTCAACCAATTCACAACATAAAACCTGCCATATAAGCTGTATTTTGTGCCAAATAATTTTAAAAGGGCAAGAAATGTTCAGTCAGGAAGAATATAAACTATGTTGCAAAAGCCATGTTTGTTATTAAGAATATTTATTATATGTTGTGATACCTCTTGGTGGAACGTTAGATATCTTCATATATTTAGTTATACATGAGTTTACAAGACCTTCAATTGCACTGTACAGCTGAAGAACAGATTTAAGAGATTATACAATATTACTTGCAACTACTGAATTCACCTGTCAGCATCCATTAATTAGTTACACAATCAGGTGTACATTACACCTAAAGAAAATACTTTGAAAGTTAATGTAAAACCAACATCTAATTGTGCTCCATTAAGAGATCTCACAGCCTGTAATATGCCATTAAGAAAAAAGGAAATGAGCAAATTTACTTTACAGATAACTACAACCATTGGTAAATACTGTGTCTTTAGTTTATTAGAGTAATTATTTTATCACCTTCTATCTTGTTTTGTCTTTCAAACGTATCCCTGGAGTGTCAAGTGTTTTCAATCAACGTTTCCCAAGGGGCACACTAATGTCACCCATAATGATAACTATTGTCATCAAAACATATTGGCCTTATCTTTGGCTGTAGGGAAAAAATACCTTTTAATATGACATCTATGCAAGAATTCCTAGCAAACAAATTGAAAGAAAAATGACCCCACGTTCAAAATATAATATATATGAAACCTTGGTAGTGGGACTTAAAAGATCATTTGCCATGGTGCTATTGTCTGCTTTTCAAAAGAAATGATTAACCCAATATTAAAGGACATTTGATCATTTAGATTGCAATCATACAACATGCCCTTTGTAACCATATAATTGCAAGCTTCAGTAAAATCATTGCCTTATCCATATTGGGATCAATTAACAAGTGTTCTACTATCCTTGAACACAAACTAGCCATCTTTTCATGCACGGCAATTACAGATACATGTTTTTCCTTTGCTAAAAAAAAAACATTAGGGCTACCGCTGCCATAGATACCCAATACAAAAACGACACAATGAAATCCAGGTTAAAAGTTTTTTAATCGTGAAAAAACACTGGGGTCCAGTAATACATTTCTATGTATGTGTTCTGAATTCTTATACTGTTGTTGATGTCTACCACCAAGTCAGCATCTTATGGTAAGTCCATAAGAGCATCTAGACATCTTTCTCCTGAACTATTCTTCAACCATTGCTCTAATTGCCCCCAGTTTGCCTTTTCATTTCTTTTGAATACATTTCTTAATTGATAGTTGAACCTCATTGGCATTGTAAGTTTGCCACTATAATCCAATCAATATAACATGAATGCACCAGCACAGCAGGGTAATAAAGCATGCAGAGGTATGGTATGGGCAGGGAGCAGTGATGGTCACATAACTATAGAGCATATGCATATTGTCTTAACTGTAGGTTTTTATATGTATAATTTACATAAGGCATTTTAGCCTTAGCCAAAATAAACTCTTATTTATAATACCATTATTAGTCACTTTATTAAACTGAGTCTAAGAACTTTAAAGGAAAATCAAGTGATACTTTTAATGTAAACTTCATGCATTGTGAATATATTTGCACACATTTAATTGTACTTATTCAATTTTATTAGTGCTTGATATAAGCATGATATAAGCATCCACCTTTCAAATAATACGGAATATCAGAGAATCATTGATATATTAAAAGCACTAGAGAAGGATAGTACACTCTAAGAAAATTACATTTCCTTATCAAATTTTATATGTAAAAAATTAACATTTTGAAACCTTTAATAATTCTAAGCAAACAAAATGACACACATTAAACAAATCCATCATTGCACTGTCACAGAGATGCTATGAGTCATTAATTGCGAGGACTAACTTTCATGGCAGCACTAAAACTTGATCTGTCTACAATACAAAGGGATTTTTTATGCCCATGAGGCATCGCTGTTATTGCTATAGTATAAGGCTTTTACGCATCAGGTTGTCATTAGGTAATTCCTCTTAAATATCCCTTTGGGTGTTGAAAACGGATGATCTGTTGCTATCTAAGAGTTTGCAGTGATCATAGATATGACAAAGGATATAGAAATAGAACAGAAACCCTTTATATGACATACAGTATTTCTGAGTGCTGAGACTTGAACAATAATCAAAAATGCCATAGTCCTCCCTTGTAACCTGTTTCCTTATGTTATGGTGCCATCATGTGGCGTATTCTGTAAATCAGTATAAAATAGGCAGTATAAAATAGGCAGTATTTAATGGCATTTTGCTATTGGATAGCTGATGTTAGGGTACATGTCTGTATGTTACTACAAAAATATGTTGCGTTTCAAATTAAATTATATGGATACATTTATTTGGCTAATTATGGTATACTGTTTTACAGAACCAGAATACTTGGTTTAATACTATGATTATGAAGAGTAAAATGTTTAAACACAAACTACATCTGTTTTCATTCTGTCAAATCGTTTTTTTACTGGTTTTATCAATTTCTTCTACTGTACACTAATTACTCAAAATTTGAGACGTATCCTTGAAAAAGTACAATAGTACTGTATATAGACCACCCTCAAAATCTAATCTGTTACAAAGGAAGGTAAAAAGAGCACAATGTTAGCGTTGAGAAGTAAAAAACTGTAAGTAATTTCAGATGTGTAAAATGCATTGTGCAATCAAGGATTAAAAATACTACAGTATATTAATATGTTGAAAATGTATATGCAGGTAGTTACACACTACAGTGCGTGTGAGTGGACAAATATGAATTAAAGGAGTAAAAAATAATACCAAAATGGCATGCTTTTTGGACAGAATATATGAGTTCCATCAGCTACTGTATAATGTAAAAGGAAGAATACATTCTATCTTTGGTAGAAGGAATAGTAGACTTTTTTCACTGTCCAATCTGGGAGGAGGTTGGAATAGAAAGCAAGAAATAAAGGACAAAAACAATGCTGAGGGTTAACATTTGCTTGTATTTTGAGGAACTCCACCCACTGGAATGTTAATGAGCCAAGAGGACAAAAAACTTGAATTTGCAGCTGCATTCAATCTGAACCCCTTCAGTGTACATCTGTCACCCCAAAGGCGGATGCCTGATGGGGCTCCCCAAGAGCTGCTCCCCTCTGCCCAGGATCAGCATGCTAAGGGTTAACATTTGCTTGTACTTTGTGGAATGTCAACCCCATCCATAGGAATGTTAATGAGCCAAGAGGACAAAGAATTTTGAATTCGCAGCTGCATTCAATCTGAACCCCTTCAGTGTACATCTGCGTCGCCCCAAAGGCGTACAGCCTTTGGCACAGCCGAAGGGCAGCTATGTTTGGTGATGTTAAAGCTTCCCTATTTAAATCTATTATCAATCTGAAACTCACTAGCCCTTTATCCCCTGTACTCAATTTTCCAACTATATCTGTCCATGAAATGTCTGTGAATTGACTGTATAACCTCTGTTCTTTTTATGTACCCATGTATTGTTATAACTCTATGCCCAGGACATACTTGAAAACAAGTGGTAACTCTCAATCTATTACTTCCTTTTAAAACTTTTTTTATAAATAGAATATAAACAATGTGGGTGTGATACTAGGATAGCACAACCAGTCAAGTGTCCTGATGTCATCTCCAGAGTAAGGAGCTGTACTGGGTCTATGGATAGAGATAGAGGTCAGCAGTAAGAAAGTAAAGATCTGCCCCTAAATCCTTTAAAAAAATGGCCTGTAGTAAAGATTGGGGACTATCCTAGACCACAGCCCTTGCTGTGGATATAAAGACTATAGCCTTGCAAGGCAAGATGTCAACGGTCTTACTATCAAGATAATTTGTACTGGTTGTAGTCTTCAACAACGATTGTAAATAGTTTTAACGTTTTTGGTGCTCAATATTATGTGTTATTGACTTCCTACCCCAGCACAGCTTTAATACATAATATCTTACACCTCTGATTTTGTAGGTCTACATGCTACATTAATATCCTGCAGTGTAAGTGTCAGCAGCCCCTTTATACCGCACGCCTTGGTCACCTCTTAAAGTCCTAGGAAAGCGCCTGACTCCACACTGTCGGTCTCAGAGTGTCCCCATGTAAGAGACTGGTGCATTTGTAATATGTTGTTCATCTGATTTCACCAGATTGAAGATTGTTGGTCTGGCATTGAAAACACAAACGTGTATATCCTTTTAATATAGTTTTGATACGTATGCAGTCTTCTAGCTTTGTTGCTCTTGGGAAAATGCAGGTTAAGGGAGGTTGTTATATTTTAATGTATATTACATGACATGCCACTCAAATATAGGTTACATCTGAAGACAAGACTTTACAAGTCTTCATACAGTAGCGTGTGTTCATCTACATATATGTAGCCCCCTTTCCCTATGCCTAAGGGAAACTACGCGGGTGACTATACGTGCTGCAATACCTGTTGCTAACAGGAGGCCTAAGCCTCTGACACTGGGAGCCTGGTGTGAGCTCTTTCTCCTTTAGTGCAGTACCTCCACCTATGAGGGATCCCAGCGTGGCATGATAACCCCTCACAGGAACCGATACAGTAATGAATAATACACACACAAGTATATAATGGATCATAACTGTACACACACACAATAACATACTAAACACCTGCAACAATAGTGCTCCTGTACCCACTGTGTACACCCAATGTCCCACACTTGGTGAATCCCCCAAAGTACTGAGGGTGCGGTGGCACCAATAACCCTGGTGTCCTTCCCAATGTCAGCCCACCCAAGTGTGAGGTAGCTCTACCCATGTGAATTGTTGGTGCACTTTATACCTGCCTGGGCACTCCTGTACCCAGGTGCATCTTGATGAAACAAAGGTATCAGTCAGGTCCCACGATGTTGGGCCTCTAACAATCCCCTCTCTCCTTATGCTTCCCAATCTGCTGTGTGAGGCGAGCTCCAGCTGGAGTGTCTCACCTAATGTCTCTGCAGCCTGTGGCCTGGTCCCAGACCGCAGGGCCCCGCGTGACCATCCAGTAACCGATACAATCAACTCTATATAATAATGGGGAAGCGTCCCTATCTGGGGCTTTTCCTACAATACTCAACTCAGATGACTCAGGGCCTAGCTGGAGCCTAATGGGACAGCCTAGGCCTAGACCAGGGAAGCACTGCTTCTTGGACACTACCTCTCTTCTTGCCTCCCTCCATCCGAATGGCACCCGGTAAATCGGTAAATCGGTAAATTTGTGCACCAAACCTAATCCCTTCCTCCTGGTTTCTAGAGCCCTATAGACTGAGACTCCCCACGTGGCATATCCGTCCTGAGGATCCTGGGACTTGTAGTCGTACTGCGCATGTGCAATAACTAAAATGGTGGCCCCCTTTCCCGGAGCACCAGAGCGGCTCCCCGGTCACGCAGGGTTCCGGTATCTAACCGCCAGCTCCCCCGCACGGTAGGGGAAAGGGGTGGGGGGGGGGCTTGGCTACATATACATTGACATCATGTTGACTTCAATTTTAACTGTATTTATTTTTTACTTTTTCCAAGCTCAGACAAATTTGGGAAAAGTTGAACATGCGAAGAAATGCAATTTTTTAAGAAAATTCGAACTTTGGCGAAAGGTTTGTCCATTTCTGGTGGCAACACAACATTTACATAATACAAGCCTTCACTTCGTACTGTAGATCCAAAATAAACAATCCATTGAGAATACAGAATGGAACCTAAAGCAAACCTACAGTAACTTAAGTGATTTCCAAATGTTATAAAGAAGTTTGAGCTTTCATTGCTCACATTTGGTGGGATATGGTTGGAAACTACTGTACACTGTGTGTTGCGATAATTTGCACCAACACTGCAATTGAATCTTATGAAAACTCTGTGGATATGTTGTATTTTCTGGGGCAACAACAAACTTGCTTTCATCTCTATATAATCAGATAAACACCTACTGCAAATCGTTGGACTTATTTAGCAAACCAGTCTTCTTTGATGCCAAGTATGAAAGAGTCAGTTTGGTTAATCAATTCCAGTGTTTGCTTTTTGTGCACGTAGAAAGGCGAGGTTTTGAATCTATGCAAATCACCTGTCACATTATGTAAATTATAACTATTACATGCACATTATTGAGGTCAAACTGAAGTTTTAAAAGAATGCTGACTCTGGGTCTTAAAAATGCTGTCAAAGCAATCATTCATATCTCTGCAGTGCCAAGGCAAACTTTTTCAGTGAATTACTGTAAGATTGAAGTTCATTCAGGGCAACCCTGGAACTTACTTTAAGCCCCCTTTTGTTGTCTAACCCTATTTGAATCACTCCCAGGACATCTCTTTGGAGCCATTTCTGCCATACGTTATTATCATTTTATACTCTGCTAAAATGCATTGTGGTCCAGTCTCTGCATGCGTCACAATGACTTTTGCCATTATTCATTGGCTCATCAGTATTAATGAGGCTTGTGGTCCCTTTAACTGCTCAAAGGAGTCACACTTTTGGAGAAGCTCCATTCAGTAAAAAAAGAAAAGAAAGTATGTCTATATAAGAGTCATTGCTTCATCATAACATTTAAATATGCTGTACTGTATATAGCATCATTTTGAAGAATATTCAACTATCCATACCAACACCAAGGAGAAAACGATGGCAAGAGAATATTAATAATTTGCTTTGTAAAAACATATAGTAGAGTCCAAACCAGATGGAATTCATTTTCAAATGTGGGATTCATTAGTAGGTATAGCAGTACAATGTTTTTTACTTGAATGTCCTTATCTGACTCACATGTGATTCTATCTGTAACTCCATGGCAGAGGTTTGAAACATATATGCTTAGACACCATGAACCTAATCGGCTTTTTGCATTCTCTATATACAGTAGGGTTGATTTGCTCATCAATTAAAGATAAGATGCATATAGTTTGGCAAATGTAATCAATGGAAGGTAACACGGTTTCTTATCCCAATAGCTTTTTCCTTGTTAAAAGTACAACTACATGTAATGTAGAATCCTAATGAATCATAAATACAAAGGCAGAATTGACTGACTCTCATTCTGATAAATGTTTCTCAACTGAATGATCATTTAGCGACTTGCACTATAGTCCCCTTGAGCGGAAGTGGTGTTTACCCCTTAATTATATACATGATATCTTCAATATATTTTAATTTGAAGGAAAAAATCAGTAATTGTATACAGATTATTCTACAAACCTGTCAGGTTTACAACTCCAGAGGATATGATTTTGACATTCCCTGTTTAGAGGGACCTGAATTACATTCACCTAGGTCAGTGCTTCCCAACCTGTCGGACTCCCCTCCATAGGGGTCCCAGCATGCATAGATGAGGGGCACAGAGCTAGGAAGACATACATTATGGTACATACAGATGTAGTAGACATTAAGGCACTAATTGGCACGTTGTGGATAGTAAACCGCACATTTTGGCAACTCACGGCTCCATTGAATTGAATAGCAAATCACCCAATAACGTAAATCGCCATTAAAACTCGCGACTGCGGTAATGCAAAATTGCATAATAATGGGTGCAATAACGCCTGCTACATCTATATAAAAAGTGTAAAAAAACAAGAGAAGGCATACAATATACAGTACTGTAAGTGACAAATAGAGGAACGGGGGAGGGTGGAAGGGGGGGTAAGAGAGTGACGAATAGATTCTAAAGGAGAAATAAGATAAGTTCTCCTATATCAATAACCCAATTAATAAATTTCATTGTTTAACCATTATAATTTTAATTGAAATGTTCTCATTGTTTTTATTTGTATAACGTTTTAAGCATTTGTCATGCTATATTGTGTTCTTTTTGCATTTTTCAGCTTATTGTGATTTCGTTCCATTATTTTGAAGAAATCCAAAAGTAAAATTGCACAAATCAAGTTTTGGCAAAAACCAGAACCAAAACCAAAACACGTCAGAAGTTTAGAAAAACACAAACTTTTAGTAGCGCTAAAGTTAAAGGGAAACACGAGTGAAAGTGGCCACACTTCGTTAAGCTGTAGTTATAACTTTGCAATAGTCCTCAAATTCCTTAAAGCTGATCTTAACGCTGCATGGATTTCTCGATTTCTAAGGCTGTATATTATAGGGTTTAACAATGGAGTGACTACCGTGTACAGCAAAGATAGTACCTTACTTACATTAAATATCTGTTTTCGGGATGGTGCTACATACATGGTTATCAGAGTCCCATAATATGTGAATACAACAGCAAGGTGAGAGCTACATGTGGAGAAAGTTTTTTTTCTTTGTGTGGCTGATGGTATTTTGAGGATGGTGTAGATTATAATGATATAGGTCACAATGATAAAAATAAATGGGAACAACGTTAATAGACTGGCAAATAGAAAAGATTCAATTTCTACTACGAATGTGTCTGAGCAAGAAAGCTCTATAAGAGGTGTAAGATCACAAAAAAAATTATCTATTGCATTAGAACCACAATAATGTAACTTACATAGTAAGATCAGTGTAAACATTGATATAATAAAGCCAGATAGCCAAGCCCAAATAATCAGATTGGCACAAAGCCTGGGGTCCATAAGCGTTGTATAGCGTAGTGGGTTGCATATGGCCAAGTATCGGTCATAAGACATAATTGCAAGAAGGACACATTCAGTTGTGGCTGTAGAACTGAAGAAGTAGTATTGTGTAAGGCAACCAGGCACGGATATAGCACCATCTCCTGACAATAAGTTCTGTAACATATTGGGAATGATGTTTGTAGTGAAAACAACTTCAGATAGAGAGAGATTGATGAGGAAGAAGTACATTGGAGAATGAAGGTGACTGCTGGTCGACACCAGTAAAATGATCAGAAGATTTGCAGACAACGTTATAATGTAAATAGTCAGGAATAAAAGGAAGAGGAATATCTTTAAATTGTAATGGCTCTGAAATCCCAGGAGCAGAAATTCGGTGACAATGGTCTCATTTTCTGCAGTCATTTTCTGTACGAGTAAAATAAAAAAATAAATGATTACTCTTATTATCTGTAAATGTATATAATGCAGATTGTATGTATGCAAAGGCATTCTGTACCAGGAAAACAAGGACAAATGTTAATGCTCTACCCTACGGCACAAAGAGAATAAAACCTGAGAGATTATCATTATCAGACAATTTCCCTTTACACATTAAGGCTATATCCACAAAGCTATGTTAAATCAAGGCTCATAACATGATGTTTCCTTAAACAGGAATGGAAATGATGTTCCCTGAGGTTAACAAGTATCCTCAAAAGTAATATTATGCAAAATATATCTTCCAATAATGTGACGTTATGCCTGCCTTGGTGTTACTGTGATCCAGAACCTGAAAAACATATTTAGTGTAACTCAAGTTAAGAAAGATAAGAGCGGAGAGGGAAAATAATGCTGAAAATAATGTTACTTTATGTTAGTTAACTGATGCTTAACAGGGTCCATTCCCACCAAGTTGAAGCCTATTTTCAGGGTCCCAATATAACACCAAGTTTAGGTTATGACCTACTGCATCTAACATAGCCTTTAGTTCTCACATTAAAATGACCACACTTTGAGGATATGCAATGTTAAGGTTACGTTTCAATTGCATATAATATTAATATTATCAATAATGGTCATTTAGTTAATGGATATGACTTGACATTGTATTATTGTTCTTTGAAAATACACCACTAGGCTTAACGTGATGATAAGTTAGGTTAATGTCATTTTAATCAACTTGACATAGCTTGCTGATTTTGCACCTAAGGGTTTTTTCTATACGGTCTTGGCCATTTTTTGTCTAAAACGGAAGCTTTGGACATTATAGGATTATCCCTTAAGTCTCTGTTATAACAGAGAGATGCCTTTTTAATTATACATGCAGTGTTTGCCTAATCTATTTAGGTATATTTATTTGATGCAAAGAGAGAGAGTAAAACTGCACCGGATATAGGTGCACCTCTTGATACATGTAATTATAATATTTTGCTATCTTTTCCAATTACTCCTCCCTCCCACAACCACTTTGCAAAATGCACAGTGATGCAAGAAGACCAAAATTGATGCAAAGCACCTTAATATAATAGTGCAAAGTAAAGTGGTTTTCAACTGCTGCAATTTGCACCTGTTTTTGAAGTTTACAACACTTGATACTTATCCCACATGGGAACAGTGAGCTTGGTTAAATCTGTATCAATGTAAAGAAAGTATAAATAGAAGTGGAATTAAGTCATTGCTCCATTTTATCCTTTCGCTTGCATCAAATATGAGAAACTGTTTTTTACATGACACAAATTGTCAGTCTGAAACTACACCACAGACATAGCAGACTTGGCAAATACAATGTAAAAAAGGGATGCCCAGAGACACAATATTCTACATCATAATCTGTGCTTCATGGTTCTTGTCCCTAACTCATTCTATGGACAGTCCACAATTCGCAAGCTGATGCACGTAGAGAAAATCTTGGAGCAAAGACTTTTTTACATTAACACAAAGAGACGCAAGATGAAAATGACTCAACTCGGAAAATGTATCCAAAACATTTTATGTCCACACTACTATAAACATGTTCTACAGTATGAAATAAATAGGAAAAAGCTGTGGCACTGCCACCAATATTTTCCCCAAAGGACAAAGTAATGAATGTACTGCTATCCTTCACCTAATGATGAGGAATACATATCTAAATGTAGAGTAAACGACAGAATCAGAATGTGATTGCAAAAATAGCAGTAAAAATCACCTCAAACGAAAAGATCTGAATCAAAATAAGGTGATCATATATGCGCGGTACAGTATTAAAATAACTTATAATACCTTACAGAAGTTGGTATCAGGAATGAATCAAAGAAATCGCATTGAAGCCAACTCAAACATCTGGACAGCTCAACATGAGCTGGACGTAAAGGTAGCCACTGTTTTGTTGATGTTTCTGGTTTGTTCTTTGAAACAGTACAGATTTTGCAGCGATATTAAACAGTCATCATCTGCATCAACATTTCCAAGTAAAATCAGTACAGTACCTGCAAACCACAGTACCAGAGCAGAAAATTAGAATGTTTTTTTTTAATTAGACTTTTTTTTTAAATTTACAATAACAAATGGAATAGCCCTCAAATAATCGCTAGGTTACATGACCTTGAATACTGTAGTGTATGTGTTAAATTATTATGAAAATCTATTGGGCATTTCTTAGTCAAAAAAATGCCTATTTTAGAGCAATTGTAGCTTTTGTGAACATTCTGCAAAAATGTAGACATTTTCGAAAAATCCAATGAGTTTTGTTTTGTGAACAACCATTGCCAACATCACACGTTCACATCAGAGCTTACAGTAATGAACTTACCAACATAGATTCTGTGGCATTCTAGAGCCAGCATAATTTTGTTTTATAATTTAACACCATAATGTAATTTTAAAAGTTATTATACAGTATATTTTTAAAGTTCCTACAGTCTACATTAGAGAGTTTAGAGAGTTTAGAGAATTGGCGAGCAATCAGTGGCCTTAGGGGGATTCACCTGAGGCCCTAACTGCTGGCTACCCCAACAACATGCTATCCCTGTCTCCCCAGTACAGAGGGAGCAGATATGTTGCTGGCGTGAATCGTAGTTACTGTACTTCCAACTCTTGAAGCTGCATATTGGCAGTGCTAATATCTGGTTCCCAGTATAAGGAGAAGACTGGGACAGTATTCATCGGCACACGGACATTAACAAGCTTCATGGAGCAGGCCGGGAGAAGAATTCCTACTACAATGTTCCTTCTGCCGGTGTGAAATGTATACAGTGTGTATGTATATATATATATATATATATATATATATATATATATATATATATATGGGAGGTGGTATTGTTATTCAAGATAGGGATATCTATGTACAGGAAGCAAAGAGACTTGCAGAATGATACATTTTATATTACTCTCAAATATGATCCTACTATTGAGTTTCAATCATTGTATCATACACATCTGACAAAAGCTAAGGATAATGCGATCATCACTCCATCTGAGTTCAAATTCCTGTATTTCGATCACCCTAGAATCCCCATCTTTTACCACCTCCCCAAAATCCACAAGAGCCTGGACAATCCACCTGGGCGACCTATAGTGTCGGGGATTGAGTCGATGACGTCAAACGTGTCCCAATATGTTGATTATTTTCTCAATCCATATGTGACATCACTCAGATCATATCTGAGGGACACGTTGCACGCATCGACTCTATCAAAGACATTCGTTGGAAACCCACATACCATTGGGCCTCCTGTGATGTCTCTTCACTGTATACGTGTATAGAGCATCACAGGGGTTTGGAAGCGGTTACTTATTTTCTAGATAGAGATTCTTCACTTAATAAAGGTCAGAAGGATTTTATACTCTCCAGTATATTATTTATTTTACAACACAATTATTTTTTGTTTGAGGATGACTTTTATTTACAAGTCTGTGGAACGGCCATGGGCACGCGGTTTGCCCCCAGCTACAGTATGCAAACCTATACATGGGGTTGTGGGAAGACCTTCATGTGTTGGCGAACGCTAGACTGGGGGCGGGCCTGGTGTTCTATGGCCGTTTCATAGATGATATCCTTATAATCTGGGAGGGTGCGGAGGATGAACTATATAGCATCCTCCAATCCTTCAATACAAACGAGATGGGTCTCAAATTCACATTTGAGATCCAGCCCAAACAGATTACATTTTTAGATCTCGTTTTATTTGTTACAGATGATCATGAAGGTCAGATATCCACAAAAACCTATTTTAAGGAAGTATTTGTCAATAGTTATCTTCACGCAACAAGTAATCACCACAAAAAGTGGCTGGAGAATATTCCTAAGAACCAATTCTATCGGCTAAAGAGAAATTGCTCATCTCAGAAAGATTTTGATATTCAGGGACAAGAATTGGTCTCGAAAATCATTCATAAGGGCTATAAGGAGGAGGTTGTCACTGGTGCTTTTAGTGAGGTCCAGAATATTAGCAGGGATATGCTTCTTGCTCAATCTAAATCTAAAGTTGCCACTGATTCCCTCTTTAAACATGATATGGGTTCAGGTCGGGACAAATGTCCTAGATTCATCACGAAGTTTAATCAGTCTGCATACAAAATTAAACAAATATTGAATACTCATTGGGATATCCTCAAAAATGATCCTGTTTTGGGACCTGTACTACCTACATACATTCCAGATACTTACAAAAAAGCTAGGAACATAAAAAACATTGTGGCCCCTAGTCGATTGAGAGTGACTGTGGGTGGAGACTCAGTTTCCTCTGACCGTCTCACAGGCAATTTTTCATGTGGACGTACGAGATGTCTTACATGTAAACATCTTATTGCCGGTGAGAGATTCTGCTTTTTCTCTAACAATAGAGAGCATGATGTCAAGGGCAGGATAAACTGTCTCTCCACCTACATAGTCTATCTCCTCTCGTGCTCTTGTGGTCCACAGTACATAGGGAGAACTATTCGACCTATGAGTACAGGGTTCCTAGAGCATAGATGTAATATCATCAATGGAAATCTGGCTCATAGTCTCTCAAAACATTTCTCTATTTGTCATAGTAAAGATCCCTCATCTCTTACTATTAGGGGTATCGAATACATACCGGTGTCTCTCATTGGGTGGGGGGGGGGATAGATTCAGGAGGTTATGTTTGCGAGAGACCTTCTGGATCTATACCCTGGACACTTTGTCACCAAGGGGGTTCAAAGAACATATAGATACTAGTACATTGGTTTAGTGTTTTGTGGCCTCCTTGCTCGTTTCTTTACTGCATCTCCATAGATGTGCATATAGAACCATTAATTTCACAATTTTATTGTATGCATTTTTCAATAATTTCTATATGTTATATATTTTATATCTCTATTTATATATATTTTTTATACATACATTTTTTATACATTTTAGACATTTTACATATATATATATATATATATTATTTTTTTATTTCACATATCTTTTATATTCATATTTTTATCCATTTGTTCACCTTAAAACATTGAGTATATTATTATGCATTGCATTGTATTTTAAATGTTTGTGTTCAGCAATATCTATATATACAATAGTATACATATATGTATATATGTTTAATGTTTGGAGGTTTTGTCACTAGTATGTCATCATTTTATGTTTCCCTTATGTTTTATCCCTCTTTCCCCTTCCAGCCCTTTAAGAGTCAATGATTATAGCAATCAATATGCATTTCAGGTGTTTTCAATGTGCTTTAATTTACTATGGTATATATACATGCATGGTATCTTTGCTAGTATAGCTTTAACCCCTGAGGAAGTCGCATGTCGCGACGAAACGCGTAGGGAAGCAAAAGTATTGGACTTTTATTATATACTATCCATTTTTGAGCAGTTTTGTCATTGCTCGCATTGGAGCCGATCCGTTCTCTATCACGTTTGGTTTCCTGAAGCAGGAAGTCTGACTGCTGTGTCAGTACCTCGTAACATCGGTGGACACATACTCTCGCGGGATTCAATACCAGGGGGAAACCGGATGCGCGCGCACCCCCCTTGACATACACGACAGGAGTGTGTTGGACTCCGCACACGGCAATTATCCACGGAGGCTCCATCGGGTGAATACAAGACTTTACTCACTGCCTTATTTTATCTTGCATATTGTAAGTGTCCGTAATTCACTTGCATGTTTATTTTGAATATTAAAATACAGTATTACGCTATGGGAGCCGCGCTGTCTTCTTTTCGTTCTACAGATTAAGAGGAAGGTGGTTTTTTCCTGAAGACTGGCAGCGGCACCCAGTAGCTGTTGAAAGACACCTTTATACTTTTATTTTTATTATTTTTTCACTCATCTCTTGGGGCTTTTTAACCCTTTCCCTTCCCTTTCCCTATTCCCTCCCTTCATTACCCTCCCCCTTCAGTGTTTGTGTTGTTTGTATTTGTATGTATCATCCCTAGCAGTCATTTTGTATATATTAGTATCAGTGGTTTGTATGTGAACATTTATTTTGTGTGTCACTATCACCCCTGTGGTCTGTTATTCCATTTAGCGCAGCTGTGTTTTTCCTTGATACATAAAAACACTGGCATACCATATGGGATTTATGTAAAGTTATATGCACTATGGTTTATTGACTGACTTTCTGATATCCATTTATAAACTTGTCCTCTTTACCTACAGTATTAGTAATTAACGGTATTGTCTGGGATTAAATTTATGTCTAAATTGTGTAAATAATGCAGTAATTCCCAATTATTGTGTAATTTTTCTATACTGATTCTATAGATTAAGACTATACATTAAAACTATACTGTACATTACACTTTATCAAACTGCAAGTGAAATATCCAAATGTTATCTATTTCAATTATATTAATCTCAAAATACATTAAAAAATCTAAATAATTACATGATAAATAATTTTTGTAACCTTTGCATTTGCAGAGCATCCATTCTTCAACATCAAGTGACATAGTCATTTCTGCTATGAAACAAATATTACCACTTCAAATGGGCAGAAGGAGTGGCTCAGTGAGCACATTCTGAAACAATAACACTGACGGAAGCAAGGGAGCAGTTTAAATTATTGTGTCAACTTCTTGTGACCATGGGTAATTCACCTTATCTGTGGCACCAAAAATATACATTATTAGCTCATTGACACAGCCACTCCACATAGGTACACTCGATATATTTGAACTGTGAAGGACTTTGAGTCCAATTGAGTTTAGAGCAACATAAGAGACATAACATTATTAATTAACATAGAGAAGTTGAATACGTAACAAAACACTTTTATTAATAAAGATGTGCAAAACTGTGCAAAACTGTGCAAAACTGTGCAAAATGCATCTATACAAATTAATGACTTTTTCCCTTGAAATTCGATTACTTGCAAAACGTTTTGCAATGCTTCAAAGGGCTAATAATTGCACAATTAGTAAGCTTTCAGCAAAATATAGCCTGACTGTGAGCGGAAATGGTGTGTTAACTAGAGATGGGTGAATTTTGGGGGCGGATTTGGATCCGCAGCGGATCGGCCGGTTCCTTTGGTCTGAGGATTTCAGCGGATCAATCTCAAAAAGGGTGATTTGCGTTTTGAGGATTTTTTATTATTATCAGCAATCCGTTAGCGGATTGTTAAGAATTCGCCAACGGATTGCTGAATACGTGGATTGGATCCTACAATTCCGTCCATGGGTTGTATCATATATATATATATATATAATCAGGACAGGCACTCTAAGATCAAAAGGTAAAATTTATTTCTCAACATTTCGGCTCCCAGCGGAGGATTTATCAAGAGCACCTGATTTCCTACTGTATATCAGATGTGCTGCCTTGCTTACACCTGGACGGTTTGCACCCTACTACTACCTGTATCTATGTATATGTGAGTGCCTGGTTTTCTGGACTATATATGCTTCTTGGTATATTACAAATTTAGGATATATGTGCAAGTTTCTTTAATACAGTTTATTGCTGCTTATACCTTCTGAGTGCTGTTGTCTTCTTACCTCTGCTGGTAATGTATGCTTTATTATTTTTATGACACAATGACACAAGCACCAGGTCATTCTATCACTACAGGAGTGCCAGATCATCAAAGTTAGTTTATACTTCTTCAAATTTTAAAATATGCTTCTTGTTATATTACATAATATATATTAATAGTTGGCACTATCACAGGTACTTTGGTTCATAAACTTTTCTTGCTTTGGTTTGGCTGAAACTCAATTGATTTTGGCTCTGTGAAAAATAATTTAAAAACAAATTTAAAACAAGCAGGAAACTTATTTTAAAAAGTTACAAAAATTGCAGTTTATTTAATTCACAAAGTCAAAAGTTCATATAATTTGTTAGTCCCCCAATAACCCACAAAAATAAGATCCGGGGATGAGCCTTACTCTGGTTTTGGCACAAATATCTATCATCTCAAAATTGCAAAGTATAGATTTTGAGCCCACCAAATCCCCCCAACCGTATTATATATACAGTGCCATATGATGATACATTAGCAATGATTTAAAAAATACAAAAAAAACAAATAGTTACTGTAAAAAAAACACCCTAACTCAAATTATTTCTAAGTTTAACTCACCACATCTGCAGAATTCAATTTAAAGTAGTTGTCTTTTTTTCTCAGTTGTAATATTTCCAACCTTCTTTGTCTACTCCACTATTAAACTTCCGATGTACAGTAGTTTTAAAGAAAATGTGCTGCTCAGAAAGTACTGAAAGCCTATATAACCTTTAAAACTGACTTCACAAATGTCATCTGGATCTTATAGTCAAACATGTTGGCTTGTTTGAAGCAGAGTGCATTATATCTGACAATTTAAGTCTTCAACTTTACAATGCATTTCTCTACCATCTTAATAAACACTTCCATGTTTGTCAATAGGGAATAAACAATCACACATTTCTGTTAGGACTCCAATTAAATGTCCAAATTCTCCAGAGAATACATTTATCTTTATATAATTAGTGCCTTAAAGGTGCAGGCCCACCATTCCAGATAGAAAACAAACCTCTTGGAAAAAAATAAATAATCTACTTGGTTCCGTATAGAAATCTAATCATACGAATAGCAGAGATTTTGCTGGTTTTATAATTTTGAAATGTATTTATGAGATGATTTTACTTGGGGTGTACTTTACGAATAAGGCAAGTGTTTGTTAATCAAGTATTTTCTTTTTCCATAGTCCACCATACTGTATAACTTTGATGGGTCTGAGATGGCTTAAGGAATTGAAGCACATATTAATATGGGTCAAAATCTCCAATTACATGCAGAAGCATAATAAATAGGTAGCAGATATTGAGTGCTACCATAACATATGCTAGATAAGGTGAATTGCCAAAGGTCATGATTGTGACATCAAAATAAAGTGACGTAGAGAGAGCAACCTCAATAAGTACGACATCATTGGCATAAAGCAGATGCGGGAAACTAATTATAGGTTTATTAAGGGATAATATTCATTTTTTTGTGGAGGGGGGAGTGTTTAAGTGATAAAAAACCATAAATGGTACATCTCATGAGTTGGACTCTTGATACGAAAATTAAGCGGGCTATTCTAGTAGCTGTCATTTTATAATGGCAAATTGAACGTGTTGGCATGTTCATAGCTCGTGGTATGAAATTTGTGAAGAAACGTATTATTTATTGCAAATCGCATGTTAAATATTTTTTGTTTAAAAAAAGCCAACTTCGTTTGGTATAAAACCTGTGCAGTTTGTTTTATGGTTTAAATTGGTACCGTAAGTTAATGCATACGCGAATGCTCTCACGAAACAAGGCATTATATACACTACATAAAGCAGCCATTTGCAACAGCGTGTGTTTATGCTGCTGGGAGTCATGGAGTGACTGGGCTAGGTTTTGTGAGTAGTGTGCATTTGTATCGATTCCTAAGTGAGTTGTCTTCTGTTCATATATTTTCATTTCAAATTTGCTTGTCTTGTCCGTATTAAAGTTTTTTGTGTGTCATTTATTTTCTATCTTTGTTGTGTGTGTATGTGTGTGTTTGAGGAGGTGAGTGACATGGAGGGGAGGCATGGAAGTGGGAGTGGGGGTCAGAGGAGTGGACATGGGAGTCATAGGAGTGGGAGTCAGAAGAGAGTGAGTCAGATGAGTGTATGTGATGGGAGTGGACGTGACAGGAGTGGAAGTGTGGGAGGTCAGGAGAAATGTTAGGGTACATGTAGGGGAGTCCAACAGGGGCTCCAGGGATCAGGGGCAACAACTGGGCTTTGGGAGAAGTGGACAGGGAGAGAGGGATAGTAACCAGAAGACCTCTGAGGCCTCAGAGGTCGATGCTCCAAATGCTGAAGTGCCTGCAACACACAAGCGGCATGTAGAAGAGTTGTGCAACAGGCACTTCTCAGCCATGGAATTTCAAGTCCTGGTGAATGGGCTGGTGCGTTGACCTTCGCCTCTTTGGCCCTTTACCTCAGCGTGCATTTGGACTTCTACTTCTATACACCTGGACCCCGGCATTGCTTAACGACAATCCGATCTTTCCAATCCTAGACCAAGGCAAGAACCTCAATCATTTTTACTTCTCCTACCCTGACCCAGCTACACGACTACCACTCTGCACTCCGGATGTGGCTGCCCAGTTGTAGGTTGGTGGTTATCAACATCCCCACCTCAGCCTTTGGTCCAGTCTTGTTTGTGGTGAGCACTCATTACACAGTCCCAGTTATAGGTGACAATTCACAATTACTCCCTGACCTCTCCCAGCCACAGCCCACCAGTCCCTGTTACAGCCTGACCAGTCCCAGTTACTCCCTGATCCCCCCCAGCCACAGCCTCACACGGCTCAGTTACAGCCCCACCAGTCCCAGTTATGACCCGACCAGTCTCAGTTATGGCCCAACCTCCCCCAGCCACAGGTTGACCAGTCTCAGTTACAGTCCAAGCTGTTACGCCGGTGTTGCCCGCAGACCAGACCCATCCCATGAGCTGAAGGGGGAAGTGGTAATACACACACCCGCAGCAAAGGGAGCGTGTCCGGAGTGTGGTATAAAGCGTTGCCAGGCCAGGTGTAGTAATGTAGACAATACTTGCCGGTACCGGTTGTAGAGATAGAGTGAAGAATGCCTTGCTGAGGTCAAGGAGTGGAGAGCGGAGATAGGTTGTAGTCCAAGCCGGGTTCGAGGGGTCTCAGAGTGAGCATTATCCAAGGAGTGCCGAGATCGAGAGCCAGAGGGGGTAGTCGTATGAGCCGTGTGAGAACCTGTGAAAACACTAAGAGAATCCTGAAGTACTTCCATGCAGAGACTATGTCGAGCAAAGACTGAGAGCAGAGAGGATCTAGATAAATCAGAAGGTCCAATTAGGAACGGAGGTGGGACAGGAATAGCTACAGGGAGACACTGCAGATTGGTGCAGGCATAACAGGCCAGGTGAGACTTGTTGAAAACCTGAGTATGCCCGTGCGGCTTGCAGGGGCAGAGCTTGAGGCCCGGGAGACGGGAAGAAGAGTGTGCAGAATGAGCGCGCTCTTTAACGCGTGTACGCGTGTGGACCGAGCCAATGGATGGTGCAGGTGTGCGTGCGGGAGGGCGTGGGCGCGCCCGGCGCTGAGCAGGAGAATCGACGAGGGAAGTGAGTGCTCTGTGTGGGGAGCGCGGAGAACGCCGATTCCTGACAGTACCCCCATCTTCAGGAACGGCCTCAGGACGGTCCATGAACGGTTTCTCTGGAAACTTTTTCCTGAAGGACTTAAGAAGGGCCGGGGCATGAATGTCCTTTAAAGGTACCCAGGATCTCTCTTCAGGGCCAAAGCCCTTCCACTGCACCAAGAACTGGAGCTGGCCCCTGGATAGGCGAGAATCCAAAAGAGAGTGAACTTCGTATTCCTCGTTATTTTGGCCAGTAATGGGGTCCGGTTTATGAGTCTGATCCGGAAAGAAGTGACTGGTGATGAATGGTTTTAATAGGGACACATGAAAGACATTGGGAGTCTTCATACTGTGTGGTAGTTGGAGCCGGAATGCCACAGGATTGATTTGTTCACTAATAGGGAAGGGACCCAGGAACTTAGGTGCCAATTTTGGAGATGGTACCTTGAGGGGATATTCTAACAGGAGAGCCATACCAAATCCCCTGGCTTGTAACTGGGCACCGAACGACAAAGACGATCGGCCTGTAGTTTCGATCTGCGGGAGGAGTCGAGAAAGGTAGACTGAATCCTAGACCATGCGGTTTGGAGAGCAGAAATGCGTTCATCTATGGCTGGAACTCCAGAAGGGATGTTGAAGATGGGTAGGCAGGGGGGGGTGGAACCCATAATTTATAAAGAAGGGCGACTCCCGGGTGGCTTTGTTTTTTGCAGAATTGACAGCGTACTCTGCCCAAGGAAGGAGTTGAGCCCAATCATCCTGGGAATCGGATATGAAACATCTCAGGTATTTCTCCAGGGATTGATTGATTCTCTCTGTTTGTCCATTGGACTGTGGATGATAGGCGGAAGAGAAAGAAGAAGAGATGCCCAATCTCTTGGTGAAAGTTCTCCAAAATTTGGATACAAATTGCTAACCTCTGTCAGAAACAATAGACGAAGGAATCCCATGAATCCGTAAAATCTGCTCCGTAAAGATGTCAGCAAGGGTTGGAGATGTGGGTAATCCCTAAAGTGGAATAAAATGGTACATCTTAGAGAACCTGTCCACGACCACCAAGATCGTGTTCATTCCTCTGGACCTGGGCAACTCCACGATGAAGTCCATCGAAATTTGGGACCAGGGGCGGTCGGTAACTGGAAGAAGTAACAGAAAACCCTGAGGCTTTTGACAGAGAGTCTTGCTTTGAGCGCACGTGGGACAGGCGCGGGACATCCTTGGCCACCAGAAATTCCGACGAATGAGATCAGTAGTCTTCTTAAAACCTGGATGACCTGCAGATTTAGAGGAGTGACCCCAAGACAGGACCTCTGGAACAATGTATTTGGGAGAGTGCGTCTGCCTTTACGTTCTTGGTCCCGGGGATATAGGAAAGGTGAAAATCGAATCGAGAAAAAAAAAAGCCCAACGAGCCTGTCGTGGACCAAGGCGTCGAGCGTTTTCTATGTAAAGAAGGTTCTTGTGGTCTGTGAGAATAGTAAACTTCTCTTTTGACCCCTCCAGCAGGTGTCTCCACTCTTGAAGAGCCATCTTCACGGCCAGAAGTTCCCTGTTACCCACGTCATAGTTCCTCTCGGCAGATGAGAATTTCTTGGAAAAATATGCACAGGGATGTAACTTATCTTGAGGTGTGGGTCTCTGAGAAAGAGCGGCTCCAGCACCACAATCAGAAGCGTCGACCTCCAGGACGAAGGGAAGTTCAATGTTGGGATGATGGAGAATAGGTGCGGATATAAAAGCTTCCTTGAGTGTCTCAAAGGCGGAGATGGCCTCATATGACCAAGCAGAAGGATCAGCTCCTTTTTTGGTGAGCGCAGTGAGAGGTGCCACGATGGTAGAAAAACTCCGTATAAACTTACGATAGTAATTAGCGAACCCTAAAAAACGTTGTATGGCCTTGAGAGAATTGGTTCTGGTTCAAGTGACTGCTTGAAGTTTACCGGCATCCATCATAAAACCCTCATCGGAAATGATATACCCCAGGAACGGAGTAGAGGTCTGATGAAAGGTGCACTTCTCCAGTTTGGCGTACAAATGGTGTTCACGGAGACGGGAAAGGACGTAAGAGGTATGGCGTATATGGTCCTGGAGATCTTTGGAAAAAATCAGGATATCATCCAAGTATTCTATAACCAAAATATTGAGTACCTTACGAAAGACGTTGTTGCCGAAATCCTGGAAGACAGCGGGAGCATTACATAAGCCGAAGGGCATTACCAGATACTCGTAGTGTCCGCTACGCGTGTTGAAGGCCGCTTCCATTCATCCCCCTTCCTGATGCGCACCAGGTTATAGGCACCACGTAGATCCAACCTGGAAAAAATCTTGGCCCCCTGTAATTTATCGAACAGTTTGGTAATAAGGGGGAGGGGGTAACGATTTTTAACAGTTATGCGGTTCAAACCCCTGTAATCGATGCAAGGCCTCAACGACCCGTCCTTTTTCTTGACGAAGAAAAACCCAGCCCCTGCTGGGGAATTGGAGTGACAAATAAAGCCTTTCTTGAGATTCTCCTGGATATATTCATCCATAGCATGAGATTCTGGTAACGACAAGGGGTAGGTCTTGGACTTGGGTAGGGAGTAACCTGGAACCAGATCGATCGGACAATATTAAGTCCTGTGTGGCGGCAAAAGGTCTGACTGTACCTTATTGAAAACATCCCGGAATTGGTGGTAAACAGAAGGAAGAATAACCTCAGGAACAGAGGTATTGGCCAGCAGTCAAGGTGGAATTATGGCTGGTGGAGATGGCTTCTCTGACCTTGACCTCCAAGTAATAGGAACTTGGGATGTCCAGTTGATGAGAGGATTGTGCTTCTGCAACCAAGGTAGGCCGAGAGTGACTGGAGTTCCGGGAGCGTGGATTACATCAAAGGCCAAGGTCTCCCTGTGGGAATGAGAGGAAAGGGTGATGGGGCAAGTCTCCAAGGAAATGTATGCCGGGGTGAGCGGACAGTCATCGATCCCGACCAAGGCAACGGGAGACTTCTTCCTAACGAGTGGAATCTGGTTCTGTTTAGAGAAGGTTTGGTCCATGAAATTTCCTCCCGCGCCGGAGTCGATAAATGCCGCAGTGGAGGTGCGGAAGGTAGGACCCGAGAGAGAAACGGGAAAGGTCAATATTTTGGGAAGTTCCTTCCTGGAAAGGGGACAAGGAGATTTAGAACCCAGGGAGTGCCCCTTCATACTCACTGGGTTTGGTCGTTTCCCGGGCGTAGTGGACATTCACGGACCAGATGCTCGGAGGATCGGCAGTAATAACATAATCCACCGGCTTGTCGAGCTTGCTGTATCGGTGTCCGTGAACGCTGGACTCCAAGTTGCATCGGCTCAGGAGCCTCCAGAGAGGGTAGCGGTGAGACAGCAGGTCCTGTGGTTGGAGAGAATCTGGGAGAAGGAGCACAGAAGGGCATAAATCGGGGAAGCTGGCGCTGGACGAGGTATACCTAAAGGCGCTGATCCACTCGATTGGCTAGGGAGATGAGTTCTTCCAGAAGCCCTGGCCTGGGCTGTGAGTCGAGCTTGTCCTTCACGGAATCCGTTAAGCCTCGCCAGAAGACTGAGACCAAAGCCTCCTGGTCCCATCGTGTCTCAGCTGCTATGGTCCTGAACTCCAAGGCGTAGTGGGCCACTGAACGACGTCCCTGAGAAAGTTCAAGCAAAGAGTCAGAGGCAGTTTCTTGGTGTGCGGGGGTATCGAAGACCTGTCGAAAGTCTCGTCTAAAGGCCACGTAATCGCGGGTGATATCGGGACGTAGTTCCCAAATTGGGGAGGCCCATGCCAGCACTTTTCCTGTAAGTAGGCTGTACACATACGCCACCTTCTTGCGACCAGTGGAATACTGCGGCGAGCCATCTCAAACTGGATCTCGCATAGATTGAGGAAACCGCGGCAGGCGTGCGGATCCCCCGCATACGGTTTAAGTGCCGGGATCTTCGGGTCGCGGCGGATACTGGTTCTGGCGACAGTGACGGTGCGGCCACAGGTGGGGCCTGAAATGATATGTCCTGTACCTGTTGAGTGAGAAGAGCCATTTGGTCTGTTAGGGCCTGGACTTGTTGATTCATGGCCGTCATCATGGAGGCCATGTCAGTCTGGTCTGCGTCTTGTGGGCTCGACATAATGTTATGCCGGTGCTGCCCACAGACCAGACACGTCCCCTGAGCTGAAGGGAGAAGTGGTAATACACACACCCGCAGCAAAGGGAGCGTGTCCGGAGTGTGGTATAAAGCATTGCCAGGCCAGGTGTAGTAATGTAGACAATACTTGCCGGTACCGGTTGTAGAGATAGAGTGAAGAATGCCTTGCCGAGGTCAAGGAGTGGAGAGCGGAGATAGGTTGTAGTCCAAGCCGGGTTCAAGGGGTCTCAGAGTGAGCGTTGTCCAAGGAGTGCCGAGATCGAGAGCTAGAGGGGGTAGTCGTACGAACCGTGTGAGAACCTGTGAAAACACTAAGAGAATCCTGAAGTACTTCCATGCAGAGACTATGTCGAGCAAAGACTGAGAGCAGAGAGGAGCTAGATAAATCAGGAAGGTCCAATTAGGAACGGAGGCGGGACAGGAAGAGCTACAGGGAGACACTGCAGATTGGTGCAGGCATAACAGGCCAGGTGAGACTTGTTGGTAACCTGAGTATGCCCGTGCGGCTTGCGGGGGCGGAGCCTGAGGGCGGGGGGCGGGAAAAAGAGAGTGCAGAATGAGCACGCTCTTTAACGCGTGTACGTGTGGACCGAGCCAGTGGATGGTGCAGGTTTGTGCGCGGGAGGGCGTGGGAATCGCCGAGGGAAGTGAGTGCTCTGTGTGGGGAGTGCGGAGAATGCCGATTCATGACACAAGCTCACTCAGTTCTTTCCTGAACAGCCCTAAATACATCCCAACCTGCCCCAATTCCCCGGAGTACACCCAACCTTCCCCAAGTACTTGCCCAAATACACCCGACGTCCGAATAAAACCGGATCTGTTTGCCCCGGAGTTTGACCCTGAAGGGGGGGATACTATACAGGATCTGTCTAGATACCTAAGATGGAGGCCGACCGGAAGTGACCTCTCACCCTCACTGAAGCTATCGTGGCCATCTTGCTTCCTGGCAATTCCTGGCTCTCACTTCCTGACAGGAAGTCAGCTTCTCTCTGGCCCTCATTGCCAGCAGCTGCTTCTGGCCTTTAAATAGCAGGCAGTTGCTCACTGACTGCTTGTGCAAAGTACTCTATACTTGGATCTGCTTGAGCTTTTTCTTTGCCTACTTGTGTTTATATTTCGTTTGGACCTGACTACCCCTTGCCTGCTGCCTGCCTCCTGCCTCGACCATGGAATTGGACCTGACTTCCCCTTGCCTGATGCCTGCCATGACCTTAGAATTGAACCTGACTATCCCTGCCTGCCACCTTCCTAGACCCCAGACTCGATTACCCCTACATCCCAGGCCTCTGATCCCAGGCCAAGGTTCATGTACTACTCCCTACCTCTCCCTGCGGGTCTGTATGCTGTCCTGCAATCAGCAACATAACCGAACCCTGGATATCTCACTCTGATGTAATCCCACTAGCACCAAGCAAATATTTTTCATTTTGCACTGTGTGAATCCCTGTATCATCATTTTCACAGAGCATGCAAAATGAACCCCTTAAATGGCTTCTTCAGTGAAGTTGAACTTTTAACCCCAAAAATCTATATACAGCTTCCACCACCTCTTTTCCCCCTTGTCTCTCTCTTCCCCCCTCTTCTCTCTGTCGCTCCCCTCCCCCCACCACTTCTCCCCTCTACCCCTTCTCTACTAACCCCCCTGTCGTTTTTTGCTTATTCAATTGTTTAGGTAGATTTCAGGTGTCTGTATGGTGTATAGACCATAAATCATTGTTTGTAGTTGTCTTGGTGCTGTCTGAGTAATCTTGGCACAAATGGCTTTTTAGTTAAGAAGAGGTTATGTAAAATTCTAATGATCTATTTATCTGTGATAAAGCATAAGCCATCTATAGAGAATAGCTCTCTCTCTCTATTCTATATTTACTTAAGAAAATATTAAATACAAATCCCAGAAAGATTTGTAAGTATAAAGGTGTACGAAATAACCCTATGTTGTCTCTAAGGCCCAGGCCATGGTTAGTGCTTGCTTGCTCTCGCTTGCTCTCGCTTGCTCTCGCTTGCTCTCGCTTGCTCTCGCTTGCTGCTGCTTGCCACTGAGCCCCTACAGCCGCAATTAAAGCGGCTTTAGGAGGGGCTCGCGCATGCTTTCCGTTGCTTGCTGAGGCACGCTTGAACAGAGCCGACAGTGAAATTTTAAATTCACGCGCTGACTCCGCTCACGTGACGCCTCAGCAACCAATGGAAGGAGAGCAGGGAAATGTGAATGTGGTACTTATTGTCTGGCGCCAGCGGAGTGAGTGAGTGAGTGAGAGTGTGTGTGTGTGTGTGTGTTGAAGTGTGTGTGCGTGTGCGTGGGGGTGTGTGTTGATGTGTGGTGCTGTCAGCCTGCGGGAGATGGAGGGGGCTTGCGCTGCCGGGCCGGTGGGGGGGGGGGAGCGGGTGATGTGCCTCCATCTGCCCGATTCCTGTGTCTGTAAGCCTGCGGGAGATGGAGGGGGCTTGCGCTGCCGGTGGGGGGGAGGCGGGTGATGGATCCTGCCCATCTCCTACGTGGCTGTCAGCCTCGGGAGATGGAGGGGGCTTGCGTCTGCCGGGGGGGGGTGTGAGCGGGTCATATGCCTCCATCTGCCCGATTCCTGTGCTGTCAGCCGGGAGATGGAGGGGGATTGTGCTGCCAGGGGGGGGGGGGGAGCGGGTGATGTGCCCCTTCTGCCCCGTGTGTGTGTCTGTGTGTGGTGTGTGAATGTCATGTGGGATGTGATGTAATGGTGTTGTGTGCATGTGATGTGTGTGTGTGCATGTGCTGATGTTGTGCGTGTTGTGTTGTGACATTATGTGTGTTTATGTATGTCTGTGTGCGTGTGTATGTGTGTGTGTGTGTGCATGTGCGTGCGCATGTGTGCATGTGTGTGTGTGTGTGTGTGCGTGTGTGTGTGTGTGTGTGTGTGTGTGTGTGTGTGTGTGTGTGGGCATGTGTGCATGTGTGGTGTGGTTGTGCCGGAGGTGATGCTGTTTATGATGTGTGTGGGGTCAATTGTGTGTGGTGTGTCATGTTTGCCTGGTGTTTTGCCTTTTTTGTGTTTTGTGCATGTAGGTGTGTGCTGTGTCCAT
>CM071584.1:13627442-13755437 GCA_036426205.1 Ascaphus truei | reverse complement strand
ACACACACACACACACACAGGTTCCCCAGTGACACACAAACACACAGACCACTTCAAAGTGACACACACACACAGTGATACCCGCCTCCCAAGCGCTTACTGTCTCCTCTGCCAGTTCAGCAAAAAGCTCCTGGTAGAGCGAGCGGCAGCAAGCAAGAGCGAGCAGCAGCACCTAAGCGCTTACTATGTCCGAGGCCTAAGACTATTTGTTCTTATGTCAGAATAGAGGATTTAGAACCTTTCGAAAACCATGTGTTCCAAGGAAGAACTGAGGCTTTATAACTCTGAGGTAAGATGTATAGTATTAAAGGAATAGATAATACTGTACTTTGTTTTTTTAGAACACTATGATTCTGATCAAGAACAGTAGATTTATTCCTTTGTACGAAAGCCTTATGTTTGTGGCAGGAACCAATGCTTTATAACAGAGGTAAAAAGCAATTTAGCAAAGAGAATAATTTATAGTTTTCTTTTCCAGAACTTCTCTGTTTCAGGCAAGAACAGTGGATTTATTCCTCTCTAAGAAAACCTTATGTACTAGGCAAGAACCAGGGCTTTATAACTTTTAGATAAAATACACAGTGCAATAACATATTGTTACTATATATTTTTTGTCTGTTTACAGAGAAAAATCATAGCATTACTGTAGCATCATTTACCAAAAATGAATAAAACCGTAAATGTTAACTGTTGTATGCATCAGAAGAAAATTGTACATGATATTAGATTAGCAATGGGAGATTCCCAACAGATACTTCTCAGAAGGGGGATACATAAATCTGATGAATGAAGAAGTAAAATCTAAAGATTAAAAGTCTAATTATTTCTAGACATATTGCCAAAACCGTTAAATTATTAAGGAAAATTGATGTTAAAGCAGCAATCTGCAATCCTCAATATTTGTTCTTCGGGGCAGGGAATCATTCTCTTATTGTTTTGTCTGTATCGCTTATTCCCATTATGTGTTATAATATTATGTCGCATGTATTGTAAAGTGCTATGTACCTGGATGGCGCTATGTAAATAAAGACATACATACATACATACATACATACATATATAATATACATACATACAAGTGAAGCTGCTGCTACTGCAGTCAGTGATAATGAGTATTTATGGTATTTGAATGGTGATCTAAGTGACTGACTTGTCAAGGTCCATCATAATCGTTATTATCTCATTGCCAAAGAATAAAATTTACATCCTATTTTATTTTTGGCCATTTAGTGGGAGCCCAAACAACCCACTACCCAATTTGCAGTGCGATGTTGGTCAGTTGTGAAATTAACATCTGGCACTCTTTGTTTATTCTGTGTACGTCCTAAAATTATTTTGTTTTCTATCTCTCAGTAACACACAGGTGGGTGGGAGGACCCAAGGATATACTCCCTATATATATATTATCGTTTTTCCATTCTCAATAATTAAAATGTATTACACTGTGAAAAGCACTCTTGTTTTGAGTGTTATACATGCAAATCAATGACCTGAGATAAAGGCCGTGGTATGGGGTGGCAGTATCTCCTGCAAGTTTAATTCTCCAGTGTCATACGACCGAGACATTTAAACTTGCAAGAGATACTGGCACCCCATACTAGGGCTTATATTTTAGGAAGCAGGGGGTTTCGGGGCTGAAATTAATGTGGTTCAGCTCCGGAGACCCTCAACTTCTATACTATGTAATTAAAATAAAAGCACTGCGTTCGCCTGATAGAAATGCGTAGAGAGAGGGACTACTTCTGTCTGCTCCCACTGTGAAGCTCTTCCAGATTGGTGCTGCCCGGTAGGATTAACACAGCGGGAGTACCATTCAGACGCTGGGACCCCTGCTCTGTTAATCCTGATGGGCAATTCCACCCGTTCAAAATTTGGCTGTAGTCACTCAACGTTTGGTCCATGGTTTACCACCACATGTCTGGGGCAGGGTGTACATAAAGCTGGCTACATCTCTAGGAAAATATAGACTGAAACAGTTCCTGTGTTTGTTTGGGTATGGGGGGCACAGGCTGTGTATTGCAATGTTTATTGTGGGCACTTGTCCCCAATAAACATGCTATTGTGCTTTAACCCCTTCATTGCCTTAGCAGATAGCCGCTAAGGTAATGAAACTGCTTTAATGTAATTTTTTTAATAGTGTGCGGGAGCAGGGGGTCTCCTGAGCTGAAACGCTTTGATTTCTGGCTAAGGGACCCCTGCTTCCCGAGTTACAGGCCCGGGTATGGGGCATCGGATGCCAGTGTCGCCGCCATTTTTAAATTGTCCACGTCACGTGACGTGCGACATTTAATTAATCAAGGACATAGACAGTTAGGTCCGGAAATAATTGGACACTGACACAATTTTCATAATTTTGGCTCTGTACGCCACCACAATGGATTTGAAATGAAACAACCGAGATACAATAGAAGTGCAGACATTCAGCTTTAATTCAAGGGGTTGAACAAAAATATTGTATAAAACGTTTAGGAATTGCAACCATTTTCACACACAGCCCCCTTATTTCAGGGCCTCAAATATAATTGGACAAAGTAACACAATCATAAATAAAATGTTCATTTTTAATACTTTGTCGAGAAATCCTTTGCAGGCAATGACTGCTTGAAGTCCGGAATGCATGAACATCACCAAACGCTGTGTTTCCTCCTTTGTGATGCTTTGCCTGGCCTTTACTGCAGCTGTCTTCAGTTGTTGTTTGTTCGTGGGTTAAGTTTTGTCTTCAGCAAGTGAAATGCATGCTCGATCGGGTTGAGATCAGATGATTGACTCGGCCATTGCAGAATATTCCACTTCTTTGCCTTAAAAAACCCTGGGGTTGCTTTCGCAGTATGTTTTGGGTCATTGTCCATCTGTAAAGTGAAGAGCCGTCCAATTAACTTCGCTGAATCTGAGCAGACAATATATCCCTTCATTTCTGAATTCATCCGGCTGCTTCTCTCTTCCATCACATCATCAATAAACACTAGTGACCTAGTGCCATTGTAAGCCATGCATGCCCATGCCATCACATTGCCTCCACCGTGTTTTACAGATGATGTGGTATGCTTCAGATCATGAGCCGTTCCAAGCCTTCTGCATACTTTTTTTCTTCCCATCATTCTGATACAGGTTGATCTTAGTTTCATCTGTCCAAAGAATGCTGTTCCAGAACTTGGCTGGCTTTTTTAGATATTGTTTGGCAAAGTCTAATCTGACTTTTCTATTCTTGAGGCTTATGAATGGTTTACACCTTGTGGTGAACCCTCTGTATTTGCTCTCATGAAGTCTTCTCTTTATGGTAGATTGAATAATGATATGCCTACCTCCTGGAGAGTGTTCTTCACTTGGCTGGATGTTGTGAAGGGGTTTTCTTTACCATGGATAGGATCCTATGATCATCCACCACTGTTGTCTTCCGTGGCCTTTTTGTGTTGCAGAGCTCACCAGTGCGTTCTTTTTGTCTCAGAATGTACCAAACTCTTAATTTGGCCACTCCTAATGTTCCTGCTATGTCTCTGATGGATTTTCTTTTTTATTTGCAGCCCAAGAATGCCCTGTTTCACTTGCATTGAGAGCTTTTTTGACCGCATGTTGTGGGTTCACAGTAACAGCTTCCAAATGTGAATGCCACACCTGGAATCAACTCCAGACCTTTTACCTGCTTAATTGATGATGAAATAACGAAGGAATAGCCCACACCTGTCCATGAAACAGCTTTTGAGTCAATTGTCCAATTACTTTTGGTCCCTTGAAAAAGAGGGGCTACATATTAAAGAGATGTCATTCTTAAACACTTTCTCCAATTTGGATGTGAATACCCTCAAGTTAAAACTGATAGACTGCACTTTAAGCCCATATTCATTATTTAACTGTAACTTGAATTTATTTTGGTACACAGCCGAAATAACAAAACTTGTTTCAGTGTCCAATTATTTCCGGACCTAACTATATAATGGATTAAAATAAAAGTTAAATATTATATGTTTATCTCAATGATGTGCATCCTAAAATAGATACAGTGACTATGTCCACTTCTTTTTGATTTTGAATAACAACTTTGCCAAACGTACAGTAATTCTACATTTTATGCTACAGTATATAGATGATATGTTGATTATTTGGCAGTGTGATTAATGTTTTGACCATTTTATCAATTGCATAAATGAAAATGATGCGAAGATGTATTATATACTTTAGTATTCTAAGTGTTATCCACATATGAATGACATTTTTAGATGTATCCTTAAAAAAATATTCTAATATACTGGTTACCATAAATATATTGTTTAAATCATTTAGTTGATTGCAGTAGTTATTTATATGCATCTACTGTAGTAATCATTTTAAGAGTTGGATGAAAAACATTAATTTTGGCCCAGCCAAAGAATTAGATGGAATTGCAGCCAATTGTCTGATTTTTTTGGAACATGCTAATAATTTAAACAATTGCTATTTGGAAAGAATAAAGTATGAACCTTATTCTTTAGATCAGGGGTGAGCAAACTTTTTAAGCCGAGCCCCCCTTTTTATCCATGAAATTTCTCGGGCCCCCCTTGCCTGATGTAATCAAAATCACATGGAAAAAAAAACCTTTATTAAACGGTATACAATGTAAATACACATATGTATGGAACACAGCGCTATTGCAGGGCAGACACCGGAAGGAGGGGCGTTTGACATCACAGCGCTGGGGCGTGCTCCTCTCCCGTACCTCTGTATCACGTGGCCGCCACCTGCACTGTCCTGTTCGGCCGCCCGCACACATCTTCGGCTGCCCGCCCGCGCACATCTTCTTGGCCGCCCGCACACATCTTTTCAACTGCGCATCCAGGTTTTGCCGCTTGCGCCCCGCCTAAATCTTGCGCCCCCCCAGTTTGTGCACCGCTGCATTCAATCACAACACCCACACAATCACAGACAACACACTCAAACCCCCCACACACACACACAACCCCTCCCCACCCCACCCCCCACACAACCACACACACACACACACAACCACACACTCAACCACACACACACACACACACACTCAACCACACACACACACACTCAACCACACACACACATACACAACCAACCACATACACACACACACTCAACCACACACACACTCAACCCCCCCCCCACCCGCCCTCTCAAACCATCCCCCCCACACACACACTCAACCCCCCCCACACACACACTCAACCACACACACACACACACACACACACACACACACACACACACACACACACACACACACACCTGGTGGGTGGGGGGAGGGAGTAACTAAGCCTGCTCAGGTCCCCCCATGTGCTGCTGAAAACAGGCGGCTAACAGACAGGAGGAGGAGTGGATGTCTGTGTGCAGGAGCCCTCCCCCTCTGACACAGACAGAGCAGGGAAGCAGTCTCAGCACGGAGCTTCTGGCCCCGCCCCCTCTGACACAGACAGAGCAGGGAAGCAGTCTCAGCACGGAGCTTTTGGCCCCGCCCCCTCTGACACAGACAGAGCAGGGAAGCAGTCTCAGCACGGAGCGCCCGTGCACAGCTCTGCCCGCTCCCAGGTTTCCCCGCACGCAGCCCACGCCCCCCCTAAATAATCTTGCGCCCCCCAGTTTGCGCACCGCTGCTTTAGATCAACCACTAAATAGAACTGAAAACAGGTAATACAGTAATTGGATAGAGAACCTTAATTAAGGCAGATATGAAGAAAGCACTATGTTGACGTCTCTGTAACGAGTCCTCCATTTCCCTCTACTGCCCACGTGTGACATAATTACTCCGCAATGCTGTGGGCTCAGAAAGAAGAGAGCATGTGCTGGATCTGACACAGAGGAGCAATATACTGTAGGAGTTATGAGCACTGCCTTGAGATGAGCCTTTGGTTTCTATAAATATTGTGAGTGCAAAATTACCGTTGCATTGAAATACAATGGGACTCTATTACACTTTGAGCATCTTTGTAGTTCTTTTTTTTCTCTTAACTAAATTTCCTACCCTATACAATATATTTTAAATACACAAAATACGTTCTAAAGAAGTTTGTTTAGCTCATGTTCTACTACTTCTCTATACTTTACCAAAATCAAAGGGGCCTCTTGAACAATTGTTAAACTGTGTGTAGTATGATACCTCAGTATAGAGTAATAGAGTCACAGGGGCCTATTCAGGTAGCTTCGATATTATCACTGCAACATCAAACCTGTTTGCATGTTAATACCTCATGGTATGAAATTTGTGAAAAAACGGTATTCAATAAGCTACAGTATATCGCTTGTTAGATACCGTTGGATATAAAAATGTCATACTGCACGAGTTTCTAGTTGCTCTTCAAGCAATATGTCAGTGCAATTTGCCTCCATCAGTCTGGAAGAGCTGTGCAGAGAGAACTGCATCTTCATGCACAGCTCTTACAGGCAATCCCACTGTTTTTATTTGTATTACATAGGATTGAAGCACTGGGTTCCCGGAGCTGACATGAATGCAGGTCAGCTCCGAAGAACCGCGGCTTCAATTCTATGTAGTAAAAATAAATTATACTCCGTCAGATGTAAGTCCCGAATCTGATCTCGCCACCCTTTAGACGGCAGATGGGAAAATACTTGCTTAACACGCGATTTGCATCTCAGAGCTACCTGAATAGAAGTTACTGGCAAAAAATGCGAGGTTCGGCATTTTTTTTAGGTACTGCACGGCTTGTAATAGCAAGAGTGATAACATTAATTAAAAAGACGTTAACAAGTAATTTTAACATGTTTATTAATAGCTACACATGCAAAATCACTTGTAAAGTGCACTTAACAAGCGTTAAGTAACATATGGAAGCTACACCAGAATAGGCTCCACAGAGTTTTCATGCAAAATATCACAAAATACAGTATACCCATATAACATCAGAATGGACATTAAAACCTGCTATATTATAAACTAATACAATTTAAGTTATAAAAAAAAAAAACCTGCTATATTTTTACATCAAAAAAGCAGTTAGGTGGACAGGGTCGGTTTGATGGATATTCCATCTGTGCCATCACACCAAGATAACAGAGGCCTCGAGCTTTACCCCACAACAGTTAAACTGATTGTCGGGGGAGACAGCGGGCGCTTTGCAAGTATCTTTTACCTGGTTTGGGGGCATCTCCCCTCTTACAGCGTTCCCTCATGGCACCGTGACATCAAGTGGAATTGTGCTGCCATGACAATGTGATATCACATGGTGACGCGTTTCCATGACAGTGTGACACTGCATAGCGCCACATTGCCATCACAATGTGACGCCGCATGGCATTGTGATATCATGTGATGCCCCAACATCATGACACCGTGACCTCTAAGGAGGAGAAAAGCCCCTCCGGACCAGGTAATAGGCCCGCGAAAGCCCCAGCATTGAGCATCGCTAAATTACAAGCCAGCCATGTAAGGTGAGTCAGTGTCTTAAATTACATTTACTACTGTACCATAAGTAAGGCCACCTGTAGAAGCTGAATAATAGAACATAATTATACTTACTATACACTTCATAAGCACTTGCCTACAGCTGAACTGTCCCCACAGAACATTCAATTTGTCAAGTTTAGTGAATATAGCTGGAAATTATATAATAAAGCAACCAAATATTTGAAATCTTTTTAAAAATATATATATATCAGTTCTGTAATATTAGTTAATAGTGACAGTTTTTTTGTAATTCAACTATTAATGCAATTTTTATGAGTTTTAATATACTGAGCAGCTTTTGATTTTTATTGCAGATTTTAGCCTGCCTCCCCAGCAGTGCAAGATCTTTGTTACACTTTTCTGTTTGTGATACATTGTTGCCAATGTTCCGGGCAATTTGAGCTGTAAACTGTAACTATAGTCAATGTTACCTTAATAATATCAGGATACATTGTAGCTGCTGAATTACACTTACTTAAAGATTGATTGGAATTGAAGGGCAGCCATTGCATTAGGCACACAAACATAATGTTTATAGATTTATAACAGGAGCACCAAATGATTGCCAGCTTGTGTAAGAATGTAGAATTATACATTGTCACATGCTTTAGATATTAATAGAAAGAAAAAAGGGGGGGATGCTGCTTTAAGCACCCTATGCCATTTATATCTATGTAAATATTTGTTGACATATATACTTGTGAAAAATTGGGTTTAATGCACTAATCTGCAAAGCAACTATGTCCAATTGCTCTCTGTATATATTTTGCAAGTGAATGACATTATAAATGTCATGCACAAAGACACTTGGCTTCATACTCAAAACTAATTATAGTTAAAGGATCCAGCCTACCGTCTCTATTCAGAGGTGGTGAGGGGTAGCAAAGGAAATGGGATGTTGGTATTGGGAGTTGTGTTGGGTATGATTTGTTAAACATGTCAAAAGGTTGTTGTATATTATTGTTTTTCTGGTTAATTTTGCCCACATGGTGAGCTTGATTAGATGTTACAGGTGGTTTTTGAGGAGGTGGTCTTAGGTCAGGGCCAGGTGCAATGAGCCTTACAGTTTCCTCCTACATGGGTTCCTGGATTTATAACTGAGAGTGCTCACTGGGTCAGGTGATAGCTTGAACATTAATGGGTTGAATGGTTGTGAATACTGGTGGGGTTGTGTTCTAAACGGTCCAGGGAATTTTATGTTGTATTTTTGTCATGGTTAATAAAAGCTTTGGCTATTTTAGCCCAGTTACAGTGTTTGTGGTTATTGTCATTTGGGTATTTGAGAAAGGAAGGGGCAAAAAGCAGGGGCACATGTTTCAGGTTAAAAATTATTTTCTAATTTCTTTTTCTCTGAAGATGTTCAGAGAAATAACCACTAGATGTCACCATTTCAACATCTTAATAAATATTGTGAATGTATTTTTTCAGAGACAAAATGAATGTTGTATTACCTAAAAATTATATTTTACACAAGTAGATATCCAAAACACTCTACAGATATAGGGGCCTATGCAGTAAGCGTTCATAAGCCACTTATCAAGCACTTAAAACCCCAAATGCCTACTGCTATTCAGTAAGCGGTGATAAAAGACTGATTTGCCCCAAAACAATTGCTCATTGAAAGAATCACGGAGGCAGCGGTGATACGCCACTTATCGCCACTTTTCGGCATGTTCATAAACTCGCGCAATTCTAGTAGCAGTGATTAGGCTATGAACGCCTATTGCTGCTCTAGAATGGTGATTTTATCACAAAATCACAAAATCCTCACGCCAGAAAAAGTTGATGTGAAGGTGTTGAAACATGCAGAGAAACGTCGAGATGGGACTTATAAAAAAAATGCATTTTTCCTGCATAGAATTGATGCCGCAATCTCTGGAGCTGATACCATTAACATTAGCACCGGAGACACATGGCATGAATCCTATGGAATAAAAATACATTTATAGTAAACTTCATTACTGTAGCGGATAGCCTCAGGGACCTCCTACTTCCCGAGCTACAGGCCCCGTTATGGGGTGCCTTTATCTCCTATACATTTAAATGTCCGCGTCACGTGACCGTGGGAATAAAATGCATAAGAGATACCGGCACCCCATAACGGGGCCTGTATCTCGGGAAGCAGGGGTTCCCCGAGGCTGAAACCAATGCGGTTCAGTACATGAGACCGCCTGCTGATCTAAACTATTAACAAAATTAAAATGTATACACATAAATTTCGGGTGAGATTTGCGCAGGGAGAGACGCCTCTCTCAGAGCAGCTATCTCTGCAGCCGATACAACTCGCCGGGTAAGGCTTTTTTCAGAGGGTCGTTCATCAGATCCCAGGCTAATCGCCCGTTTTGTGAATTTAGCTTTGACAGGTAATCAAGGCTTTCTATATACCGTGATAGCAACGCTCATAAAAACAGTGATTTAAATGGCCCGGTGATTTTTTTTTATGAACCATAGGCCCCATAGTCTGTTTGTATCCTCGGCTTTCCTTAACAAAAGTCCGGACATCAATAGTTTTGTTTTGGAGATGTATACAATATACTGTTCATCCCGTTTAGCTGTAGACAACTGTAGACTGCTCTTCGTGTTGTTATTCACTCCTGAATTAAACAGGGATAGGCTAGACAGATTTCAGACTTGTTTGTTTGTAGTTTGGCGACTGTCTGCCAGATGGCAAAGTGAATGTGTTAAATTAGTTAGTCTACTGTATGAGGAACTTAGCGTGCAATAGAATAAGTCTCAAGCAGGTGTTAGACTGATCCAGCAATATACTACAATGAATTACAATTCCTCATTGTTTTATGGCCTTGACAATTCAAGATGTTATCAAAATTTAGTTGTTTTAATATTTTGTTGCAAAACGTAAATGTTCAATGTGTTCTTCTAATACTGTATTTGTGTTCACTCAATCCTGTTTTGTGAGATGAGACAGAGTGCAATGTCAAGTGGTTCCATGAAACCTGATTATAGCTTCGCATATTTGATATTTTCTGCAATTAATGATGCAACAGATAAGAAAGCCACTGTATCAGAAATATATGGCTATATCATTGCCAATTATGAATACTTCAGGGGTTTAGATGACACTACTAGGTGGAAGAAGTGTGTGCGCTATACTTTGTCAATTGATGATTCTTTCATTAACATCCCCCCCATCTGGGGGTCAGAGGAGGTTTTTCGGTATTGGCCCATCCTTTGCGAATATGTTTGATTATGGCAACTTCAAAAGGATTTTAAAAGGTAAGTGGATAATGTTACACTCACATGGTTTCAACAGGTTAAAAGCATTTAGACCACACGTAGTGGATCTCAGCAGCCGGATAGGTAGTAGCGATGGTTCCCCTCCTCTGTGGCGTGCGTGTCACGGGTAGCGTTCCACCGGCACTGGAAGTGATGTCGTCTGCTTCCAGGGGTTCCGGCCAATGCTGAAGGTACCTCTCGCAGTGGATTTCAGCAGCCGGATAGGTGATGGCTCTGATTCTCCCCCTCTATGGCGTGCGTGTCGCGAGTTGCGTTCCGACTGCACCGGAAGTGATGTCATCTACTTCCAGGGGTTCCGGTCAATGTTGAAAGCGTCACTCTACGCGTTTCACCTATTCGGTTTCTTCAGGAGTGACGTTTTAGTGGATGTGGGTGTTATATATACCCCTAGCTGAGTTTCCATTGGTAGATGGCAAACTAGATTGTAATTGAATTACGATTGTGCTAAATGTTAAAACATATTAAAATAGACAGGTTAAAAAATAAAATAAAACAGATATGTAAGCAATAGATATATAATGTCTAGTATTCAATACTAGTGCATCATCATCTCTATAAAATTTTATATACTATATCAATTGAATGTACATATTACCTAATAAACTTTTTTGAACTCTGCATATGTATGATGCAGAGGGATTAACAACATGTCCTATTAGAATCCCATGTGAACCTAGTTAGCACAATCGTAATTCAATTGAAACCATGTGAGTGTAACATTATCCACTTACCTTTTAAAATCCTTTTGTATACAGTCTGCACTATGTCCAGTCTTCTTATTTAAGGTCTTTTGGAGTCTACATGGGGGCTGAAACTGAACTCCTGACCGCTGTGTGACATCTAGATTACCCAAAGATACCTTTATGTGCCCTTAATCCTCTCACGCTTGTGAGTACATTTATATTAGAACAGCCTTATTCATAAGTATCACATACAATATTGCACTATCAATATATTCTTTTACCTTCACATATCCTTGCGCTTCCTGGAGAATCATCGCCAGTATCTACCAAGAGGACAGACAGAGAAATCCTCACCGGGTTATAGCAGCATCAGTATATGTGTCTGTATAAGTATCACCTTTTGATTATTTAATCACTGTTTTACATTATATTTTTTCTTATTAGAAGTGTTTATATAAGTATCACTACTATCACTATTTTTAGCAAGATTTGATTTATTTATTTAGAGCGCCACTATTTGATAAGTTTCCTTTTCACAACTTCAAAAGGAGAAGAAACAGGACCAACAGATTGAATCATACTTCCCAATCTCGCAATGGGACACCATGTGAATGAGCAGCAGCCCAAAACTTATTATACATTGACAGGTCCATCTGATTACTTGAAGGACTTCCCTTTTTCTAAACAGGAGAAATACTTTACCAGAAGCGGTAGAAAAGTGACCATCCCTTCTCATTATGAAATACCATGTCAGTTATGAGATCTATTGTGAATGGTTTAAGGTGATTGATTTTGATGGCAATTGGGGCAAGAAAGCGCTTCCTTGAGTAGAAATATTATAGACGAAATCCTATTGTCATTTCATTATGACCCCGATTCTTTTCCGAGCCGTGAAAGACAACATAAATGACTTTTTAAGGCGTAAAAGGCATCATCCCTGGAACCCCCATTGTTATGGGGACAAACACTTGTATCATTAATTTAAAAATAATAAAATAGGAAAGCACAGGGAATGTTTTCAATATAATATTTTTTTTTCTAAATTGTTAACTGTTTTCATTGTTTTAAGACTTTTGTACTCTTTACCTGTAAATTAAATACACTTACTGTAGTACTGTACATAAAGTACTAAGGTCATCATGTAACATACAGTACAGTGAGTGTCACTCACCCAGCCTAGCCGTTGTTATTATGTAACATACAGTACACATACAGTACAGTGAGTGTCACTCACCCGGCCAAGCCATTGTCATCATGTAACATACAGTACAGTGAGTGAGTGTCACTTAGCCTAGCCATTGTCATCATGTAACATAAAGTACACATACAGTTTTGCTAAAGGTAGAGGGGACACAATAACTCGTGATCACCGACTTGAGTTTCTGGCTGGTATTGCATATAACACCACGTTTGAATTTCTGCCCGCTTTCAGGTCTAACTTCACCCAGGTTAAATTGCGGATTTATATATATATATATATATATATATACTGTACTACTGTACTGCTTTGGGGCTGGAACCTTAAGGAGATTTGAGCTACCGATCATGTGATCTTCACTTGTCTGAGTGATGAACTTGATCAACTGGGAAACTAGCAATAATCACATGATATTACATGACGTTCAGGGAACCTTAAAAGGTAAACACAGTGATCATTGTTTTTTTATAAATGACATTATAATATAGTGTACAAGTTTATGCATGTGTAAACTTTCCGAAAATGTATAGATAGATACATTTATATTTTGACATTTAGAAAACCAAAAATCATGAGGTAAACAAATATAAATAGATTTGTGTGGGTGTTTCGAGATTATATTAGGATCGGAGGGGGAAGATGAGGGGAGAAATGTCGCTACACCAGCCTAGATAAATAAACTAGGTGTAATCTGGCAGTCAAGGTGCTACCAGGAGAATCAAAGATAATTGAACACAAAAAAGGTAGTTGGAGAGAAAAGTGATTCCTCTAATTGATGCACACCCTAATAATCCAATCATAAAGGGTACCTTGGAAGTAGCTCATTTTAATGCAATGTTGAAATCATGGGTAAACTTATAAAAATATATCTTTAATTAGACATATTAAAATAAAGCACTCCCATATGCTCCTCACCCTTTCTTTTCTTTATCCTATAAAACTTCTTGAAAATAAAAGTTATAAAAACCCAGCTAGTAATAATAACCCTAGTGACACTTTAAAATGTTAGAGTGCAACTTCGAAGATACCCCTTGTGATTGGGTAATTAGGGTGTGCAGCAATAAGAGGGATCGCTTTTGTATTTTTCAACATAAATAAGCTTTCACAGAGTTTTAAACAAATATGGTGAGAAGCTATCTAGATTCATAAATTGTCCCTAATATCTTCCAATGTCATTGGAAAAGGTTAATGCTTTGAAACATACAGTATCAGTGTTGGAGGATTTTTTAGTGACCTCACAAATGTTCCAGAACACTGTCCTCTGCAGAAGGGAGCAAGCATTTCAAAGGACACAGGGGAAGAGGAGAGGGGAGAGAGGTTAACAGGGGATTTATTTATAAAAATGTTTTACCAGGAAGTAATTCATTGAGAGTTACCTCTCGTTTTCAAGTTTTTCCTTGGCATAGAGTTACTGTATGATGACAAATAATACATAGTTACATACAGTGGTGGCCGAGCTGACTCTAATGCGGCCGCCACCGCAGTTTTAAAAAAGCGCGGGTGCCGCGCGGCAGTCTCTGGCCGAAACCGGGCCGGGTTTCGGCCGGTTTTCCCACGCCTCGGGCGCTTTCAATAGTAAGCGCCATTAGCGCTTATCTATTGAAGTGGCCGCCGCGCGGGAAACTCCGTTTTTAAAACGGAGAATGGACCCACGGCTAGCCCGCTGAATCCCGGCCAGCTCCCGTCTTCCTTTAGACTTAGCTTGGCCGCAGCAGTAAGTGAACAGGGTATACATTATATACAAGACATTGCATGCACAGTTAAAGATAATATATATTATAGGCGTATGTATCAGTTACAGACCAGATTAAAATGTGAGACAGCTTTAGTTTTGAAAGAACTGGGTATGGGTTGGGGTTAGAGAGGCTTACACCACATGGAGGCGAACATGAGAGCATGTATGAGAGCATGTAGAAATAAGACGGGGACCAAGAATAGGAGAAATATCCAAAGATTCAAGGAGTAGAAGCATGGAAAGAAAGATAATGTGTGAGGAGGGTTTGTAGGGGTGTGTTTTAGTTCAGGGGTATTGTGTAGTGTGAAAGAGTACAGAAAGGGAAGCAGTTCATGTTATCTGAGAAGTGGAGAAGAAAGGCGAGATGAGAGACACAATGAGGTTGGTAGAAATAACAGTTTAGTTTGGAAACAAGTGAGGTTAGAGAGACTATAAATATCACAAAGGCATGGCAGTGGTGCAAGTTCAGTGTCGAGAGTTGCGGAGGACTGGGCACTGAAAATAGAGTTAGGATACGATCAATGTGCAAAATGTGAGAAATTAAATATACTGTATGAATGGTGGTTCTCTAGAATGAAGGGCACTGTGTCTTGAATCTGTGACAGCAAATGTCCTCCTTTCCAGTGCAGTTCAACTCCAGAATCCAGGGCTACTATGTGTGTCTTTGGCAACTTCTTGTTTAACTCCCTGTTAAACTCCACTTAAAAATGTACCACTTTATAGATAGGGAGAAACATGTACAGTACTATATGCTCTTTTTTTAATCCAAAAAGCAAATATTTACTTCCAAAATAATAGCAAAGGACTATAACCTTAAACAATTTAGGAATTGTAAAACACACTATGTTGTATATCTATTGGAATGCCCATGCAGGCTCCAACATGTTGGAAGTGCCAAAAGAACCAAAAAAAGAAAGATTTATGGGACATAAAAGAAATATTGAAAAAGGTTAGCAACAGCATAGTGTATCAAAACACTTCCGGATGTACATAGTGTAACCCTAAAGGTCTGACAATCATTGGCATTGTTTGTGTATCCTTAGGATTTAGCGGAATTAATAGATTAATTAAATTATTTAAAAGAGAAGCATACTGTATTCTATATACGAATTACAAAACATAACCCTCAGAGGTTTGAATTTAGATATTGACTTGGCAGCTTTCTTAAAGTAAAATGTAATTTCTAATGGGCTAAGAAGGAATTAAATAGGACAGTCACTTTATGTTTGGGGTTTATGCTTATGTATTGTAGGATATTTTATCATTTTAATAATGGTTCTAGGCAGATAGATAGATAGATAGATAGATAGATAGATTTTGTATTGATTTTATTCAATCCCCATTGGCAATATAATAACATTTTTTAATCAAAATATTGTTTAATTCTCTCTCTCTCTCTCTCTCTCTCTCTCTCTCTCTCTCTCTCTCTCTCTCTCTCTCCTCTCCTCTCCTCTCTCTCTTCTCGCGTCTCGGTCTCTCTCATCTCTCTCCTTCTCCTCCTCCTCTCTCTTCTCTCTCTCTCTCCGTTCTCTCTCTCTCTCTCTCTCTCCTCTCTCCTCCTCTTCTCATCTCTCGTTCTCATCTCGCTGGGTCTCTCTCTCTCCAGCTCGCTCTCGTCTCTCTCTCTCTCGTCCTCGTCCTCGTCCTCGTCCTCTCCTGTCCTGGTCTTATAGTGATGTCCTTACAGCAGCCTGATGCCACTGTTTTCATAGGGTTGCTTACACTACATCCTTTGCTTACTCTGAACCTGCCTGTCTATCGGGTTCTCACTGACAGTCTAGTTTTCTCTCCAAGTGGTATCTCATCCCTCTTTTGCAATGGGTCACAATGCTTAGTGCCTCCCCTGAATAGGAATGGGAACTACCAGGGGAGGAAGTCTTGAACTTATTTTTTTGCCATGAGTTTCTATAAAATATAATGTATGTTGATACCTGTGTACTAGAGTATTTTAGACAGCTGTCAATACCTTATACTGTAGTTTTATAAAAGTTCCTGGTGCCCATCTATTTTCTAGATGGCCATTCACGCCAAGTTTGCACCTATCTCTGCAAAGTCTGATTGACAGAGCCTTGCAATTGCACAAAACTAATCTGATGTGACCTCCTTTAGAGCAGGGTATGTAGGGTTATTACATTTGGCTCATACATGGGGCACTGAAAATGTTTGTGTTTTTTCTCGTTTTGGAACAAAGAAAATATTTTTGTGATTTTTGACCATACTATTAGAATGTGAAGGAAGTGTTCTGAGGATTTTTTGTGGGGTTTGTGCATATTTTTGTACTAAGGAAACTGTTTTGAGGCTTTCCCGCCATACAAACTATATTTTGCAAGTTATTATTCGTTAAATACTGTGTTCATTTTGAATGTTTGGGAACTATTTTGCAAGCCTATACGTACTGGTTGATGAATTTGGCATGTTTGCCGTTTTAAGCACTATTTTGCAAGTTTTTCACGCTAGAAGATATCCGTTTGCAAGTTTCTTGTCAGAAGAACTATTTGGCACAATTCATGCATTAAGGACAGGTTTTCAAGTTTTGTGCAACAGGAGCTAAAATGTCAAGCTTCTAGAATTTAGGATTGAATTGCAAATTAGTGTGGGTCCAAGTAAGTAGATCCAGTTTTCCACTAAAAAAGTTGTGGAAGTGAACAAGGTTGCCTTTCCACCCATGAAAAAGGTTTTTTTGCAAGAGTGTGCATGGGTGCTACTACTGTGGAGAGCCTGCCTACATCTTTATGAATTTGAGGCAAACAATAAAAGACCAGAACTCTAGGGAAAGAATTACATTTAAATTTATATTCGTTATCATTTGAAATTCCGATACTTTTGCCCTCCAAAAGGAGGAAATTGAGTTAACTTAAATAGATCTTAGTAGGGTCCCTTTCTAAAATTTGATATGTGCCTTGGTCTCCCAAAATACTGTGTTACCCTGCTAGATATTCTGATCTACCCAGAATCACTGTGCCCACACACTTATCTATGGGTTTAATGACTATATAATGATTCTCAGACAGCTTTTTAATGTCCTCTGTTTCTGTGTATGACAGCTTAATCTTAGTAGGCTTTTTCTTCTTGGTGAGTAGGTCAAAATCTTTTACAATTAAATGATAAAATGTGCCAATAAAATTGCCCTTATATAAGGGTAAAAAGTAGATGTGCCTCTTAATTTGGTATGAGTTCTCATGCTTTGTCACATTCACCTGGCAATGTGGTGCCAGGATATCAATATTTCATTTACAAAAATGCAGTTTGATCTTCAATTTCCTCATACATTTCTTGACATATAAATACAGGTGTAGATGAAATGAACTGGGACAAGCCGTAGGTGCAAAATTAAGTTCCTTTGCTAAGATGCCAAGTTCCTAATGTATTAATGATGTTAAAAATCCCACTTAAATGAACTATTTAAATTTCTTTGCTTATGGAACTCTGCCCTCTCTCTAAAATCGGAGTATCTGGCGTCCGTAGTTGTTTGTTTTTTCGCTAATAAAGTTTTTATTTGCGCCGTGACATCATTTATGTGGATTACTAATAGGATAAAGATGTGGAGGTTAATCATAGTCCCTTAGGAAGTTGGCCTGAACGAAATGCGTAGGGCACCTCTTGCGCAGAGAGGAATGAGGTTTTCACACCAGCAATGGAGAAAACCTACCACCTTCTAGCTTCCAGCTCCCAGCACCTTACCATCATGCATCGCGCCAGCAGTGGCCATTTTTAGGAAGTGACGACGCAGGCCAACATGTGGAAGGAGAAGGAGAGGAGTGAAATGTGGACCCCAGGGTTTATTTATTTATACAATGTTTTAGCAAGGACTAATACATTGAGAGTTATCTCTTGTTTTGAAGTATGTCCTGGGCACAGAGTTATGAGAACAATATATGTTTACATTAAAGGAACAGAGGTTATACAGTCAGTTTATAGACATTTTATGGTCAGTTAGACTTGGAAAACTGGGTACAAGGGATAAAAGGGCTTGTGAGTTTCAGATTAAAATAGAGCAACTTTAACATTACCAAACATCAGGGAATGGCAGCAAACATCTGACACCCTTTGGTTGTGTAACGATGCTCGTCTCAAAAAGGAAGCGACTTGCACGGCTGCAGTAGGAGTATGAAAGAACGGACCTGAGCTGAGGGACAGTCCTGAAAGAGTAGTAAGATGTAGGCCGAAGGTCAGGGCTGGAGGCAGAGTTGTGTAGCCGTGCAGATGCAGATGTCGAGACAGGCGGAAGACAGGGATGGCCGTGGTACGTAGCCGGGTCTGTTAACAGGAAAGACAATCGAAAAGAGTGTTGCTTGTACACAGCACAAACTAAAAATTTTGCTCAGCAACTTCCTGCTTACAGGGCTATCTTTTTAAAAGAAGTTGCCAGAAGCAGCAATGGAGAATCCAGCCAAAGAGGGCGAGCTAGAGAAAAATCCTGGAGTGGACTCTGAAAACCCAGGAGAGATTTTGAAAAACTTAATTGGTTGTGCCAAAGGCTGTCCACCTTTGGGGCGATGCAGATATACACTAGATTGAAGGGGTTCAGATTGAATGCAGCCTGGGTCATTAACATTTCAGTGAGCAGGGTTAACAAAACAAATAGCAGTAAGCAAACACAGATATTAACCCTTAGCACGCTGGTTCTGTGCAGATTGCTCTTGCTCTGCGTCTGCACCCAGAGTGGTCACAACACCTGTTTTTACCAGCTGTGTGTAAGTGTATTATCATTTTCAACATATTATAGTAAAACTCTTTTGCACCATACTGTATTTCTCTCTCTTCATTTGTATGAGTGAAGATCTGGTCTACTTACCTCACTATTGGGAAACGTGTTGCGGTTTGGTTGCAAAAGGACTCTTCCCCAAATTGCCTAATTAATTTGGATCAAATGTTAGTGTGATCATACCCATTTTATTCATTTCCACCTTTGTATCATATGTTATTACACTATAATCCTCTCTTTATATGATTTCACCTGAGGATACTTGCACTCCTTTGTTTTTACAGGCTTGTGTGTGCTGCAAGATTTAGCGTCCATGCTGTTCCCAGTTAAATCCCTCTGCGGACAAAATCCCTGGGTCCCTGTAGGCTGGAGCTTGGCTGATGCTGGGTGTGAATCCCAGCAGTGTCACAGGCAATCCTCTGTGGCCCTCCTCTGTTGCTGTAGCTGAAACCTCTGACTTCTGGCCGCCATTTTGTCTCGCGCATGCACGATAGAGTCCTTGCGCATACGCAGTAGCACGAGAGTTGCAGCGACAATTGCAGAGGCTCTGCGAGGGACTACATGTCCCAGGAACGTATGGGGCAGATGCAGGGCAGCAGAAGATACAGTTTAGCATGAAAGACAGCCGCGAGCCAGTCGGAAGGAGGAGAGCTAACCCGGAGGTAGTGTCTATGGAGCAGTGCTCCCCTGGAATAGGCCTAGATTGCCCCTTAAGCCCCAGCTACGCCCTGAGCCCCTCTAGTTTCTATACTGTAGGGAAGAATCCAAATAAGGACACTTCTCATTAGTTTTGAGAGCTGTTAGTGCACCGGTGACAGGACACCATGCGGTGAGCTGCGGTGTGGGACCAGATCACAGGCACTCCAAGAGACATTAAGGGAAACCCTCCAGCTGGAGCTCCCTCAAGAGGTGGACACCTTCAGGAAGGAGAGGATCAGCCGGACCCCGCGTTGTGTGATCACATTGCGGTTCTGCGGATCCACTATTTCAAGTCGGCCTGGTCAGGCCTAAGAAGCTGGGGGGGATGGGGGGGAGAGTGTAGAGGGCACATAGTAACTTTATTACACCTTGTATACATATCAGTAAAAAGCATTTCAATAAGTGTCTCATGGCAGAGACAATGATAGAGCTCTATTGTTTATTTTTCTGCCTGGGGTCCCAATCGCTTTTAGGGCTTTAGGGATACATCTTCTACAGGGCAAAGGAGGAGATGGGTGATACAAAAGAGGGGTGGGGGAGGGGACAGGGACCGGGAAGGGAGTGGGGGATGTGAGGATAGGATAGGAGTATATGAACAGATTGGGGCAAGGGCCGGGAAGGGGACTCAGGATATGAGGGGTGGACAGGGGGGGCAAGGGAGGAAGAGGGGGTAGTTTTTGGCATGTAACTTTATATTAAAGGGATTATTAACTATAACATAACCATCTAAGCAGTGTAACCTTAACTAGTCTCGACAATATCTATTCTACCAAACATTTTCTTAACTCTCCATTACAGACCCTTCTGGAGTGTTTGTCTCATCAGGTGTCCATGGGGGTTCAGTGCTCAAGAAACGAGCAGCGTCCTTTGTGCGGCCGGAGATCCGCTTTTTTCTCCACGGTACTGACTAACCAGTAAATAGATTTCCCCTATAGCTGGAAGCATCGCAACACATGTAAGTGATTCATTATATATTTTTCAAAACTTCCCACTTTATGGGTGTGCTCAGTCACAGTGCCCTTCACTCCAGAGTGCACCAGCATTCATATATTGTATTTCTAATATTTTGCACATTGAAATTATCCTATCTCCATTTTCAGTGCCCAGCCCTCTGAGACTCTCAACACTGAACTTGCACAATTGCCATACCTCCTCTGCTATTTACTCTATAGTCACTCTAACCTCACCTCTTTATAAAATGCACTCTTCTTTCTACCAGCCTTATTATGTCTCTCCATCTCTCCTTCCTCCTCTACTCAGTTCGCATGAACTGCTATCCTTTCTAACACTACACAATACCCCTGCTCTAAAACACACCCCTACATATCCTCATCACACAGCCTCTCTCTTTCCATGCTTCTCCTCCTTGCTTTTGGGGATATGTCTCCAATCTTGGTCCCTATCTTATTTCTACATGCTCTCGTATTCACCTCTCACATGCAACGTTACCTCCTTGTGATACGAAAAAGGCAGTCCTCCTTGGCGCTGGAACTTTGGTTGATGATGCAGTTTACCCCTGACAAAGCAGACAGTTAGTCTGAGAAGTGTGTAGGGTCTCAGTGCACATGTACAGGTGTGAGTAGGCGAATCTCAATGTGTTGCATACCGACGAGGAGAGAGGAGGTCTACGGAGAGCCCCAGTCTGAGCTGAGGTACAAAGGAGGAGCGTCATCTGACGCGGTCTGAGAAGAATCCTCAGTAACATGTGACCACGGACTGACACAGGATCGGATGAATGCGGAAGTGACTCGTGTACCATCGCATCAGGGAACGCTTGTTTGGATTCTCCAGGCAGGACAGACACATTGGTGCTTCGTAAACAACACTCCTAAGACACCGGGAGAACCGTAGAGAGGGGCTGGTGACAGCCTGAATGTCCACACCGCATATTTTTATGTGGGAATCCGTGAGTGAATTTCCAATTGTTTGCTGTCTATATTTTTTATAGTAAAGATTTTTAAACGGTATACAAAATAGAAGTGATAAATCTTTGCATTGTGTCACTGTCTCACTGGTGTAGGTGGATCTCACTGGTGTAGGTTGATTAATATCACAGGTGTATGTGCTAACATCCACACACTACCTCTTTAAGTGGTAAGAAGGGAGTGATTAGTAGTATAATATCAAAAGAACACGTGGAGCTCCTATCCTAGATAGAACACATAAATATCTGGGTAAAGTGTTTAAGATTACACTCCGTATAGAGGTGTCCAAATGTATCCAGAAGGGTGCACAATAAGGTGAATAATAACAAAGATTGTATCAATAAATTTATTGAAGCAGGTATTTTTATTTACTGTACACTGTATGGTGGAGGGCTTTTGTCCCCCTTTTTGACCCACCATAACTGTTTTAATGTCTGCTTAAACCCATGTACTAGCATCATTTTGCCCAACCCCTGAAGAAGTTCTGTCTGAACGAAACACACATCGGGTATCTGTGACAGCAGTCATTGTGAAATCACTAGCGTGACTGAGACACGGGTCTCAGATATGGAGCATATTGATTTTGATGCTTCCGTTCTAACTAGAGAGTATGATAAGGCTCCTACTCGCTGTTATACCTTATCCCAATGTTACCACGGAAACCTAACACAGTTAAAAGGAAGCTTCTTAGATCCAGAGAGCTCTAGTGCAGTGCTCAGTAGTAGTTATAGCCACTGAAAATATATAGTGGTCTATAGGCACCATTCATGGGAATACAGCTCCAGAAAGTATCACCACTTCTTCTGTTTATTTCACTCACCGCTTATCACTATAAATGACATACATATCAAACACAACAATAAACAATACATAAAAAAAACTTAAAAATACTATATTGCGAATCTTATATCCGCCATGGAGCTATTCAGGTACCATATGATATCATATCTTATGATAAAGACATACATTGTTGGCTTTAAAATTATTATCATCATACGAATTGTAATTAACTCTTTGTCTTTCCTGTACTCTGAATATTGGACTAGTTTTCTGCTTATTGGAATATATATTCTTTTATGTGTATATGTGCGTACTGTGAACTGTATCACTGCGAGACACTTGGGGGTAAATACATTTAGCTCGAGGCACAAAAGACATTTATATTTATTGAACACTCCGGTCAGGGATAATTGAATACCCCAAACTACTCAAGTATAAATATATTATGAGATAATATTTGGTTATACCATTAGTTTATTTTAATTTAGGAAGTGTTTCAATTCCCAGTCCTGGTTTATGCCCCTGGGAGCCATTGTCCCAAGGGCATAAATCCAGAACATTTCTCGACGGTTTAATAGTGCCTCCCTATTTCCTCCTCTAGGATGTATGGAGATCTTTTCAATAGCACTGTATGTAAGGGTTTTGATTGATCCCTGTTTGCATGTATTAAAGTGACGCGCTACTGGGAAACGTTCATCTTTATTTCTGATACTGCGTATATGCTCTGTGATTCTCACTTTCACTGTTCTAATTGTCCTGCCAACGTAGCCACTACCACATGCACATTTCAAGAGATAAATCACGAACTCAGTGTTACATGTCATAAATGACTCAATCTTATAGATGTGACCAGTGTGTACATCCCTTAGGGATTTGACAGGTTCCGCATACCTACACAGGTTACAATTGCCACATTTAAAGAATCCCCTTGGTAGCTGTGTGTTGTTTTTCTTTTTTGAGCAAAATAAACTGGGGGATACAGAATTTCCAATGGTCTTTGCCTTCTTAAATACTATTCTAGGCTTGTGTATAGTATATGGATCTAGTTCAGAATCCAATTGCAGAACCCCCCAGTGTTTTTGCAAGATGTGCCGTATTTGCTCTGCCTGTCTAGAGAAGGTGGTTATGAAGAGTGGGACCTGTGCTGCCCCTTCCCGTTTCGAGGACTTCCCAGGTTTCCTCTTCTTAATCAGATCATTGCGATCGGTCATTAGGGCATTTTGGAAGGCATTCTCAAGGTCCCCCTCATCATAGCCACGCTCTCTAAACCTGCTCTTCAATTCATCAGCTTGTGCCAAGAAGGACTCATCAGTGGAGCATAGTCTCCTTAGTCTTAAATATTGCCCTTTGGGTATTCCCTTAATCAGGGGTCTCGGGTGGGCACTGTTTGATCTGAGCAGAGAGTTTTTGGAATTTGCTTTCCTATAGATGCTGGTCTGAATTTGTTGTCCAACATCTATATATAGATGAAGATCTAAATAATCAATCTGTGAGTCACTGTAACAATGTGTGAATTTTAAATTGTATGTATTTGCTCCAAGATATTCAAAAAACTCGTGTAGAGTGTCGGTGTCCCCCTTCCAAATGATTAATAAGTCGTCAATAAAGCGACGATAAAAAATAATATTATCTCTAAAGGGATTGTGATCACCGAAAATGTGGGTAGATTCCCAAAATCCCATAAAAAGGTTCGCGTATGAGGGTGCAAATGACGTGCCCATAGCTGTGCCTTGTGACTGTAAATAAAACTGTGCATCGTACATAAAGTAGTTGTGCTGTAATAAAAAAGTGACTGAATCTAACAAGAAAGTGATTTGTGCCATATTCAAATTAGAGTGATTAAGAAAGTGACTGATAGCCCTTGTGCCCAAAGTGTGATCAATTATTGTGTATAAAGAAGTTACATCAAGGGTAACCCAAGTGTAACCTTTGAACCAAGTGATTTTTTGAATATCTTGGAGCAAATCTGCGGAGTCTCTAAGATAAGCCGGTAATTCTTTGACTAAAGTTTGTAAGAAATAATCGACGTACCTAGATAGACCATCTCCCAAAGATCCAATACTCGATATAATGGGTCTGCCTGGAGGGCAGACCAGAGTCTTGTGGATCTTTGGGAGATGGTGAAAAATAGGCACGACCGGAACGGAATTGTACAAATAAGTTGACTCACGATTGTTGATCACTCCTAACTCTCTGCCCAGATCCAACAGATCATAAATTTCCCTTAGGTACATTTGAGTGGGGTCTTTGTCCAATTTGCAGTATGCCTGTATATTTGACAATTGTCTAAGTGCTTCTGCATGATAGGCTGATGTGTGCATGATGACCACTGCTCCCCCTTTGTCCGCATTTTTTATAATGATATCGGATCTCTTTTTTAGTATATTCAGATTCATCCTATCCACTCTAGATAGGTTATCAAAAGAGGGAGCAGTGAACATGTAGCCTTTAGCCAAGGCCTGCAAATCCTGCTCTACAAGCCGTTCGTATGTTTGTAAATGAGGACCCTTTGAAAAGGATGGACAAAAAATGGACCTATTTCTAAATTGTGTATGTTTAGTGCCACTAAGGAACAAAAACTGTTCCTCCTCCCCAACGGCGTCTACCACTGTGTTGTCTGTATCTAGATCTGTCAAATCCTGTATGGCTACATATTCTTTAAAGGACAATCTATCTGTCTGAGTCTCATCACCTGTGTGAGGGGGGTCAACAGGGCCCCCCTCACACAGGGGAGGGGACTCAGTGACCCTTTGATCCTTTGCAAAACATTTTTTGAGAGACAATTTTCGAACATATTTTTGCAGATCAATGACCGTGTTGAACAGATTGAAATCCCTCATTGGTGCAAAATTTATATATATATATATATATATATATATATATATATATATACACATATATATATATATATACATATATATATACAGTATACAAGTATAAAAGGTGGCACTGTGGGCTCATTTGCATGTCATTTCCCAGAATCCCTTGCTGCAGTGGAGGTGCTGCGTGCTGGGTGATGGTGGTGAAAGGCGGGGTTGCAAACCTGTCTAAGACGTGCAAATTAACATACAGTAATATTTCCATTTGCTACATGCTTTACTGTGGAGGTTATTGTCACTTTTTTTTACCCACCATAACCTTAATGATATACAGTATATATATATACAGCTCAACCCCATTATAACGCGGTCCGTTACAACACGAATCCGCTTATAACGCGATGCAAGCGTGGCTCCCAATTTTCGTATTTATGAATACTTTACAACACGATTATTGGAATCTTATATAATTTATTGTACAATGCATACAATTGTACATTATTTCTAACGCGATCCGCTTATAATGCGATGCGATTCTTTGGACCCCAAGCACAGCACTATAACGGGGTTGAGTTGTGTTTGTATATATATTTATATATATATATATATATATATATATATATATATATATATATATATATATATATATATAAAATACATGGGATTGGATTCTGCATCAGCTGAATACTGGGGGTGCACTCCAAGTGGCGGAGTGCATATCCAAACAGGGACTCTGTTTTCTCATAGTTTCCTATACATATACTCACCTTTTTAACCCTGCACAATTTTCACCTATTGCGTATAAAGGATATTCATTTACACGGGTTGTGGCATAGACCCCGACCTTTATACACTACCAGTGGCCATACAGTATATGCAGCATTTATAACAGTGTTTCATGTTTGTTGTTACACAGTCACAGCTACAATTTAATTTAATTAGCTTGCTCTCACACACCCCCCTATTGTTTTATATTCATCCATTAAAGGTTAAATTTTAATTATTATTCTGTGAGGTGCATCATAATAGCATTCTTTTGTAAATAATGTTCATTGTAATCATTTCTCAGATAGCACCCCCCCAGTACCAATAATTTTACCTATTTGTGCAGGCACATCTCCATTACTCTACCACATATTTTAAAATATGAAACACAGTACTCATTTGAATGTCATTATCCAGAATCCCTTGTGGAACATCTGCAGTGTTTTTTCTATGCAGTGGAAGCACTGTTTGCTAAGCGATAATAGGGAATGACAGTGATGTAGACCGGTCTGAGATGCAAATGCACTACAAGTGGTATTTTTATTTAAAATATGAAATAGCACTTCTTAATAAATATGGCCCTTAATATTTTCCTCTTTTGTTGCATTATGTGGCCCACCTTTTATTAGCATAATTTATTTAGACAATGACCAAGCTTGAAATTGAGCTGCTAGTCACCTTCCCTCAGTAATATGCAGCAGTAAAAATAAGCATGTTTAACAATTGTACAGTAGCAGATAGAGGAATGAACCTCAATGTTCGGCGCTACTAGCCTAATAGACACGCGTGCATCACGCAGAGGCAACACTATTAACCCTATCCATACCAGAGTCCAGAACTTTTAACACCAAGCAAGCTGTAGCTGTAATGAGTAATGCCCCTAAGGCAATCACATAGAACAGGGATAGGCTGACCACGGCGATCACGAGGTCCCCCGACGGGAACCAGCAGACCCCCGAAATGCCGGACAAATCCCCTAGTGATGAACAACGTAGCAGCAAACAGTTCAATGAATGGGGTACTCACAAATTCATTCTCAGGTGAGTTGAAGACATCCGGTATACAGCAGCGTGCATCCACAGGTAAGCAAGCAGGATAGAAAAAAAAAACTGAGAGCACAGCAAAAAGGTGGGGAACTGGAGGCCAATGAAAAAATAACATATAAAAGTTTTTTGTTATTTTTTCATTGGCCTCCAGTTCCCCACCTTTTTGCTGTGCTCTCAGTTTTTTTCTTCCATTTAACAATTGTAGTACAAATCTACATTAAGGAGTACATTCCTGAGAGATGATTGAAAAACAAAACGCAGGTGGATCATTTATCAAGGCGGTGCACAACTAATATAAGATTTATGTGTTACTTAATTTGATTATTAAATTATGATCAATGTACGCAACTTTTTCATGTTGCTTAATTTGAATACAAATACTTACAGGTATATGATTAATGTTAAAGAGATTAATCTACTCCCTGTAGTTACATTTAAATGCTCTAAATTTGACTCATTTTATATTTCAATACAAGGCGTAAGTGATTCAAATATACATGTACGTGATACATATACACTCTCCTGCCAAAAAATGTATAAAATAAATAAACTACACACAAACATGTTTAAGTAGGTTGGGTGTGGCCACAGCTTTATGTATTATTATGTTAAATAAATAAATAACAAGCAAACAAGAATGCCAGACTGTTCATATGCAAAAATATATGCCCAGATATGCACTCACATGGCTCATGGCCTGACAGTGAAATTTAATTTTATGTTGAAAAAATTACCTATCCTTATAATGGCTTTCACCTGGCTAACCTTGTCCCGAAACAGACCTTTGTCAACCAATTGTTGGAAGAGCGGGTCCATTCTGGCATTGACCCCAAAACCGCATTGTAAACATAAAACTATATCTATATACTGTATATATACATTCACATGTGTTTCACACATTCACATGTCTTAGACAGGTCTGCAACACTGTCTTTCACCATTATCACCTAGCACCTACAGTTTTTATCTCATTCGAATGGTGAGACATTTTCAGTTAGAGGCTTTATAAAATGTCAGACCGCCTTTGTGGTTTATCTGATCTCTTATGGATGCGACCTACAATACGTTGGTCGCACAAAATGTCCTCTTTGCACCAGATTTTTAGATCATAGCAGGAACATTCTAGATGGTGTTACTAATCACTTTTTGTCCAAACACCATCTCTTAAACAATAACAAAACTACTGTAGGACTTAAAGTCATAGGTTTGGAACACATTCCCCCTTCCATTTGAGCGGGAGATCAAGGTGCTATCTTGTAAGGAGACCTTCTTGATTTTCAAGCCTAACAGCTTGGTACCAGGATCTTAATGAGAATCTAGACACTAGTACCATTATCTGTGGTCTGTTCTCTTTTCAGGTCTGGCTTTCATTTATCCCCCCCCCCCCCCACAAATCCCCCCCCCCCCCCACACCACCCCCTGTTGGTTTTTGTAATAAATATCAATTCATTTATATTTTGATTGGATAAGACCCTAGGAGGTATGATGGTGCACCAGCCGTTCTCTATCGGAGGATCCGGCAGTTCTTATACTGTAATGTGAAACGCGTCAACACGTTTGTTCAACTGACAAATTACTTCTGTAAATTTTATCTATCTTGTAAGGAGACCTTCTTGATTTTCAAGCCTAACAGCTTGGTACCAGGATCTTAATGAGAATCTAGACACTAGTACCATTATCTAGTGTCTGGTTTCTCTTTTCAGGTCTGGCTTTCATTTATCCCCCCCCCCCACACACACACCACCCCCTATTGGTTTTTATAATAAATATCAATTCATTTATATTTTGATTGGATAAGGTTTTATTCATTTATTAAATATTTTATTTTTTTAAATTCTAATATATTATTACATTTATTTTTGTATTACCTTATATGTTATTATATTTATTATTTCATTTTGTTTAATTGGGTATTACATTTGTGTTATGTTATGCAATGCCTGCATTTAGCAGGCATTTCATTAGCATATTATTTGTATTTATATATTTTTATTTTTACAGTGTTTTTTCTTGTTTCTATTAAGTTATGTCATATATGTATTTATATTTTGTGATAGTTATTGGCATTTGTTAATATGTCTCCACGTATCATCTCTATGCTACAGTATTTTTGTTGAATTATGTCCTATTAAGATCCACCAATCAGGACTTTTGACATGGGCTTCAAATATCTCATGGCTACCTCCTTAGGACACATTCCTGATGAAGTCAGCGCATCAGCTGATGAAACACATAGGGCACACGTCATCACGTTAGTGCCGATCAGCAGTAGTGAAGATTCCCTTGGCTGAGGCTTTTTGGAGGCTGTCAGAAGCGTGCAGTTTTTCATCTACTGTCGTCGACCTGAACAGGTTCACTGCGGGGAAGGGGACCGTGAGGTTAGTCACATGCTCACGGACCATCAGCTTGTTTGATAACACCGGGATCCTGAAATTTTCAGCGGTTGGAACAGTTACCAGTTATCATCACCTATCCGGTATCCCAATTGAAACGGAGAGGGAAGCAGTGCATTATTCCCAGATCTGCACACTTTGGCCTTCTTGCTGTTTGTCTTGGAGGCTTAGCTGACAGGTTAGCGACTACACTTCTACCGGATCATTTTCATTTGCTACAGGATCTGATTCCCCCTTCTCCCCAGGATATCTCTGTCTTTTGAGCCGTAGGACTGACATTGCATTCAGAACTTTGCACATATTTTTCAGTCATTATTGGAACCTTATTCTGTTCATTTGCAATGTACAGTATACTGTATGTTATCAGCCAGCCCTCTACACCTCCACTTGCCATCTGCTCTAATTGCTTGCCTCAACCTTGATATATTATCCTCCTCCATAGCAGAGTACTGTATCAGTTTATGATTGGTGACATTGTTTATTTTATATACATTCAATATATATTGTATTTTATTAATATGTCTATACTGATCCTCTTCAATAAGACAATATATTTATCACAGGGATTTTGTTTCCCTGTTCTTTAATAAAATTGCCCACATTTACATTCACTTAAGAGATGTGCGCTCTTCTTTTCTTTTGTTTCATAAAACTATATATATGATGGATCTTAGTGTAGATCCCTAGCATGGGGGAGGGGCTTTTATTAATTTTGACACATTTTTACATCTTTATTGCATATTTTTATTGGTGTTGTTTGAGTGTATTTTATTATACGTTTATAAACATTTATAAATATGTATGTACTGTAATATTTTGCAAAGTTGAGGATTGTAGAATTCACATCACCTATGTTATACAAAAAAACTATATTTGACATTTAAATGTGTCTACTGTAGTTACTAAAGACAACATGGCAGGCCTCTTTTATGCAGCGTCTCCAGTGTTACCCGGATCAGCATCACATGTTCATCTCCAGCGTGATTTCGATGGTGTGCTGATGCAGGGACGCGGAGACCCCTGTGGTCATCGAGGTTACATCTTTTGGTGAGACCATTCCTTAATCCCTTGCCTATGCTATTTGCTTATCCCCCATCTCCATCTATAGAGGTCAATATCAGCCTGATTTTCCCACGTTTGCATCCACAATCTATCATCTGGCGGGTCAATCACCTCTCCCATTTGTTGCTCCAGTCATTTGCTACCTATCGAGTGACAATTCCTCCCACATCTCACTGCCTCCTACATTTGCGCTATTGGACATTTTTTGGTCACATTTCCCTTCTTTTTTATTTTCAAGAGTACTCATGTTTTTTATTGTCATATATTGTGTTTATTGTGTCTATGGCATCATTGTGTTTGTTTTAATCTGTTCAGTCACCTAGCCGTCCTTGCTTATAAATTTTCCTGTTTTTTATTGCTATACAGGATTTCGCCTTTTTTCTTTCTTCTATATATATATATATATATGGAAGAAAAGAGAAAAAAACAGGCGCACACCTAGTGCATTAAAGTATAACAATAAGTTTATGGAACATTAAAAACAGACAAATGCCCACTCACAAGTATAACGGTAATATATGCAGTTATGAGATAGGCCCTCATAAGCCAGTGGTAGCGTCCGGGTCAGCAATGGTGTCCTCTCCTACACACACGTTGCGCGGTCTCCTTCTACCGGAAGTGACGTCCACCCGGTCTGGTACCCCGCAAAAGGAAGTCCCTCCAGGAAACCGAGCCTTCGCCTGCCTGCTTCTGGCTGCTGCACCACCAGGGGAAACAGAGATGTGTCCGCTCTTCTGTTTGGCTTAGCCTCTCACAGCCTGCGTTCGTCTTAGTCCGTGATAAAGTTCTCAGTGGGAAAGTGACTAATCTGCCTTAGCCACGCCCCACGCGTTTCGTCATCTATGATGACTTCTTCAGGGGTTACCCATTGGTTGTAACCCCACAGTATTTATAACAAGGTTAATTTGCATACACAATTAGAATAATTGAAACAATTAAAACATTAGTTACATAATTTAAACCAGTCCATTGGTTCAAATTTTAATGCTACACTAATCGCAATGGACAGGTTATGAGGACCACACTGTATTTGCAGATAAATAAGATATAGCTCATGTGATATTAAATGTGTATATATATTTATACTTCAATTGATATACCTATTCGGACAGTAATTGAAAGGAATTAAATATATTGGAACAACATATGATAATAAACAAATTTACGTATTTAAATTAAAATGAAAATAATTTTTTGTGTCTAAATTCGAATAACCATTATATATTAACAGTATTTTTACAAAAATAGTTAGCAGTGTTTTACAAAATTTAATTAAGAAGTCTCAAGAATTGGAGAGTACTGATGACAATGAATACTAACTACCCAATTAACCCCTTACATCCATGGTCAGCAATTAATTTGCTACAAAATATATCCAAACCAGGTTTAAGGTAACATATGTATACCTGTTGTTGATCCATTAGTGATAAATCAATATCATAGATTACAATTGGAGTCAGAGGTACAGCAAAGGTTGTTGTTAGACAAGGACAGAAGAATCCTCAACATGATAGTATATGTACCTAAATGATTGACCTAATATAAATATGTGAAAGTGCTGTGTGCTTTGAATGGTGTATGTATTGAAGACTTGAGTAAATGTGTATGTAATGGTGTAATGATAGTGTGGATTAATAAATAAAAATAAAAATAAAAATGAATAAGAAATGTGAATATGTGTGTATATATATAGGAATGACTAAAGTGACTCTAATTATACCAATGTGAATGTGATACAAAACTAAAAATAATAGAATGAGACCAGTTCTGGACTTCAACAGACACATCCACAATATGAAGCATTAAAAGAATCTATAAACCTATAATAGGGTTATTTATACAATCGCTTATAAAGATTGTGTGGGAAGAAATATTTGAAGACCTGACATGTCACCATAGTTCAGAGGGAGTGCTATAAGGCACTCAAACCAGACCTCCGAAGGATCACCCGCCTTGAGTGATCACACTATAGTACTAATGTCAATATGGTCATTGTGTCCCTTTGGGTGTAATGTATCCAAAATATACATCCAATAAGTCTCCCTCATACACAATCTTTTGAAACGATCCCCACCCATAAATGTAGGGGGGATATACTCAATGCCCATAACTCGTAGGGACCTTGGATCTTTTGAATGTTCATTACAATAATGGCGGGAGAGGTTATGTGTTTGGCACCCATTTATTATATTTCTTCGATGCTCTAAAAACCTCGTGCTTAGGGCTCTTGATGTGCGGCCTACATATTGTAGTCCGCACTCACATGATATCAGATAGATAACATATTCACTAAGACAATTGATGTATTCTGCTATATCATGTGAGGTGCCATTGGAATAAGATTTAAATTTATTGGTTTTTATCAAGTGTTTGCACGTTAAACATCTGCCTCTCCCACATCCAAAGTTTCCCTTTACCCTGATGGGAACAGAACGATCCACTCTTAAATTATTAACTACCTTCGATGTTTTTAATTTGCTCGGAGCAATCATTGTTTTGATACTCCTTGCTTTCCTAAAGATCACAGGAGCATGTTTTGGCAAAAGGTGACCAATTTCTGGATCGCTGACCAAAATGTTCCAATGGTCATTAATTACTTTTTTAATTTGTTTGGCAGACTGATTAAACTGTGTAATAAATGTAGGTACAGAACCTTTAGATGTAGCCTTATTTTTAAATGTTGTTTTTCTTTTGGATTTTTCCAACAAAGATGCACGATCCAGTAAACTAGCATCTGAAAATGATTTATTGACAATTGCCATATCGTAGCCTTTTTCCTGGAACTTAAATGAAAGATCTGTACCCTGGGTATAGAAATCTATGTCCATTGAACAGTTGCGTCTTAATCTGTAGAACTGACTTTTTGGCACATTATCTAACCATTTTTTGTAATGATTGCTACCATATTGAAGGTAGCTGTTCGCAGCCACAGTTTTGAAATGTGTTCTTGTGTGAATAACATTTTTAGGACCCACAAATGACTCTAAATCTAAAAATACTATAGTATCTGGGTGTATGTTGTATGTAAATTTCAACCCCATATTGTTATCATTGAAGGATTCCAAAATCTCCTCCAGGATTCCCCTCTCACCATCCCAAATAATAAGGATATCATCTATGAAGCGGCCATAGAAAACCAAACCCGCCCCCAGCACAGCATCCCCCCACACATGGGTACTCTCCCACAGTCCTATATAGAGGTTAGCATAGCTGGGAGCAAATTTGGCTCCCATGGCCGTTCCACAGATTTGCAAATAATATGTGTTGCCAAATAGAAAATAATTGTGATTCAACATAAATTTGATACATGCTAATAGAAACAACCTATGTGAAAAGTGCAAATTGGGGTCTAACTCTAAAAAGTGACTAATTGCCTGGATAATTTGCTCCCAGCTATGCTAACCTCTATATGGGACTGTGGGAAAGTACCCATGTGTGGTGGGATGCTGTGCTGGGGGCGGGTTTGGTTACTAAAAAATGTTGGAGTATGCATATACAATTGTTCACCTTGTTGAACCAACAAATCCTCCATGTCAGATATCAAACAATTATCTTGAAAATTGAACATAACATTATCATCATTTTTCCAATTGTAGTTTTGGCGATATTTCCAATTTTACCTTCTCCACCCTGGAACATATTAATATTCATCCTAGAGGGGGAGATAGATTGAATAAATTGAATACAAGAGAAATGTTTTGGATTCATGCCCTAAATACGTTACATCCCACTGGTATTAATATAGAGTGGGATCTTAAGCACTTTCTAATATAAGTTATTTATTGTTTGAGGGTTTATATTTAATATGCTTTATAATGGAATATATGGTTTATAGATATATATATATTTTTTTTTATGGATATAATAATACTTTTATAGATATATTTTCTATAATTATGATTTTTGCTTGATTTCATATTATATATGTCTTTTTTATAGGGTTATAAGGTTAGACCTTTTTTTAATTAGGCATTGAATTATTTGCATTCAAGTAGATTGTTTTCCCATCTGTTCATTATGGACTTTATAAGTCTTCACTTCATTAATACCATGTTTGCTAAATAAGTCTTATTGAGGAATTACTATTGATATAAATGTAATTTGTTCTGCTACTGTATAACTAACACTTGTTGTCTCATTTTTGCATTTACGTAATATGTGACAGGAGTACATACTTTTGTTTTTAAATTATATTTTGTGTCGTTTAGTGTCTTGTTGCAACCTTGTGTCCATGGTGATGTTTGCATAGTGGGCATTGATAGTGCTTACATAGTGATTTGATCTTAGGTTGATTAGGAGTTGTTTATTCATCAGGTGTTCAATTGCCCACCCACTTTCAATTAACCAATTATACAGCAGTCAGCGCACTATATATACATCACCAGGGGCTGTGTTAGATACTCTTTTGACAAAGTCCTTGACGGGACGAAACGCGTCAAGAGTTCACTCTGTAGCAGATTTTTTTGTGTATATGCACTAAATAAACCTATTTATTATTTTATTGAGTGTGGGACTTTCACTTTTATACCCCTGCGGCAGCAGTGAACCGCCGTACAAACCTTATTTTTGCTCGATTCAACTTGGCTGGAGCACGCTGCATTCCCTTCCGGTTCAGAGGTTACCGACGTCATCATCGTCATCATCGACCGGAGACCCGGCGCGTCAAGACCGTGAGTGAATACGCTTGAGTATCTCCTTCCCCTACCTCCGCAGTGAGGATTTCTTCACCGTATGTGACACCGGGTATAGGAGGGCAGTGGCGGAGGGTAGCGGCATACTAGCTGGTTGTCCTCTCATAAGGGACGCGGCGGTATAGCTGCTATATATTCCTCCTTACCACTTTGCAGCCCCTACCCGTTGGTAGTCACGGGATACGGTAGAAGTGGGGTGTTATATCATTTACTCATTTATCAGTGGTGACCTTGGATGGAAGTGTGTTTTATTTCTCTAAGCACAGTAATTTTTTCTGGACTATATGTAGTACATGTCTGTGTACAATTAGAAGCATCAGTTTTTCTTGGATTTTCTGGGATACCTGTCGTCTGTTTTAACACAGTAGGCTACCTACTCACGGTTTGGCAGGTTGTTTTATTAGGCGCTCCTTTATTATCTTTGTTTTGTTCTGATATATATATATATATTTATATAGGCAATACGATACTGTTTGAAGACGAATATCAGTGGCAGCACTCCAGGTAAGTGGTCAAAAGAAATTTGTATTAACAAGACATCTTGAGAAAGGCCCCGCACGAGGACTGAAACGTTGGATAAGATGTCTTGTTAATACAAATTTCTTTTGACCACTTACCTGGAGTGCTGCCTCTGATATTCGTCTTCAAACGGTATCATATTGCTTATTCTATACCATACAGGATTTGCACCCACATTGTTTCAACCAGACGGAGTGCCTATTGTTCTGCACCATCTACTATATATATATGTAACCCATGTTCCCCCCCCCCCCCAGACTCATCTGTGATGTCTAGGGTGCGTGAGGGCAGATTACATGCGTAGTTGTGGTGCATAGCTGCGAGGAACAGGAGAGCCTGAGCTTCCCGTGTTGTTATTGGGGAGACAGGACCAGGCTTCTGGGGTGGTAGCCTCCATGCTTCATTAGTGGTGCAGCGCCTCCATCTTCTATACTCCAAGGATGGATAGGACCTGTATAGAAGAACCCCCTTGATCCCAGGGTGAATGCTCCAGACTCACACAACAGTCTTTGTATAAAAGTATTGTCTCTTTATTGGTCAGATCAGCGACTCCAAATGTAGTGGCAACCAGCAGCCACAACAACAACAGCAATGTCCCGCTGAACACTCCTCTCTCCTCCCTTCACAGGTCTTTCCTCCTCTCCTTCCCTCCAAGTCTCTCCTCCACAGGATGGTCTGGGCTGGGGCGTCAATACCCCGCTGTCCACCTCAGAGGTTATCCTCTGGGTGGGGAATGAATTCTCCCCATCACCCCAGACATAGGGTGAGGGGCATTGGTCCACCGGGTCTATGTACTATCAGCTCTACTCAAAGTGGCTGAGGCTCTCTTCTCCTCTCTCTGCTCCTGTACGACTGCACAGGTGAGACCGCAGTCTCTCCTCCAACTCCTCGGACCGAACAACCCTGTAACTTACTGTGCTGGCTGCTAAATATAGAGTCAGCCCCACCCCTCATGATGTCAGCAGAGCCTCCCCTCCGTCTCATGCCTTCAGCAGAGTCAGGGGCCTGCATCTACCACTCAGGGCAGGGCTTGGAAGGGGGGAAAACCCATGATGACTACTGGTGCCTGCCCTTAACAGGATTTACCACAGTAGGAGGAAGATAGGTATAGCCTTTGCTGTTTACAGGGGGCTACATATATATATCAATATATATATATATCATACTTTATATGTTATGGTGTGTGAAAATGGTGACAAAAAACCTCCACTGTATCGCATATAGCAAATACAAATATAACTTGTGAGCACATTCACACTTCTTAGACAGGTCTCTAACCCTTCCTCACCATTATCACCTAGCACCTCAGAGGAAACAGAGGATGCAGAGGAAGACGGGGATGGCCTTGATCCTGGCAGGGGTTAGTCCAACTTTAATTTACTTTATGCTGGCTGTGTAATGTTTTATTTTTAATGGGCAAATGCGCTATTGTCCATATCTGGATAATAGGAATTTTGCCCATTTTGTACTGTATGTGTTAGGGGGTGGGGTTGGGGCAGAGGGGGTAGGTGACGGGGCTCCATGGCCCAGTGTGGGTGGTTAAGCCTACCCATACTGGGGCCTTTAACTCGGGAAGAATGGTGTCCACGAGTCTGAAATGAAAACGGTTAAGCTCCTTAGACCCCCTGCTTCAATACTGTTATTAAAATTGCTGCTCTCTGTGCAGCTCTTCCAGGCTGCAGTTTAAGCAAACATAAGTCAAGTGATGTCTTGGGGAAAAAAAAAAAGTACTGAGATTTTCTTACCAAACTATAAAAAAATGGTGATTTCCTTAGTGATTACCGTTTTCACACATATTTTTTACAGTGTGGTAAGAAAATGCAAACCCGCTCAGCAATGCACAGAACTTATCGAAGTTTTGTGAATAGACCCCATTGTCTTAAACTGTAAATAAAATGTCTGTAAATATAATGTATAGCCTCTGTTCGTATAACATAACTATGTATTGTCAATACAACTCTGTGCCCATACTTGAAAACGAGAGGTAACTCTCAATGCATTATTTCTGGTAACATATTTTCTAAATAAATAATATGATGATATACTTTGTGATTTTATAGTTTTTGCAATGATTTTTCTATGTTTATTACTGTATGGTAAGGGACAGTCACTTTTTCTACTGTGTAATAAATGTAATTGGAGTTCACTATTTTTTTAGGTTCATGGGTTTTCCTTTCTTTGAGATATAAATTTTTAACTTAAACCTGCAATACCCCTAAAATCTTATGCGTTTAACTTATATAACGCATTTAAAAAAAAAAAAAAAAAAACATTTTTTTTTGTTAGTGTTTAAATCATGACATTCTTAATCTCTATTTTCTGGATTAGCATGGTAACTTTTAGACTGCACTGAGCTCTTGGGGAGCTCCATTTTAACCTCACGAACAATTGAGGCATTATTCTATATTGACCAATGCAGTCAATCTGGCCATTTTTCGCTGAAAATCCTAATTTGTCAGTAGGGATTTTTAGACAAAAATGTCCAGATTGACCACATTGGACTACTGTAGTGCCGACGAGTATTCAAAAACAAATCTGGGGCAATCACCAACAAGACCCAGGTACATGCTGGGTACATACTGCAACATTTCAGTGACATTTCTGCAGACAGACTAATGGCCCCTCGATTAACGACGGGGGTGGGCCCTGCAGTCCCTATCAACTGACTTGGACGCCAGGGACCCTTCGCTGGCTGTTAAATCCTATGTGGGGGGGGGGGGGGGGGGGCCATTAGCCTCTGCAGAAATGTCACTGAAATGTTGCAGCACGTACCCAGCATGTACCTGGGTCTTGTTGGTGATAGACCCAGATTTTCCAAGGCAAGTTTAAGGCAAGTTTTAGAATACTCGTTAGTGCACCTATATGTGGCATGGTCTCCTTAATATTTTAAATGTATAAATCTCCCGAACAGAGCAGCAGATGTTAAAACAAAAAACAGCATTTGAAAAGGCAAGAATGGATCTCTTCAAATAATGTAAAAAAAAATGAAATGCAAACAAATTGCGCATGCTGCTGCTTTAAGAACTCAATGTACTTGGCACAGTATAGGAAAACACAATTATCTTGTCATATACTTTATCTTACTTAGGCACGTTAAGGTAAAGTGACTTGACTTACTCAATATTCCAATGAATTTACCTTGTGTTCACATGCTTCTATGTACTCCTTCCAGTTTTATTGAAACGTTTGTAATTTAAATGGGGAGAAAGGGTGTGAACTCCTGCTTCAGCTAGATAAAGTAACTAGTCGGGATGGGCAGGATGCACAGAGAAGTAAATATATATATAGCAAACTCTGTTGACCCCCTTGGCATCTCTGTTTTGTAATCGGTAGACTTATCGTCCTGGTTCTCGCTTCCTTAATACATGGCTTTATTTATCCTCTCTGCTTCTTCCATCACTGCTACAGTAGCACCGTCTTGAAGCGCCTTCAGTAGCAGTGGAATCCGGCCTACAGATTTCTTATCATCATGGGCTTATCCGCATAAGGCATGACACCCTTATTAGTAGAGGGGTCATTTGCACCTGGTTTATGATCCTTAAATTCTACTACATCAATTGTATTATAGTTCTCCTCACACAAAACTGTTACCTGTGGCCTTTCTTTTTTTCAGCTGGCAAACCTGTATTCTTGTGCCTTTTCCCTGTTCAAAGACGAGTGCCAAAACAGAGTGGCATCTTTAGGGGCGTGATCACAGATATCATTCTGTCATATTCTAGCCAAAGACTGAATCTTTATAGCAGCTATTTACATAGTAAGGAATCTGGTTGTGGCCATGTGGGCACAGTAGTATGACTGGATTTGTATTGAACATAAAACAAAATAAACCTGGCGCCAAATATTGTCCAATAGGATGAGTCCTGTGATCCTCAAATATACGCACAATTGCTTTCAGGTCATGTAACGAGAAAAAACAAACAAAAAACAGATCATAGCATATCTGCTGGGTTATGTCAGCCTATGCTAAAGACACTACATACAAACTTAAAAGTAACAGACTAAAATGATTTATTAAAACATTATGAGCTATGTCATTAAACAAGGGACCGCAGTAGAGTGAGAAAAAGCTGATGATCCGGAGATGGTAAAATCAGAACCCTACATACAAGAAGCAGGGTGACAACAGACGGTGATATAGTGAGGCTGGTGTCCAAAGGTTACAGGGTGATGGTCCAGCAGACCTACCACTCTGTGATGCTGCAGCCGTCGCCAAAGTCTCCCTGAAGTCGCTCACGGGGAAACGCCAGGGGGGGGGCTGCTCCTCCTCTCTGCCCGGCATCCAACGCGGACCCACGTGCATGCACCCGCGGGATTAAAGGCACATGAACCTCTCTGCTCAGACACACACGTTGGATGCTGAGCTGAGAGGTTCGTGTGCCTTTAATCCCGTGGGTGCATGCACACGGGCGCGCGTTGGATGCCGGGCAGAGAGGAGGAGCAGTGAGGGAAGGGGATTAGCCACACGCGGTGTCAGCGTGAGTGCCCCAGCGAGTCTGCCTCCCCCCCCCCCCCCGGCGTTTCCCCGTGAGTGATTTCAGGGAGACTTTGGCGATGAATTGAAAAAAAGTGTTGCGTGGTGCACAGCAACAAAACCAGGTCGTGTGGCAAATAAAAAATGAATTTATTTCAACTGCATAAAAAACGGCAAGAGTACAGCCCTCCTACGTGTTTCGTGCTTTTGGCACTTTATCAAGGAGTGATCACCCCTGCATAGATTATTAACATTAAGGGTCACAGCTTTTGAGCTCCCAGACAACCCCATTTAGACTTTGGCGATGGCTGCAGCGTCACAGAGTGGTAACTCTGCCGGACCATCACCCTGTAACCTTTGGACACCAGCCTCACTATATAACCGCCTGCTTCTTGTAAATAGGGTTCTGATTTTACCATCTCCGGATCATCAGCTATCTCTCACTGTAATGCGGTCCCTTGTTTAATGACATAGTTCATTATGTTTTAATAAATCATTTTAGTCTGTTACTTTTACGTTTGTATGTAGTGTCTTTAGCATAGGCTGACATAACCCAGCAGTTATATGCTATGATCTGTTTTCTGTTTGTTTTTTCTCGTTACATGACCTGAAGGCACTTGTGCGGATTCTTGAGGATCACAGGACTCATCTTATTGGACAATATTTTGCGCCAGGTTTATTTTGTTTTATGTTTGATTCTGTCTGTACTGGACAGTAGGTATCAGGCAGCCTATCTTTATTTAAAGAGTATATTATTGATTGTATCACTAGTTAGTTATTTAGGCACTTTAGCACTTTATTCACAGCATTTTTTGTGTGATGGATTTGTATTGAGCTTCTCAGTTGTAATTGTGTTCTTCTTTCCTGAATATTGTGGAAATTCGATTGTAGAACTGAGATGGCATTGCAGTTCACTTATAGCAACACACAGCTTGCTTAGTTGTGATGCAGCACCTATATCTTGACTGAACCACACAAGCAGCTTCCTTCATTTTTCTGCAGCATCTACGAGGCAGATATTTCCTAGCATTTAACTGGATCACAATTACACATTGTGTCAAATATTCTTATGTCTTTCTTTGATATTGCATACTCAATATTGACTGGAGAAGGCAGGCTGCTTTATTCTGGCGATTAAGCTCTTGTCATAATTTGGGAAACAAGAATAAATAGGTAATTAACAAATTAAATGTGTATAAGTTAGGGGAATCCTTTATGGAGAAGGATTTAGGAGTGCTTGTAGACAGCAGGCTTAGCAATAGTGTCAAGCAGTATCTGCAAATGCAAGACATTTGATCCACGCTCATGCTTTCAGTTGGTGTGTGATGGCTGGGGCTGATAGCTTAACCTCTTTGCAGCTGCTGTGCATGGGAGCCCTCCCAACTCCCATTGGTTCCACAGAGGATAAGCTCTGTGGACAAGTGTCACAGTTGTGCTCGCCACAAACCTGGGTCGGACCGCGTGGCTGAGGTGGGGTTGTAAAAGCACCGACCTTAGACCGCGTAGGCTGACCCGGATTGCGCAGTTCGTAGTCGTACGTAGCAGGGTCGGGACTGGAGAAGGCATCATCATCAGTGGACAAGCCAGGGTAAGGATCGGAGACATCAGGGTAAACATTGTTCAAGCAGGAGTTCGGCAACAGGTAGTCAGGAGTTCACCGCTTCAGCTTAGGAGCGTGAGCGCGGGAGTGGCCTCTGCGCGTGCGGCAACCATGGTACTGGTCTCAGGAAAGGATATGCAGACCGGAGTGGGCACACCGCCTGGCAGCACTGGTAAACCAGTGCATCAGCGCAAGAGTCCTGAGCGGGCTGGAGAATCCTCTGCTTCAGCACAGGAACCAGGACATGGCCTCTGCAATGGAGAATGAGTAGCAGGCCCCAGGAACCAGAGAGCTGAAGACAACACTGGAGGGACCTCCCCTTCAGCACAGGAGACAGGAATAGGCCTCTGCGTGAAACTAGCAGCAGGCCTCAGGAAAGCAGGATGGGTCTCATGACACATTAAAGTGCCCTTATATTCATTTTTGACTTTGGGTCCTTCCTGCTCCATTTGGCTTGTGCGCTCCGTTCATCGTTTTACTTCTGGTTAATATCATCATTGGAAGCAGCACAGCCTGTCAACCACACCAAGGATATGTGAGTACTTGCTATTATTCAGGGGAACCTGCCAATGAGACTGATTGTGGGTGGGCTTGCACCACCTACCACCTGTCTTCAGGAGGATAGTACCCATTTGGTAATTATATATTACCATCAAAATCATTACTCATTACAAATACCTTTGGAGGAAGTGGTCTTGGCTGTACTACATTTTGTTTTTCCTGGCATTGGAGCGCTTTTGCCAATTTTTCTATCTTGTCAATTGCAAAATACATGCAGTTTTGTGGCACATGGTGAGGGGAAAGGTGTTGAACAGGATATCTGGAGTAGAAAGCCTTTGTTCCAGCTAGACATTGTGGAACCTACTTTCAGGTCCGGGGACCCTAGCTTCCTGGGGTACAGGCCTCAGTATAGGGTTCCATTATCTCCTACAATAAACAGAATATTCTGCCACTCAACCTTAATATCAGTAAATAACAATAGTAGGATCACTGAGGTGCATAGGGAAGGAGAGTCAGACAGAATACATGTGTCCCCTGGGGGCCACAACAGTTTTCCTATGGTTCAGTGTGTAGTGTACTGGATAAGGTCTCAATGGTCTCTAGCTACAAAACTAGATAAAAAGTCACCAAAAGGTGACGTAACTCCCAGAGGTATTCACAAAGAAATATAATAACATTTTATTAATACATATGAAAATCCTCGGTAGTGGATGTAGGATCAAAGTGAAAGCAGTAGTTCAAGGTAGGTGAATCACTGTCCTTACTGGATAGTCTATTGTATATGTTTATGATAGTAACCTGGATTAAAGGAATGAACTAGAAGGCGTTATTAGAGTGTGTCCAATTGCCTCCGTAAAGTCACGGATGCGTCTATGTAAGTTAGTTAGAACACAGACCTGTATTCACCCTTACAGCAGTCAGGGGTATATATATGCAGTGAGGTGCCTATATATTGTTTGTAGGTACAATAGTATAAGCGCTAGATCAGCGAATACATAATCCAGACATACAGCAGAGAAAACATATAATCATGTAAGGAAGGATGTAGATAGTAAATTAACAGATCTCAGATGTTGTTGGTCAGCATATAAATCTCAGATTCCGAGGTGCTATAAGACTAATTTCTACACACAAAAACAAAAATGGAAAATAGCGCAAAGCCTCATAGTGTAGTATGTAAAAATGATATTGTATTGTAACAGCAGGTGAGTATCACAAGTACATCAAATAGACATAACATAGGCATGGCATGTTAGGGACCTGTTACCACATCAGCAACTGCACCAGGTCGCATCGATTCGAGCCAGTTGAGAAGGCAGAACTCTTAGTCTCCCAGATGGCCGTCCCCAGAGCCTCAGCTACTGCACGTCCCATCAAATAGGGAAGTGATGATTACACCGGTAAGAAGCAACACCGGTTCCTCACTGAGTCCGTGTATCGAGCTCTCGGCAGACCTTTGATTACGTCACCGAAGCTCCGTCGCGTCTTGGGCAAAGATGCAGGTTTAGAGTATCCACATGCAGCCACTACTTGTGGTGTAGGATAAGTCCACAAACAATTAAAGTATACGCTGGAGACGCTGTGGGTTCTTGGCGTACATGTTTGCAGAGTTTGCAAGTGTGTTGTTGCATGGTTTTGTGCCATTATCAGTGTATTTAACTTCGTTAAGAAGTTTTCTGTTGACTAATTTCTGTCTGAGGTTTGGTGGTTGCCAGAATTCAAGGATGGGAGGTTTGGGGAAGATTTTTTTTTTTTTAAACTCCAATTTTTCTTGATATTTTTCAAGGGGTGGGAGGGATGGGATAAATCAAAAGAGGGGGGTACATAAAATAATACAGGGGGGGTACATATTCAGCTACATTCTTAGAGATCAAAATACCTCATCACAAAAATTCACGTAACAGAGGAAAATCAGAATACAGTCTGGTGGGAGAAAAATTAACATCCATGGGTTTAGTTAACAAGTCTCTACCCTTTCCGATTCCATACCCCCAGAGGGGAAACCCCACAGAGCCTAGAGCCAAAGGGCCTATTTGTCCCAAGATTTATTGTAAGGAGAGATAGAAGGGTATAGCTGCCTGCCCTCCATTTTACAGTATAATTGAGTGGGAGTCTACACCTGGGTGTCTGCACCAAGAATCCAAATCAACCAGACCTTCTGGAACTCTGAGCAGGTGTCATTATTCAAACTGACTAACTTCTCCATGCAGCAGACTTACCAAACTTTATTTTTGATTTTAGATATTGACAGGATTATCGGTTGCCTCCAAACTGCCGCTAGTTTGCGTCTTGAGGCTGAGGACATATGGCACAATAATTTGTTCTTGTGTCTCGTGAAAAGGTAGCATAGCTTATTAAGTAGAAACATACAGGGGTCTAGAGGGAAGTCCAAACCAAAGAATCCCTGGGCCCACACTTTGATCTTAGCCAAGTAAGCGGACACAAGCGGGAATACACACCACATATGCAGATATGCGGCCTGTTCCCCACATACCTTTGGGTATGTTGATGGATATCCTGGGATGAACTTGGCAAGCCTCTTGGGGGTCAAATACCACCTCATCAGAACCTTGTAGGCATTTTCTCTGATAGTGACACACATGGAGGATCTAGCCACCGCCAGGAAAATGTCATCTCAGTCCTCCAAGTCTAATTCCTCCCCCAGGTCATGTTCCCATTGGGACATATATTTCAGTCTTTGATGTGTCAGGGGAGGGTGGCTCCTAAAGTAACCATAAAGGTTAAATATAAGACCTGACATGTCTCTGTCCCCAAGGCAGAGAGTCTCCAATTTTGTTAGAGAACCAGGGGGCTGAGTTTTATTGTAACAGGCCTTCAGTTTAAGATACTGAAATATCTGGTTATTTGGGATACCTTTTTCTTTGTTAAAATATTCGAAGGACTTGGGAAACCCTTCTGGACTCACCTCACTTAATCTCGTAACACCTACTACTCTCCAACTCTCAAACCCGAGTCTGGATTATCATAGAGTAGAGTCATTATGGATCTATGTGTTGTGAGAAGATATCAAACTACGACAAGTCCCAAAATTTGAGAGAGTGAGCTTTAATTTGACTGGATGATATTGGAACTCTTCCTCACAGGGGACCAATGCAGGTTACTCAGCTTGATAGGGGCGACCAGATCGGCTTCCAATGCTACCCAGTGACTAGGCCGCTTTGTAATATGAAAGGAGACATGGGAGTCCCAAGCCTCCTGCCTTGTTTGGTATACTTAAAATGTGTTTACTTATCCTAGGCTTTTTTTTCTCCAGATTTATTTATGGTAGATTGGAGATTCTTGAAGTCCCATGGGACCAATGGGACAGGTAGGGTCTGGACAAAGTACAACAGGCAGGGTAATATGTTCATTTTTATGCTGTGAATAATGCATATCAACGAGATACTAAGGCCGGACCATGACCCAATGTCAGCCCCAAGAGCCTTCAAAACCTTTGGGTAGTTTTCCCGGTACAGAGAGCCATTTGTTATAAATATCTCTAGGTATTTGATCGCCACCAGCTGTCACTTAAAATAAAAATTTAGAGCAATCAGTTTAACCTGGTCTGTAGACACATTAATGTTTAGCGCCTCGGATTTGTTGCTTTTAATTTTGAATCTAGAGATTTCCCTTAAGCGAGCAAGTGTGACGTATAAATGGGAAGCGAGGTCAGAGGTTTAGTGACTGTAGGAATCACATTGTCCAGAAAAAGAACGATTTTATACACCTGGTCCTTCACTTGCACTTCCGCTATATTACGATTATTTATTATATTTGCAGCCAGAGGCACCATACAAAGTGCGAACAATAAGGGGGATAAGGGAAATCCTTGCCTTGTACCATTCAGTACGGGGAATCCCTCAGAGGAAAAAAATATATGGTCTCAATGGCTCCAAGGAAAGGGCCTCCAGTCCAAATGCCTGCAAGGTTCTTGACATATAAGACCAGTCAATCTGATCAAACACATTTACGGCAACTAGCATCAGGATCATTGATGGAACCCCGTGTTTGGTAGCGAACGCCACCAGATAAATAATACATCTGGTGTTATCCTCCGCTGCCTGTCTCCCAGGGACAAAACCCACCTGGTCCGGATGGACTAGTGAAGGAAGGATTTCCTTTAATCTATTGGCCAATATTTTAGAGAATATTTTTAAATCTGAATTTATTCGTGAAATTGGTTTGTAATTTTTACAGTCGGTGGGATCCTTTCCCTCTTTGTGGATTATTGCTATAGATGCTTGGAGCATGCTGCTGGGAAATTGGGAGTCTGTGAGTATAAAATTAAACATTACTAATGTAGCCCTTTTTCTGAACCACCTACCTAAGGGACTACTGGTAGCTGTATAACACCTGCGGCTCCAGGAGATCTGAGCCTCCGCTAGCTGGGAGCCTGGGGTAACACTTACATACTTACACAGCGCAGCGCCTCCACCTGCGATGGCTCCCACCGAAGGGGGAGTGGTTCCTCGCAGGACACTTAATAAACACATACACAGTAGGAATAATAACTAACACTTTACTAACACACATATAAAACATAACACAACATTATATCCTGTGTCCCTCGCACGAGGAGACACCAACCGTGACGTCCCGCCGGACGCTTTTCCAACACCCGGTGAATCCCCACCCAGTGTCCAACGAACCCCTTAGAATGTCCCGTACTCCTACGGAGAATCAATGGTGACTGCGCAGTCACAGTTAAGCTAGGGCCCGGTGGTGCACTTATATATTTGATACCTTCTGAGCACTCCGATGCTCGGGTCAGCAGTCTTCACAAAGGCTCAGTCGGCGATGACTCCTCCAACCGAACTCCTGCACTTGCGGACCGCTAGGGCCGGTCCCCTATGGAACACAGTCTCTGTGGACCCCAACGTGGGTCCAACCGCTTCACGGGAACAGCAACCGCCTTACGGAAACAGCAACCGCCGCTATTTCCCTATCTATCTAAAGGGCACTAACGTGACAGGAACCCTAACCTAGGGCCTGTCCCTGTTGTACCGCAACCTGTGGGGCTTGGGGAAACTCCTAGGCCTACGGGGTTAATAACCTGCCCCACTCCTCTTGCTCGTCCCAGTCCTACCTCTAGCTACTAACTCGCTAGTACTAACAGCGCCTGCAACAGACACACTCCTCACACAGTCAGCCTGCAGACATCCACACACGCTGCACACACTGCACTCAGTACATGCAGCAACAACACACAGCAACAATACACCGCACCTGGAACCCGCAGCAATAACACACTACGTACACTCAGCATCCGCGGCACACCCTGTGCCTATTTGTCAGTGCTCACAGCACTACCCGCTGTGGCACTGCCAAACCTGCACCCTCACACACCTAAGGGTGACCTCCCTATCTAGGGCCGTCCCTTTTCAGTTACCCCCTGCCCTAACAGGGATTTGGGGCCTGCCTGGGACTTGGGGAAACATTACCTGGTGCAGGAGCCACTCGCTCCCTGCACCCTTCTTTCCCCTTCCTACTCCACAGCCTGACTGACGTGACACTAAGCCCGCGAAATGTATCCTTTCTCCTGGGTGGGAATCCTCCAGCCCTATTGGCTCTTATCAGGCACCTGGTGCCTGTCTCCCTATGCCTCCTGGGAGTTGTAGTTCCCAGGGGGCTGTCTGTGTATTGGGGCCGCTTGCGCACTTGCCCTGCGCATGCACGAATTACTAATGGCCGCCGCAATCTCTCTCTCCCCTGTCCTGCCCTCGCGCGACTTCTCCCTAGCCGCCGAGTCCCTCCTGCGCATGCGCGACCTCCTAAGGGCTGCCTTCGCTTCCTACCCCTATCCGCGCATGTGCAATCCCGCGCACGCTCGCGTGATCTGTCATGGCGGCCCCCGCTAGCCGGGTGCGCCGCCGGAGCTCCAGGGACGCCGAGCGCTCCCTGCACTGGCCCCCACCCTCGCGAAGTGCCGGCGGGTCCGTCGCTGCCTCCGGTGGCACCCTCGACCACACGGCACTCATGGAGGGGGGTCAGTGAGTGACAAATAACCTCAGGGTTACATTAATAAGACTGGGGCAAGAATATGGGCAATTCTTTTGTAGTATAGGTTCGACAAGCCATCGGGGCCCGAAGCCTTAGCCGGCTTAAGATCATTGATTACCTGGAGAACTGCCTTCAGTGTGAAATTTTGGGCTAGTTTGATTCTCTCGTCTGGGGCAATTGTGGGGAGATTAGCTAAATCCAAAAATTCTGACATCTGGTATACAAATGTCTACCCTGTTTGACCTTGTTAACATCATATAATTTGGACTGGAAGGCCTTAAATTCCTTAATTATCAAGGTCAGATTAGTGGAGAGATTTCCTGATTTCTGTCTAATCGCATGGATATTGCGACTCGGCAAGGTGGATGTACTGTAAGTCTAACAGCCAACATTGTGTCAGGTTTATTTGATTTATCAATAAATTTTGCCTTAGTAAAGCTAAGAGAGTTTTCTGCCTTGGCAGTAAGGAGGAGATTCAACTCAGTTTTGGCCTTGTTTAATTTAACTTGGACCAAAGAATGTCACTCTCTTTGATGTAATTTAGATAGCTCTTCCACATTTAGGCGCACAACTTTTATGCGAACCTCCCTTTCCCTCTCTGCTGCAATACTGATTAACCTTCCTCTCAAGGTTGCTTTATGGGCCTCCCAGAGGGTAAAGGGGGATGATATGCTATCCGTATTCATTTTGAAAATGAACAATAGCTCCTCATGTTGTAGTTTTTTGATCTCTGGGATTTTGAGCAGAGACTCATTGAGTTAGGGGAAGATTTCTTTTAATGTCACATCCTCTTCCAGCATGGGTTGTAGATTTTTGATTATTTTTCGTATTACCTATAGGGTAGGGTTGTATGTGGCCACTAGTGGTATGTGTGTGGTAGGTTCTTTCTATCTATATTGTAGCAGGTGTTCTCGTGGGGCTTTTAGTGCAAATGTAATAGTTCTGGCAATGGTCTTTGGCTTGTATCCCTTCTGTCTGAACAATTTGGTCTGGGTTGTGAGATGTCTGTTTCTGTCTTCAGTGTCAGAGCATATGCGGTGGTATCTTATTGCCTGGCTGTGTATGATACCTTGTTTTGTATGAGTGGGATGGAAGCTAGAGTTGTGGAGGTAACGGCTTCTGTCTGTTGGTTTCTTCTATACAGATGTGTGTAGTTTGCCATTTTTCAGTGTTACATTTGTATCACTAGAAAGTTTACTAGGTTTGCTGAATAATCCATTTTGAGTCTAATTGATGGATGGAATTAGTTTAGGGACTCGTAGAATTGTTTTAGGTTTCCTTCAACCCCTGTCCAAATTATAAACAGGTCATCAATGTATCTGTAATATTTGTAAGGTTTGTGGGGGCATGTGGTTAGGAATCTTTGTTTAAGATTGGCCATGAAAAGATTGGCATATTCCGGTGCCATCTTGGTACCCATTGCAGTACCCATTAGTTGAAGCTGAAGTAGTTGTGTGTGAGGATGTATTCTATCAGTTGGGGTAATTACTTCAATGCTGTATTTCTGATTCAGGGGAGATGTTGCAAGGTTCCCCTCAGTACCCGACTAGCACCCTCTCTATCCACCTTTAAGACCCACCTTAAGACACACTTGCTTAAAGAAGCATATGAAGAGCACTGTGGATATTCTGAACACATGATACATAAAGCTTGGCCCCCTGCAGACGCACTTACCAGAACTTCCTCCTTATGTCTCTGTATGTACTCCCTACCTACCAATTAGACTGCAAGCTCCTCGGGGCAGGGACTCCTCCTCCTTAATGTTACTTTTATGTCTAAAGCACTTATTCCCATGATCTGTTATTTATATTATCTGTTATTTATTTGATTACCACATGTATTACTACTGTGAAGCGCTATGTACATTAATGGCACTATATAAATTAAGACATACAATACAATACCTCAATACCATCCTTGTGGGGGATGTTGCTGTAAAGGGATTCTACATCCATGGTACATCCTCACACATTACTTCAGCGTCAACAAGGAAATGTACATACAACTAATGGGGACTGCAATGGGTACCAAGATGGCACCGCAATATAACATATGTTCAGCTTACAGTATGGGCAGAGAGAAAACATGTATGGGCAACACGATGTAAACTATGCTACATGCCTCTCCTATAGTCATGAGCTTCCTTATCATCTCTACAAGCGCTGACTTAAGAAGAGGGCAGGTTAGTAAACTTTAAAAAAAATAAACGTGACATAACATGACATAGCTAGCTGCCAACTAGAAACACATAAAACCTTTTTACAGGACTTACTTGAAAACCTCTGTTAGGCCTAGGATATAGAAGGCACGCGTGCGACGGAGCGCATGGCATCCCGCATTCCTATACAAGAAGCGATCCGTGGTCTGTAGGATTCCTATGATGTGCGTGACAGGGAGGAGTGGCTGTGACATCACGTGAGCAGTTCACCCTCACTGGCTGAACCGTGCACGTGACCCGGTCATCATGCAACAATTTAAAAAAAAATTGTCTCACAAGAATTTGGCCCGCTCAATAGCGCGCTCTATGGCCTGCCCAATTGACTTACAGATTCTTGTACATGCCGCGCACGATATTGCGCGAACTATGGACGCGGTCTTAGAAGAACTGAGCTCTGGGTGTCAAGATTCAAGATTCCCTCCCGCAATACTCCCAGTAGACCTGTAGGGGAGTAAAGTTCAGACCCAGGGCTGATAAGAACTAGTATCTCGCATTAGGCCAGTGGCAATCTTAGGGTATATAAACCCCTTTAAGCTTGCTAGTTGTTGCTGGTTAACTTTTTGTTCCAGAGTAGCAGTTTGGCTATTTTGTTCATCCCTGCTCTTTTGGATTTCCCTGGCTACCAAAACTTGCATCTACTCTAGCTCTGTAGACTTTTCAGGTACCTTTTTTTTTTTGCCTTGTATTTCCCCTTGATCTTCTGTTCTCTCCTTTTATCTTATGTCTTTCCTTGGCTACCAATTGCTTTTGCATGTACAGCAGCTCTGCAAACTTTTCAGATACATTTTGTTTCGCCTTGTTTTCCCTGTGTACTCCTAGTACCCTTCTCTTTTATCTTTCCCATGCTACCATTGCTTTTGCATGTAATGTAGCTCTGCTGACTTTGTAGACAACTTATTTTTGCCTTTTGTGTTACTATCTTGGTAAACACTATAAATGTAACTAATACAGTTTCATGTTTTTTGGGGGGTTCCATATTTCCTCTGAGTGTTCCACACCCATGATACTAGAAGGTGTGCATGGCTATATATACCCACATGCTCCCCATGATCTCACCGGTGACAAGTGGTGAGCCTACACAGTTAACACATTCTAGGAATTATCTCCTTAACCGATTAGTAGCAAAGAAAAAGAAAGAAACACTCCCCTTGGCAAAATAAAAGTTGTCCCCAACATTTTATAAATATACAAATTGTGTTAAACGATTAGAATATTTATACATTTTAATTATGTATGTCCATGATAACAGTACACATATCAGAATGTGATATTGTTTCAAATAGCATATACTGTGCACATGATGCTTTTTAAAGTAACATATCTAAATATTAGAGCATGATACTGTTTCATAAGTTCAATGCAATAAAATGAGAGTTACAAAAGTGATCTCTACAATTAGAGTGTTCTATTAGCAATAATGGGCTGAATCAGGCTTCATGACTAACCTCCCTCTTCTGTCTATTAAGTCTTTAAAGTGCGTTCTTAGATCTTTTCTAGAGGAAAGAAGGGCATGCCCATGATCAGTTATACACTGCTTCACAGAGCTCTCATCCCACTGTTGCCTAAACATATTAACTATGTCGATTTCCCCTCCAAGCACATATGTATATTAATATCCTATGTAATCTATGCAGCATATCTCTCCTATAGACATGAGCTTATTTATCATCTCCACAGGCGCTGATTTAAGAACATGGCGTGTTACTAAACTTTAAAATAAGAAAGGTGACATGACGTAACATATATAGCTGCAGACAAGAAACACATAAAACCAATTTACAGGACTTTCTTAAGGACCTCAGTTAGAACTCTGAAGAGCTGATCTCTGGGATACGACGTGACTATTCATACCCACATGCTCCCTTGATGACATCACTGGTAACAAGGAAACTTGGGAGGTGTGGGACATGATAAGCCCACACAGTTAACCCCTTCTAACATCTAACTCCTTAACCAATAGGTTGCCAACCAATATGGAACTACACCTGTTATTGGATACACAACATATTTGTGTTATAATATATATGTTGCAAGTACATTTTCTATGGGAGTCATAACATTTATTCCTTCAATGATACTTTTGCCAATTACTAATAACAGGTGCAAGAAAATTATGAACCTTTAAAAACAGCAGAGAGGGTGTGTTCCAGCAATTCTCCTTGAGAAAGCCTTGGTAGAGATGATGAAACCTGTTGGAGTGTTTTTTCCCGTGTTCTACTGTATGTGATTTGTATCAGATTGTAACTATATTTTTGGAACTAATAAACCAGCATCTTTAAAACAGCAGCTGTGAAACATCATCTATTAAGTCATCAAAATGTTAACAAGAGGTACAACCTGTGTGTGTGTGTGAAACCCTATACCTGTCTTTCCTTTCAGTCATTTTTATGGCTTTTATTGTCTCAGTTGAAAAACTATATAGATGAATCCACAACAGTAACGTATAATATTGATGATGCCAGAAACCTTCTCATCCCATAATGCAGTAAAACATGAAGCTGCAAAGAAGGATAATGCAGATGGAATTCATGTGAGTCACAACATGTTTTAATTCATTTTGTACTTATAGTATATGCCAGATCCCTATTTATTTAATAAATGATTTATGATTAGAGACAGGTAGAAATGCTCAAATCCGTTCCCCAGAATTCTGTGCTTTGTTTTGACCAAATCCACCCCCCCACCAAAATCTGTCTGTGGATTGGGTGCTAAAAAAAAGATGAACAGATTAATTGAAATCCGTCATTGAATGCAATCCAGGTGTATTTTTAAGAATTCGGACACGGATTTCATATTGAATCCGAAATTCATTGCTGGATTGTTAAAAATCCACACTGATTAATTCGAGGAGGGAGAGAGTAAATTAGGGAGACATGCCTGCGCTGACAAAGGAGCACACGTGAGGTACCTGGCTGGGAGATTTGCTTTTTATATGGTTAAATAACACTTTCACCGAGACTGCTTTAATTTTTTATATATACAGTATATGTGCAAAAAAAGTGTTCTGCTAACTGCATCATTGTTTCAAGTTCTGCCTGTTGTTCAAAGTCAAAGTAAAAAGCCAGTAGTTACTGTATGAAGCTGCTATGCTGTGGATCCCACAGTTACCGCAGTTGAGTCAGCAGAAAGTCCGGTGTGGGTGTGCTGTATCCCCTGGCATTTAATTTAAATGCCTTGGGGAAGAGTGCGGGGCCTCTGCAACTGCCCATGCCTCTCCAGAAAAATCTCCTCCCACCCCTGGGGGGTGCACCCCCAGTTTGTGCACCATTGCACTACAGTATGTGTAGTTAGACCTCTTTTAATATTGTAAATGTGCTCTGTAAACTTCTCTTTACTGGTCAACTTGCCTTTCCAACATGCTGAAGGCCACAATGACATTCTAGCAGGATGTCTACACACAATAAAACTACACATACATTTAATAAGAGTTTAAATATTATAATCTATCTGTGTAATGTTAGATTTAAATGTTTTCCCACTGTCACTCTGTCTCATTACATCTAGAACATGTAAATTAACTGTTACGGCCAATAAAGCCAACTCCATTGTTCCTTTTTCTGTGGTTCTCCACTGTTACAGCTGCGTGATTATTTGGGTGGGTTACTGTAAGTATTTCAGATTGAAGCATTTCCATCTTCACATACAATCCTGCTCTCACAGCTCTATCTACACATACTCCCATTTACCGTTTCCCAAATGCCAACGCCTTCAATTAATAAGCAGCTATCAGGAACGCACCCAACTTATCATCCCCCTGTACCTTATGTTTCCACTTACTCTTCCTTATAGACTGTAAACTCCTTGGGACAGGACCCCCATTACCTACAGTAAAAATGTGTTTATGCCTGTTACCTAGTTTTTTTTGTCCTCTAACCCTATTATACAGCGCTATGGAATATGTTGGCGCTCTATAATAATAATACTTTTGTTTCATATAGTGCTTTTCTCCAAATATGGACTCAAAGCGCTTCACAGTTACTGTATAGTGTGTGGCACACAGCACATAGGAATTTTTACAGACAGTGATTATTATCATTAATAAATTATAATAATAATGCTTTGTTTTAATGCTGGTGCATTATTTAACAGTAGTTCTATTGAAAACAATTCTTTAAAAGGGCATGCATGTTATTTAGCATATTATTTTATACATTAACTTGCGTTAATGGGGGTAATAATTTCTGCTACATCTGTTCAATGCCTTTATAAACTAGCCTTTATAAATATGGCTTGCTCCCATATTGAGTTTCACTTATAGTTCAAACCAGTTCAGAAAGATCCTAACTAGAGTTAAATATTCATTTTACCCTAACTGGGACCATTAAAATAAGGTGTAGTCATAATAGTTCTATTGGTGGAATTAATTAATGTTTGTAAAGTAGTTCAGATGCCAGAAGGAAATAAAATATAGTAGACATTGTATGTCAACATTTTCTAGTGGAGCTGTATTTAGGGGTTACCAGAAACTCAGAAGATTTAGTCATGCCAAGATTTAGTAAAGTATTGTATGTTCCTAATAAAATATTTGTGTAGGACACTTTGACCCAGATTTACTAAATAAGGAGCTCAGCAGGACAATTTATTGGTTGCCCACTACCAAAAACTGCAAGAAAGCAATTGTTGATAGAAAATAAGGAGAGGCACAGAAAGGGCAAGAGGTGGGAATTGCATATGAGGACAAGAGACTAAACACAAGAGGCAAGGAGGCACGAGACAATAGTGATAACTGAAATAAGTGGTTGCATTGTATTTTTTTTATTTTGTAGTATTGCTATCACTGTTACAAATTTTAAGACAAAGCTAAATATTCAACATTTTGTCCAGGAATACATTTGACAACCCGCTCTTGACTTCCATAAAGCAGTACCACTTTTCCACCCACAATCACTCATGAAGTACTGATATGACCCTATGTTTAAACCAGACAAGCTCTTTATCAATGTTACTTCAACTGGATTTTAATCTGGATTACTTTAAAATCATTCTGTGTTATGAAAAACGTAATTAGGATAACATTGTAATCAAAAGGATTAAGCCAAACTATCTAAATGCCAAGATACTCTTGCAGCTTTTGTAAATCATCTTGCCTGTTGCAGCCATTGTTATGCCCATGATATATTACTTAAAACTTAATAACCATATTAAATACAAATTATGGAAACAACAGTAGTATGTTCATATCTAGTGGATTATCAAACAAAGAAGAAAATGAGTTTTTAAATAATAGAATAGATGCAAACACTGAATTATCTACTAGTCCGGTCTTTATACAAAGGCATTTCAGAGTCGCCCATGAGACCCTCCAGAAACTACAATGTTTTCACCATTGATATAAGAAGCATCTGGAGAGCAAAGAAATGACGCAATCCCTCCACATTCCTCTGGTTCCCCAAACCTAAAGATAAGGTCATATAAGAAATATCAGTACATTTATAAAATAGAAATGTGTGAAACAGTCCAAAATGCATTTGAAACATTTTAAGCGTTTTTTTCCAGAAGTATGGTTTCATGCAAAATAAATTTTAAAGAATTAGAATTTTGCAAAATGAATCTTAACAAGTTTGCTGTGAAATTTTCCAAGATATTGGGGTATATTCTATCCGTGAGGATTCAATAGGCAAGGTTTCCATGTCAGACCGCATGGATCGGCAATCTCAGAATTTATAGAATACACCCCAGTAAGTGAACATGGTATCTGTTGTCCTATTTATATATACATTAGGAAAATAAAGAGATACAGTACTCAGTAATATTGGATAGAGTTTGAGACACATTTTTGATCCTTTGCCTTGGGCAGACATGCTACTGTATGTCATATATGGTGTACTGTGCAAGTATTACCATTACCTAAAGCAACATTTGTGGTATCTTGATATATACATCAATGTTTTGATGTATAGTAAAATGCCATCAAATGTAAGTTATGTTGTACCAATAAGAAAATACTGTATATATATATATATATATATATATATATATATATATATATATATATATATATATATACACACAACTGTATGCTCATCTGCATGTCTTAGGCAGGTCTGCAACCCCGCCTTTCACCATTATCACCCAGCACACAGCACTTCCACTTCAGCAAGGGATTCTGGGGAATGACATGCAAATGAGCACACAGTGCCACTTTTTGCTTCAAAAACCATTTTTAACATGGTTCCCTATAGGCTTAAGCTTGCTGCATGGTTACAGCTTTGAGCACAGTCAAGGTTAAGGTGCATACCCAGAAAACCCACCCACAGACAGCTTTTTTTTTTTTTTTTTTTTTTTCTCCTCCCGAGAGGGTCCACCCTCTCGCTCATCGGATCCCAGTCCACTTCAGTGGATAGGGAGCTTGCCCTTGGACTGTCCAACCGAAGTCAGACCCGCCCTCGGTGCCCAGTTTCCCTGGAGGTTTCAGCCCGAAAGCCTAGGTCTCCAGGGACATTGATGCCTTCCTCCGTTAGGATTCAGGACATCCGTCTCTTCCTCCCTCTGGCCCAAGGCCCGCAAGGGAGTTCACATCATATCCCCTCTTACGAGGGTTGTGCGGGTGCACCCCAGCCCCGAAGGGCTGGTTGTTCGAATGCCATCCCCCCTTAGCCCGAAGGCTCAGGGGTTCTGTGCCCACCCACAGACAGCTGTTTCGACCTTTGTGGGTCTCATCAGTGTGGGGTTGGTAAACTGGGTATGCAGAGAAGCTAAAGGATGGGGTTTACCATACTGAGTTAAGTTATGGTGAGTAAAAAAAGTGACAAAAACCCTCCACAGCAAAGAAATATGCAAATGTCAATACAACTGTATGCTCATCTGCATGTCTTAGGCAGGTCTGCAACCTCGCCTTTCACCATTATCACCGGGGTTGCAGACCTGCCTAAGACATGCAGATGAGCATACACTGGCGACACACTTTATTCGAGCTCGGCTAGTCCCACGAATTCGGGTATACCCGGGTGTATTGAGGTTTGTGACTGTTTTCTGCCCGAGTGCATTGAGGTATTTTCCAAGCAGGGATTGAAGCATTTTATTCCCGCTGGCTGCAATACTGCACAGTATATATATATATATACTGCATTACAATTCATGAATTTATGCCATCTGGTAGACACGCGAAGCATTGCAGCCTATTAAATCCTAATCATTATCATTTAACAGATCAGCCGCCTTCAAGCCCAGGCATGAACCCAGGCTGGAGGGCAAACGCACGGGGCTTGTCAGAGGTGAGGAGCGGCGCATTCCAGGTATCTGCCAGGTACATACTGGGTATTTGCTCGAATAAAGTGTGTCGGTGCAGTACAGTTGTATTTACATTTGCTTTGCTGTGGAGGGTTTTTGTCACTTTTTTTACTCACCATAACTTAACTCCGTATATTTAGGGTGTTAAAAGTGTTTGCAGCAAGGGGAGCGTTACAAGGAAACTAATTTATTCTGCACTATCACAACTGGACTAACGTAGCTTTTTCCGTTAATATACTGTATATATATACTTATATATATATATATATAGGAAAAAGCTACGTTAGTCCAGTTGTGATAGTGCAGAATAAATTAGTTTCCTTGTAACGCTCCCCTTGCTGCAAACACTTTTAACACCCTACCTTATCTACAGAACATATCTGGGTTTTTTTTTTACACTGTTCTAGCCATAGATTCCTTTGTATATCAGTATTGCAGACATGAAGAAGAGAGGAGAACTCTTGAAAGCTTGTCGTATGACATAAATGGTAGTCCAAATACAAAAGGTATCACCTAATACTGAAGAACTCATTTATTCTGCAATATATATATATATTTTAGGAAAAATACATACAATTACTGTACACCAAATATATAACCCTGTCACATTGAGTTGATGAGGTTCGTGAAGATTACTCCATTGAAGTGTGTTGTCATACCTAGATTTTATGTTAAAATGAGTTATTGTTTCTTTCTTCATCTCAGGTGTATTGTTCAACTGCAAAAAAATCACAAGGGACACATTACGTGAAGTTCAGAATACTCTTATTCATTACACTTTTATTTTGCTGCCTCACACTTACCACATCACTGAAACTGGTGTTGATTACTCCGAATGCCAGACCATTTACTCGAATGTTCATGGGCTGCAACGCCATTGCAAGGACTTTGGTTAGGCCTAGTTGTGCTGTCTTACTTACACAATAAGGACCGAAAAGCTAAGTAACAAGAAAAAGGAAAATAAGGACGGTGAATAAGGTTTTGAAAATAACAGAAAATAAAAAATATATACATAAATTGTGTGTGGGCTATATTTTTCAAGTAGGTAAATACCTTGTACTATACTAAAATCATGACTGACCATTAGGACTATAATGGGGAAACATGGGCATTGAACCATTGAACAGTGCGAGAGACATTTGCACCTTTATTACTTAGCATCTATTGATCAATACAGTGCATATAGTGTTTTAGGACAGTGTGAATAGGTGAGTTAAATAAACAAGCTAAATGAAACAAATTAAGGGATATGCAAGTGTAGGCTGATATTATTGTGACCACACGAGATCACCTGCAGTACTTTATCTTACCACAGCTTTCTGCAGCTGTTCTACACTGATTACTAGAGAAAAACCTCTCCTAAGGAGAGAAAGAAATCAGCGGGCACTGCAGGGCAAAAAACTGCATGAGGCTGGACTGCGCTGAAGTAGAAAAAATGTTTATTTAACCATTGGCAAACAAGGATAAAAAGGGAAGGTCCCCCAGTGCATCTCTAACACGTTTCACCCCTGAGAGTCTTTGACAAAAAGTAAAAACACTCGGTATACAGTGGTCAATAGTAAGTTTTTTATTTTACTGTTGGTGCCCACTGAAGAAGAGGAAGATGAAGAGGACAAGGATGACCTTCATCCTGGCAGGGGTTAGTGCAAATTTAATTTACCATATGCTGGCCGGGTCATGTTTTGGTTATGTTTAATTTTTTTAATGGGCAAATGTATTATTATTCAAATATGGATAATATGGATTTTGCCCATTACTGTACTGTATGTGGCAGGGGGTGGGGATGGGGGTGGAGGTAGTCTGGCTTAACCCCTTTATTTTAATAACATATTATTGTAGCAGCGTGTCTGAACGGCAATAATTTCAGGTCCAGGAGCCCCCTGCTTCCCGAGTTACATGCTCCGTTATGGGTTGCCAGTATTCTTCTGCTTTGTTTAAATCTCCCAATCACATGGGCCATAACGTGGAAGAATTTAAACATGGCCACTGGGATACTGGCACCCCTTAACAGGGCCTGTATCTTGGGAAGCGGGAGTCCCCGGACCTGAAATCAATGGAGTCAGCTCTGGAAACCCCCTGCTACAATAATATGTTATTAAAATAAAATAAAAGCTCAGTGATCGCCTGTTAGAGGCGCGCAGGTAGAGTGACTGCTGCAGTCTATCTTTTAGTAAACGTCTCTGACAGACAAGTGAAGCCCGGTAAGATTCACACCGGGCGAGTCCCATTAAAAAGGAGGGACCCCTGCTGTGTTAATCCGATAGGCCATTAGTATTTATATATACAGTATATATCTGTATGAGCAATAACTATTTGTAGCTCGAGGATAAACCAATTAACTAATAACTTATTGTATGCAACTACGAATACAGTGTTGTTAATTATGTTAAAATGATGCAGGGTGCACAGATATTAGTAATCATAAATAAAATGAAGATGTTGCCTTAGTGTCAATACTGTACCTCTGAATAAGTTGATCAGGTTCAAATCCCAGTTCTCTTTTCTATATGTGCATGGGGCCCCAAAGTTAAACTGTAAGCCTTTAGGGGCAGGAACACTATTCATATAAAATGGTACAGGTATGCATATATTTGTGTGTGTGCGACACAAATACATACAGTAGGACTTACCTTGTGTGGTCTGTAACCACCAAGAGAAGAACATATAATAATGGATCCACCTCTGTGAACAAAAAAAGACAATCATAAATATAATATATATAGATATGATAATAAATACATAAATATAGACTACAATAAAAGGCAATATTCTTAACATTAACCCTTTCTTGTTTAAGTGCTAGGCAAGTCTCTTTGAAATGTACAGTGGCGGCCGACCTGAGACTAAGTCGGCTAGATCCGTGGCTCTCAGATTATCCCGGTTAGGTGCGTTTTTTTGTTTTTTTCGCCCGGAGTGAATTGCGTTATTTTAGCGCTCGTGATATTAGCATTTTATTCTCGCTGTCTGCAATACTGCAATGCCATGTAAAAACTCAGGGGGGCGTTTGCAAGCTGTTGTCTTGGAAGTCTAATACCTTCGCGGTTCAACCTACTGTAAGTCAGTACACAGTCTGTGTGTGTGCGCGCAGTAATTGTAAATTTGCATATTTAAAGTATACATGCATTTGCAGTGCTGTGCTGCTGTACAGTATGTCTCATTTGAAAATTATTGAAATGCATAGGTGTGTACAGTACTGTAACAGTGTCACATTTCAGCATATACAGCGCTCTCCCCTCGCTCAGGATAATTAACTGCACTGCAGGGTATTTCAACTTCTTATCTTCTCTACAATGCAGTACATCTCTCCCACACCATTCCTTTGAACGTGTGTCTGGTTTCAATCACATTCCTGCTTGACAGCAGGTGATTACTACGCATGCGCCTGTTACTTCGCCCACCACTGGTTGCTTGCCTGAGTGAGTGACCAAAAAAATAATTTTTTTTATTTTTTATTATTGTAATTTTTATTTTTTTATTTTTTCCACAAGCCTGCAAAAACCATCTTACTGTATTAAGATATTCAATCTGTGCTGTAGCTTTTGACTGCGACCCTGTGCATTTGACTGCAGATAGTTGATTTGTGTGTATTTAGGTACTGTATTAGGGGTGTATTATTATGATGAACTGCCTTTTGAAATTAAAGTATGTCTTAGCTTTGAACTTCATGCAGCTGTACCCTGTAGCCCCCTCCCCCATGAACGCTAGCTCAAGGATTTGAAATTCCACAGAGTCGTTAATTTTCTGAATCTTGCCATTGTGTTCTTAATCCGTCCATAGCCGAGCTACAAAGCCTCACTGCGCCTGCGTGTAATCCTTTTTTGAGATGGGAGCTAGCTGCTTACTGCGCATGACTCACCCAACCCCCCCTCTCCAGAGTCGTTAATTTTCTGAATCTTGACATTGTGTTCTTAATCCGTCCATAGCCGAGCCACAAAGCCTCACTGCGCCTGCATGTAATCCTTTTTGAGATGGGAGCTAGCTGCTTACTGCGCATGACTCACCCAACCCCCTCCACAGAGTCGTCAATTTTCTGAATGTTGCCATTGTGTTCTTAATCCGTCGAAAGCCGAGCTACAAAGCCTCACTGTGCCTGCGTGTAATCCCTTTTGAGATGGGAGCTAGCTGCTTACTGCGCATGACTCACCCAACCCCCCCCCTCTCCACAGAGTCGTTAATTTTCTGAATCTTGACATTGTGTTGTTAATCCGTCCATAGCCGAGCTACAAAGCCTCACTGCGCCTGCGTGTAATCCTCTTTGAGATGGGAGCTTTGAGGCTTTGTTTACGGTAATGCTTTGGAAAATCCCTTCTCCAATTTGATTTGCACAGAGCATCACCTCTCTATGCGCCTGTGTGTAATCCTCTTTCGGATGGGAGCTAGTTGATTACTGCTCATGCGCCTGTAATTTCACCCACAACTGTTTGAGTGCCCCCCAAATTTTTTTTTTAATTATAATTTTTTAACTGTTATTTTATCTACAAGCCTGCAAAAACAATCTTGATATTACGATATTCAATCTGTGCGTTTGCCTGCACATGGTTGATTTGTGTGCTTTTTATGTACTGTATTTGAGGCTGGAAATTGCTTAGGTACATGCAAGCTTGATCGAAACTGCACGCGAAATCCGGCACAGGCTCGCTGGACAGACAGCAAGGGTTGTTACTGACAGTGGGACCGTTATTGGAAGCCGGTGCTGGTGCTGGTGCATTGCTTGGCAGCGACTGTCGTTTCTTAGTTGGTTTTAACACAACCTTTCGCCTTTTGCCATCTGCATGATCATAGATACAGGAAAAAGCCAGTGATACACACCAATACCCTCCAATAAATTGTGGCTCAATACGATAAAAACAGGGGTCGCTACATAACCTTTTCCTTATTGCACGCTTCCACGTATGGGGAGCTGGCGAAAATTTGTAAAAGTCATAGTTTTCGATAAAATACTGATAAATTTGAACAACTGTTGCCATCTTATCATCTGTTGCATTAATCGCGGCCCATATCAAATACGTGTAACTTCTGTCAGGTTTTTGGATAAAGGGTTGCACTTGAACACTCATGGCAGTGGCTCTCTGGAGAATACTGTAACAGAAACTGGTTTTTGTCTTTCTTTAATATGAAAAGCCTAAATTGATACATTATTGCAACCTCTTCCTTCAGTCTCAAGGCCAATTTACAATAGCACACTGTGGTATCTTTTTTAAACGAAACACCTGCAAGTCGACACATTACTGAAGCACATGTGCATTACAATTCATGAATATCTGCCATCTGGCGGACATGCGAAGCATTTCAACCTATTAAATCCGAACCATTCTCAATAAACGCATCAACCGCTCGTCAACCGCGCATGACCCGCGCATGACCAGTGGCTGAGAACGCAAAATGAATGCAGCATGCTCCCGGTGAAGTGCGTCGCATTCCAGGAAAAAGCCAGGGAAAAAACGGCGATGTGTTAGAATAAAATGAGCCGCAGCAGTAGATGCTGTAAAGGAGCCAAAGTAGTGAACTATGGAAATAAGCAAAAGCAGTTTTGTTGATATTACAGTAGATACTGCATATTTAATATGCAATTCATCTGTTTTGGTTCTAAAAGTGCTCACATTTTAATTTGTGGAGAACATTTGAATTTACACACAAAATATATTTTTGTAAGATGAAATCTGTATATTAAACTTTATTTAGCAAAGAAAAAGCTGTGGATTTATTTTTGGAGTAAGCAACAACTGATACTATCCTATTCTCATTCTCATTATCATGACCATGGCAAACTGGGTGCCTACAATTTTGTAGAACAGGGTTATTTTAAGGTGACCAGATGTACCGTTTGACCGGGACAGTTCTGTTTTTAGAGCACTTGATCGCAATTGCATTCTTATTATTCATAAACGTTTTAATAACATGAAAACATAAATAATATAATTAATGTGTACATTTAAATGTTTAATAAAATGCAAACTCTGCCTTACTATATTCAAAACATATGAGACTTCAGATAATATTATGTATGGCTAAATTGCATAAACAATTATTTATTAGTATTATTTATGTTTTATGTTATTAAAACATTTATGAATAATAAGATGCAATTAGAGTATTAACATACTATTGGCTAGAAAGAGGTTTAAAATCAGCTAAGTTAATGCACCCAATACTCATGACGAAGCCTCAGTCATGAAACACGTAGAATTTTGGAGCCCCCATCAGCATAAAGAGGAGAGGGAGATAGACATCAGTCCTCACAGACATTAAAGCCCCAGCCACCCGAAATCTACCAAGACGAATCCCAAAAGACCCCTGTACAACGAATTTAGGATTTATGCAAAATGTGAGTGTAATTGCTGTAAATCTACTACACTATAAACTTTATATTACATTCCACACTATTGGATTTTTCTCTTTTTCTCCTGCCCCATGAGAATCTGAGGGAAGAAATCCTGAGCTTCCAAGACTTACGCACCATAACGGGGCCTGTATCTCGGGAAGTAGGGGGTCCCCGAGGCTGAAACCAATGCAGTACAGCTCAGGAGCCCCCCTGCTCATCTAAACTATTATCAAAATTTTAATTTATACACATGCATTTCGGGCGAGATTTGCACAGGGAGAGATGACTCTCTCAGAGCAGCTCTCTCTGCAGCAGATACAACTTGCCGGGTAAGGCCTTTTCAGAGGGTCGTTCATCATTATGAACCTTTAGTGCATGAGGCCCTTTATCTCTCTTCTTCTCTTAACAGTAATAAATATGCAATTACTATTGGAAGTGCTAAAAAGCTATGCTTCTGATAAAGGGCCTCATGCAGTAAAGTCATAGAGAAAAAAATCACCACGGTTTTCAAATTACCATTTTTGACAGCGTTGCCATCACGAATGCAGAAATTCCTGAATATCTGTGATAGCAACATTTTTAAAAATAGCAAGTAGCTGGAGGCGTGATGATCATATAACTAGAGAAATAGGAAATGGCGTGGCGTGTTCAACAATGTTATTGTGGCATTGGGTGATAATCTCGCGAGACAACCAGTTTCTCGAGTGGCCTATTTAAATGATGCATTTATTTGTAATCTTTTTCTGTGTTGTTAGGAGTGAGTGAGAGATAGACTGAGCTAAGCGTTTGGAGGATTTGTGATTGCTACAGTTGTGTATTTTGAGAGATTTGTCTTGTGTTGTTTTGATGACACATTTTTATTATTGTGAGTTTGATAGTGTTTTGTGAGTGTGTCGTTTAATTTTTTTATCTGTTATTTGTGAGTGCTAGAGGTATGGATGGGAGGCGTGGGAGTCAGAGCAGTGATGCTGGGGTGACTGGTGGGATGAATGCTGGTGCTGAGGTGAGTGGTGTTCTGGTGAGTAGGTGTGGGAGTGCACGTGGGAGTCAGTTGAGTGTTGGTGGGGTGACTGGTGGTGCTGAGGTGAGTGGTGTTCGTATGAGTAGACGTGTGAGTGCACGTGAGTCAGGGAGTGATTGTGGGGTGACTGGTGATGGGGGAAGTGACTGGTGGTGGGGTGACTGGTGGTGGTGGTGGTGGTGGTGATGGCGATGGTGGTAGGCTCCTGCAGTCTGTTGCATTGGAAGAAAGGGAGTTCAGTGAGCACCAACCGAGCTCAGTGGTTGCAGCTGGGCATAAGAAGCATATAGAAAAAATCGATAATGTAGAATTATTTTTAATTATCTATATTAAAAATAATTTGAATCAAAATTAAATATGTAGAATTCAAAGATAACAACAAGATATAATGTTTTGTCTAAAAACAGTACTATGTGTTGAGACAAATGGTGTTTTCATATCATACTTATACATACCATTAATGATATTATATATTTGATGTAAGGATGATAATTACAGTAAAAATGTTTGAACAAACAAACATCTGTCATGTGTACATTTTTACAAATGAAAATACATTATATAAAGTAATTAAAATCTCATGTCAACATCATAGAATTTAAATCACGAAGGATGCTCCTACAGTAAATATAAATAGTGTTACATTGTCAGGCTTAATACATTGTCTAATAAAGTTGGATTGTATACATACACAAAATCATATATATAATCATGAGATGTGTGTTAATTTTGCTATATATATATATATATATATATATATATATATATATATATATTTATATATATACACACACAACACACACCACAACACACACACACACACACACACACCACACACACACACACCACACACACACACACACCCACACACACATACACACACACACACACACAAACACACACGTTCATATTTACAATGTACTCAGACACGGACAACAATATAAAATGTTTTTTATCGAATAATTCAGTAGTAACATTTAATTCTCACTGTTTTAACACCGCAACCTCTTGGTTACAATGAAGATATTGTTTAGATGATGTCAAACATCCTGAAAAAAAATTATTTTCACAATTTATATATGTAAACTTTGTTTATAATGCATATAAAGACACTGGACAAAAATTGTCATATTATGCTATGCATGTGACGTTGTGACAAAATTTTGATGTGTGCTGTAGCGCATGTGCGTTCAGAGTGTTCCCTTTGCGCATGTGCATGAGTTTACTGTGAAATCTGCTCATGCGGACGCGTCATCAAATTTCTTAAATAACAATTCGTGACAGTGTCCCCTTCCCACCCCTCAAGAGCATGGACACATAAGACTGACTGTGGTAACGCCACTTTATTTTAATTAAGACATTTTAATACATTATCCTCATCATACAATACCAGTAACAGTATATGCCTGTGTTCATCATCATATCACTAATAGGGAGTTGCATGTTCTTTTTTGCCAACAAGATTACCACCATTTTTGATTGAGAAGGAACATACATCTGATTAATTCTCAGTTCTTTATACTGTATATAAATTAGACTTACACATGAAAATATTGTTTTTATGTTGAAAGAGTTAGAAAAATATTCTACAGCATGTTATCAAAACTAGATACAATGCTATATGTTTATGTCCATCACTTTTGTAAGATGACTTTACATATGAATTTTAAAATATTAATCACCTGAGATCACATTAGTTTCACGCAAACACAACCCTGAAAATTCAATAACATTTGTACATTCAAAACATTGTCCCCTCATGCACACATGATACACATTTTAGGACATGTTTTTATAAAAAGGTGTTTGAAATTTACATAGCATAACCAGATGTGCTTGAACACACAGCAGAGCTTTTACAAGTAAGATGTGGATAGCCATCACTATCCTATGATAAGAGTTTAACACATGTAATTGTAATAAACACGCAGGACTGTATATATTCATATTAACATGTACATTGTTGCTTACCTAAGAAATTGCTGGCGATCACATTCAGACGTGTCTCCACCCCACTAGTTGTGGGCTCATTATCCCCTGTAGCATGGACAAGAGGGTCCTCCTCCAGATTCTCTGTATGTTGCCTTGAATATTGTGACGCAGTGCAATATTGTGCAGAATGCAGCTACAAATCACTATGTCAAACACCTTTTCAGGCTTATACTGTAGGGCACCACCTGATCTGTCCAGACATCTGAGATGACTTTTCAACAGTCCAAATGTCTGCTCTATAACCGACCTAGTGGATATTTTTGCCACATTATATCTCTCCTCTGCAGGGGTTTGAGGGTTAGCCAATGGGGTTAAGAGCCACGGTCTGATCCGTATCCTGAATCACCTACACCGTAACAAATTATTTTTATACATTGTACAATGTACACAAATATATACTGTTATTTGCAACAATTATGACATAGATGTTAAACAAATTCTATATCTCACATGTGAGGTGTTTATCCATATATGATAGGCTCATAAAACATGCATATATATCTATTTGAAACATTAGGACATAATTGTAATCTATTCAATTACACATCCTAAGTATAGTCAATAATAAATGGCACAATTTGATGTTAGCTATGTTGTATGTAAATATGGGTAATCATATGTTTACATAACAACTACATTGTATGTAAAATGTGTTGGTGTGTTTGTGTGTGTGTTTATATGTGATACAATCAATACACATGGACATTTGTCTTAGCAACAATCTATTGAACATTATACCAATTAACTTGAAGTATTCATAAATATTGATGTAAGTATAGGAAACACTATATATGTCAAAATCATAAGAATTTTCGTTAAATACAAATAACAAAAATGTAATTTTACCACTTAAGTGTATTGTATGTACTCACCCACCAGCCAACCATGCCCAAAATGACCCGTTTCAAATGCATGGAAGACTGATGAGTTTCTCAGGATAGAGGAATCGTGGTTGGAACCCGAGAATATGGCTACCACATTAAGAATCTTCATATTGGCATCGCATACCACCTGCACATTGATGGAGTGAAAGTGTTTGCGGTTACAGTAAGCATGCTCATTCAGACAAGGCGGGATCAAGGCAACATGAGTGCAATTGATTGCACCTATTAAACACGGCTATGGTATAAAAGCCATTTCTCAGTTCCAGGCACTCTGTCTGCTCTCTAGGAAAATTAATATAATTCCTAGCACGTCATGTCAGTGCACATAGAAACTGCGAAAGGACTGCGAGAATGCCGACTGCGAGACCCCGCCTACTATGCTCACAATTGTCTGAAAAGATGCAGAAGCAAGAAAATGTAATGAGCACAGCATTTTAACAAGCCCAAGGCCTGCACGACCACTGGCTGTTATGAAATCAAAATCTTCTTTAACTCTTCATAAAGAGCTAAGATTGCTGCTGAACTCAAGCGACATCTGCTAATAATCTCAACCTCAGTAAGCCCCTCCAAAGTGTGCGTTCATGATGTAAACATGAACGGGCACTGCCTGTCTCCTCTCCCTCGCCTATCCTGTCCCTCTCCTCTCCTCTATCCTCTGTCTCTCATCCAAAGCCAGTCTTCTCCTTCTCATCATAATATATCTCATCTCCATTTCCATCTCTCCATCCGCCATCTCTACCTTGAAGTAAGTGTTCAATTGGCTTCCTTTAAGATGCTATGCATTATGGCACGTGACTTCAATAAATGAAAGGTGTTAAAAAATGTTTTTTAATAAATAAACTCCATTTGTGTCTACAAAAAAATGAATATGTGTTAATTAGCAATTCTAAATCATTATACCGTGATATTTTTTATAACGTGACGTAAAGATTCATATACCTTGGTTAGCCAAAGTAAAACAGATGTTTATAATGCCACTAATTGTCACAAATGCAACAGTCAGCAATAGGAGTTGTATTTTTCAATTAAGATTAATTGCTACTAAATCATTGAATCATGTTGACGTATAAAGCTGCATTTCAAGCTAGCATTTTTCAAATAACCAACATTTGTTTTTTCCATTCAATATGTGCATCAATACAATCTGCACAATGACAATTGATTAGCTAAGCTCAAGATCGATCTATTCTCCTGTAATCGATCGCTTGATCAGGGTTATTACATTCACTTATTGCACAGCATTGTGGGCAATGTAGTCTTGGAATCTGATTGTGTGGGCAGTTACTAGATATAATTTATGCACTGCTAGAGAGAGGGTGGGGCTCAAGTGCCAGAGCCTATCAGAAGGCGAAGGAGGCGGTCACTTTGTAAAGGCTTCCTACTTTAAAAACATTCCACATTAGTTAAAAAAATTTTTTTTAAATGCTTTAAGTATTTTCGCTTAGTACAGAACTGATGTTTTACCAAAAAAACCACATGTAGTATATTATTTTAACTGCTGCTTTAAATTAACACACACCCGAAACAGAAATATTAGTTTTGTCAAACAATTTTTTTTAAATATGAAGGAATCTTGGGGGAAAAAATATGCCTATTCACCATAGTACTAAAAACATTGCACATTTATGACACAATCTACTGTAACATGTTTTGAATACATTACACATGTTGGTTAAAGGTTTACATGTATGTAACCTGTGACAACGTATGTCAACACTGTCACAAATTAAAATGATATGTTAAAGGTGATGCTCAAAGTGATGTGTTGAAAAATTAAAATTGATTTTATTATATTACATATTTGCAAAAATACTAGGTGCACACTGACAATTGAGTAGAAACGTTGCAGATCTACAAATTCTCATGTACTTGTTCTATTGTTCGGGTTATTAAAATATTTTACTGCAAAGCTTTGTGGGACATTTAGCCCATGTAGATAACATGACTGGTCAGTTACTAGATACAATTGGTAGCCTGCTAGAGAGAAGTCGAGGATGAAAAGGACAAACCAATCAGAAGAGGAAGGGGATGTAACTTTAATAATGCGTTATACATTATACACATTGTCAAATTACATTCAAAATATATGGCATGCTTATTTTTGTTAGTACAAACACTTTTGTCATAGTAAAAAAAGTATGTATTTTCCTTGATTGATATTGTCTGAACTGTATCTTTAAGAGGTTACGATAGGACTATCCAGCGACCCCGCTGAACTGAAACATTCATGTACCCCGTATATAATCATAACATCAACAAGTCATATCTTAACACATAAATAATGTACGTGGTGGCACTATTAGGTCAATAAGGTAAACACTTATATTTATTACAAATCATTCTTTTAAAGACCACGGAATCACAAATACAAAGTAATATGTCTCCATAGACAAATGAGAAATTCAGTCATGCACATCTTAAATAATATATCATGGGCAATATACTTGCGTTTAAAGGTACCGGTGCTCCGTGGTTCAGGGAAAAAACCCTGTCTGGTGTAATTTCAAGTATATGGAAGTATGTTGAAGACCCAGGGCACAACGGATTTGTAGAAAATAAATGTATTCTTTCAGTGGCACACACAACATTTCAAACTGCACAGAGTTCTTTATCAAGTGACTGGCCCGTCACTTGATAAAGAACTCTGTGCAGTTTGAAACATTGTGTGTGCCACTGAAACAATAAATTTATTTTCTACAAATCTGTTGTGCCCTGGATCTTCAACTTACTTTCAGCTCCATAGACTCCATGCTTAAAAGATATACAGTATTTACAAAAAAGCATTTTTTTTTCTAAGTCACGACACGCCGTTCATCGGCAGCTTCTCACCACCTTCTTACCAACTTTCCTGGTGAGGTGATTTGGAGAGGAAATTTCAATTCTTGAGCGGCGATCAGCCTCGATAAGCTGATCAAGGCTAAAAGAATTGATCGAGTTTGAGATACTGGCGATAAGTGGAGATAAGTGGCTTATCGCCGTGCGTTTGGCGATTTTTTTTCTTGGTAAAAAAACCCGTCCATTTTAGCTCTTATTGCTAGCTTTTCGGGGTTTACTGAATCGCTGTAAGCTTTTTTGGCAATAAGCTGGCGATGAGTGGCTTATCGCTATTTATAGCATGAGGCCCAAAGACTTTGAGGAAACCTCTTTCCTATTATCTCTTATAAATGTATCTAAGGATAAAAGTCTCCTACAACAAATTCACTCTACTCATAAGTGTAATAAATAGAAATGCAATTTGTGCCTTATCAAAATGTATGCAATTAGAATTGGATGTGTAAACAATTACATTTCAAACAAATGTATTTTTTAGAGGAAACTTTTATCCTTAGACACTCTTTTATATGTAAGGATACAAGTTTCCTAAAACAAATTCAGTTTACTCACAAGTTTTATGCAGAGCACACAGTGAAGACTGCAGTCCCTTCAGAGCAATAAGAAAAAACAAAGGTTGTTTAGTCTCAAATTGTTTTGATTGATCCAAACCACTGATGTTCAGTGGAAGTGTATTTTGTTCCTTTATTTCGTCCATCAGACTGCGTCTGTAAAATTCCTATGTGCTGTGTATCACGCACCATAATGTAAGGGTGAAACACTTTGAGTCCCATTGGGAGAAAGATGAAATATGAAACAGTTATTATTATTATTATTATTATTGTTAAAATGTTTGCCTTTAATTCAAATACTTTATCGTTTTGTAGACTTAAAGGAAGCATAAAAGTAAAAACAATAAAGAAACAAATTAGTTTTCTATCAAATTATGGTAGTTTAAAATTGTATTTATTTTATAAGGAAAAAAACAATGAGATACTGTATCTCATTTATACTGTAGGTACTGTATGTCCTAAATGCACACTACACCGTGAAAATAAATACTGTATGTGTAAAATGTTACTTGTGTACAGTTCAGATTCAAAGTAAATAAATGAACAAAAGACACATAATATGCACAAAGGGGAATATTGAGCTTTTCTTTGGTACCTGTACATCATACAAGTACAACATATATATTTTTTACAAGTATTATGCCAGGAGCTTTTGGGGTTTTCCTAGATGAAAACCTCACACACATTATAATGATGTGACATTCAGGGGATTCCTGCTTCTCAATGTGTCCCCGTCACCCCTGTTCTACATGCCTTTGATCGTCCTCATCCGCCTCCTCGTTCATCTCTCCCTTCTTCCTCCCACTCCTGTTCCTCTGCGCCTTCTCCGGACGCACGTCCAGCTGTCACGCACGTTCCCTGCAAGGTGCGCGCTTATCCCCAGACTCCCGATCCCTCCCGCGGCACTCAGCGCTCGCGGTGCCGCTCTATTCCCTCTCCCATCACGTTACCTTCTCCAGCTACGCCTCCTGCCCTCTCGCCACCCGTGGCGGGCGCCCCTGCGGCGCGGCGCTCCTCGCCCTCCCTGGCACACACTGTGCGCACATCCAACCCTTACAGAAGGAGTGCGCAATCAAATCCCTCTGGTCAAGAGAAAGGTGCCTATTGGACTTGAAGCTATTGACGGACGCCCGCTTCAGCCAGCCTTCATCATCTGGGAGTCATTCTGCTTACGTTGACCACGGCAGATGGCCATAAGGAGGTAATAGTTTTTGATATCTTCCATTCTCCCACGGTTCAGGTCATTCTAGGATTGCATTGGCTGCAGCTCCACAATCCACGCATAGATTGGACCGACACCTTACCTATCAAATGGTCTTCTTCTCCTGAGCCTCCGGCTACCACTCCTCCTGCTGCCGTGCTCGCTGGTGTGGATTCCGTTCCTTCTAATCTTTCTATTCTGCCAAAGGTGTATCATGAGTTCCTGGATGTTTTCAACAAAGTTCAAGCTGAGGTACTGCCTCCCCATCGTCCCTACAATTGTCCGATTGATTTAATTCCAGGAACCATTCTCCCGACGTCGAAGTCATATCCTTTATCCGTTCCTGAAACTGAGGCTATGACATCCTACATCCAAGAAAAATTGGAGAAAGGATTCATCCGCAACTCAACCTCCACCGCTGGGGCAGGCTTCTTCTTCGTGAAGAAGAAGGATGGATCCCTAAGACCCTCTATTGGCTTTCGCGGACTCAACAAAATCACGGTAAAAAAAACGATATCCTCTTCCCCTAATTTCTGAACTTTTTTACCGTCTACAAGGAGCCTCTATCTTCTCCAAACTCAATTTAAGAGGGCCATATACTGTCCCGGCCAGCTTTATTCTAAAGCTTTCCGGGATAAATGTGGGGCTTTTAAAAAATGTAAATGCGGTTTCCCGCGCGGCGGCCACTTCAACAGAGATAAGCGCTAATGGTGTTTATCATTGAAAGCACCCGCGGCGCGGGAAAACTAAAAAAAAAAAACGGGGAGAAGCAACATGCGAGTAAAGGCGGCCGCCACTGTAATCTTATCCGTATAAGAGAAGGGGGTGAATGGAAAACCGCGTTTAATACGCGATCTGGACATAATGAGTATCTAGTGATGCCTTTCGGGCTATGCAATGCTCCTGCCGTTTTCCAAGAGTTCATGAACGATATTTTCCGGGACGTGTTAGGAACATTTGTTATCGTATACACTACCGACACACTTTATTGAAGTGTGGTCGGTACCGCAAGCCGGAAAATCTCCCGGCTTGCTAGTGGCCGCCCCTCGGCGTGCCGCGCGTCATAGACGCGCGGTCACGCGTCATCGGGAGCGTGCGCCCCCTGCACGCGTGTCCAGGGGCTCCCCGAGGGAGCCCTGGTGTCCCGCGATCGCGGGACAGCGGCAGGGGGTTCCGGGGGACCCGGCGGACCCGGCAGCGGTAGGGAGAGCGCCCCGATCGGAGGGCGCTCTTCCGCTGCTTCGGCGCGCGCCCGTCACACTCGGGCGCGCGCCAGGCTACTGCTGCGGCACAGAACGGGCAAATGCTCGAATAAACTGTGCAGTATTTGGATGACATTCTCATTTTATCTAAGGATTTAGAAGAGCACATTCGCCATAGCAAACTGGTACTATCTAGGCTTCGTGCTAATCGCTTATACGCCAAGATGGAGAAATGCTTGTTCCACCAAACGTCCGCAGCCTTCCTAGGCTATATTATCTCTAACCAGGGTTTTTCTATGGACCCAGAAAAATTGAAATCTGTCCTCGACTGCCCGCTGCCAAATTCTCTCAAGGCCGTGCAGCACTTTCTTGGCTTTGCCAATTATTACCAGAAGTTCATCCGTAATTTTTCTTCCATTGCTCTACCCATCACCGCCCTGACTAAAAAGGGTGCTGACCCTACGACTTGGTATCCTGAAGCCATTGACGCCTTCGAGTTTCTCAAAAAGGCCTTCATCTCTGCACCCATCCTACAACATCCTGATACTTTGCTTCCCTTCACGTTAGAAGTTGACGCCTCTGATTTAGGAGCCGGTGCAGTACCCTCGCAAAGATCCTCTCCCCAGGAGAAGCTCCATCCCTGCGGGTTTTTTTCTCGGAAATTCTCGTCTACCGAGAGAAATTATGATGTTGGGAATTGTGAACTACTGGCCATAAAATTGGCTTTTCAGGAATGGAGGCATCTTCTCGAGGGTGCCAAGGAGCCTGTTGCCATCCTCACCGATCACAAAAATTTATTGTATATTGAAGGGGCTCGACGATTAGGGTCTTGTCAGGCTCGTTGGTCTCTGTTTTTCTCCCGTTTCAACTATACTATTTCTTATATTCCCAGTACCAAAAATATCAAAGCAGATACTCTCTCTCGCAAGTTCGCCACAGAGAACAACTCCAATGAATCCGCTGAATTGATTCTCCCCGCTTAGTGCATAATTTCTGCTAACAGTTTTCATATTTTGGATGAAATGAACAAAGTCCAGGTTCACATTCCCAAGAGACTTAAGGTGACTGAGGGATGCTTACTGTATATGCAGCGCCATGTTTTCGCCACAAAATTCTTCTTTGGGGACATTCTTCTAGATCTGCCGGCCATCCAGGCTTCAAGAGAACAGCATATCTTATTAAAAGGACCTTTTGGTGGCCTGGGATGAACAAAGACATTTTTGATTTCACCAAACTTGTCCGGTCTGTGCCCAGAGTAAATCCGCTCATCACAAACCTTCTGGTCTTCTCATGCCTCTTCCCATCCCGGAGCAACCTTGGAAACATATCTCTATGGACTTTATTGTTGAGCTCCCCAATTCTAAAGGAATGAATAACATTCTTGTTGTGGTAGATAGATTTTCCAAGCATTCACACTTTATTCCCCTCAAGGGCCTCCCTAATTCTGCTACTTTGGCTAATATTTTTTCTAAAGAAATTTTCAGATTACAAGGTGTGCCTATTTTATTTGTTTCTGACAGAGGTTCTCAATTCATCTCTAAATTTTGGCCTGCTTTTTCTCAGAGACTTGGGATTTCCCTTCTATTTTCTTCTGGATATCACCCTCAGACCAACGGTCAAACAGAAAGAATGAATCAAACTTTAGAGCAGTATCTCAGATGTATTGTCTCCGAGTCTCAAGACAACTGGGTGGATCTTTTACCATGGGCCGAGTTTGCAATTAACTCTCTGAAAAATGAATCTACGCAATAATCCCCTTTCTTCATTAATTTTGGATTCCACCCTAGCAGTATTCCCCTCTCCTCTTCTCCTTATGGTGTTCAAGCAGCGGATTATCATGTCTCTACTCTTCAGAACTCTTGGAGGATGATTCTGAAGACTCTACAAACTGCCGCCTCAAGACAAAAAACCAAGGCAGATCGACGACGCCAACCGGGTCCTTCATTTAAACCCAGAGACAGAGTGTGGTTGTCTTCAAAAAACATAAGGCTCAAGACCCTGTCTCTGAAATTGTCCCCGAGATTCTTGGGTCCCTTCAAGATACTGGAGAAGATTAACCCAGTAGCTTATCATTTGGCACTTCCTTCCACCATGAGGATTCCTTCTGTTTTCCATGTGGCCCTGCTCAAAACTTTCATCCAAAGCTCCCACTTTCCGGACCGTTCTCGTAAACCAAACCCTGTGACCATTCACGGACAGCAAGAATATGAGGTGCATTCCATAATTGACTCCCGTTGTTCCAGAAATAACTTACAATTCCTCGTTCATTGGAAGGGGTATGGCCGAGAGGAGAGTTCATGGATTTCTTCTCATCATATTCATGCCCCCAAATTCCTCTGGCAATTTCAGCGAAAATTCCCCCAGAAGCCATGGCAGGATCGCCCGGAGATCGATTCTCAAGGGGGGGATTGTTAGGACCAGTATGTCAGGCCAGAATCTTCACTCATGTTAAGCTTCCATTTTGTATGGTCATAACTAGTTAAGATTCTGTAGTCAGCCTTTTGCTGAAATATAATTCCTAAATGCACTCAGTTTCTGCCAAAATTGCATTTCCTTTCTTTCTGGTCAGGATATTACTAGATACTTTTGTGATGTCAATTTCCTGGTATTTTAGTAGAATATAATAGAATGGTTCTCTGCAAGAAGCAAAATAGTGTAATATAGTTGCTAAGACTCAAGGTCTCTTTTGATAACAGACAATGAATAAGCTATGTATTCAGACAATTGCTTGTATTGGAAAAGACACGTCTCAAAAGTCACGCCACTAATATGTCCTGCCCCTAAATCACGCCTCTAATCAAAGCTACGCCCAAGACACGCCTATGATACGCCTATGATACGCCTATGATACGCCTATGTTACGCCTCTAACCAATATCTTTTTTTTTTCTGTATAAAAGTCATTACCCTATGAGTAATAAATTGAGACAAAGGATTTGAAACCTGGCGTGCGTTACATTTCATTTCGTTCGTCTTCCAGGCCTGATAAGGTTCATCAAAGATCGAAGATAACAGTTGCAGGGTGTGAAAGCTTCCAAGGAAGTCTGCTGCAAAATGGTGCAGATTGAGTATCCAGTCACAAGGCTTCAGTGTACCTGGCAGAGGAAAGGTTCCTCTCGGTTCTGAAGCATAGGTGAGGAAATTAGGTCTTCCTTCAGTTTTGGTGTCCAGAAGTGGGAAATTCACAGAGGTGGTGAGTATATATGTAAATTTTTATATATGATGCTTCACCCCCTCTGGGAATTTAAAAAGACCTAAATTATGCTGGTTAGAGTTTAGATAGTTTATGAATTGTGACTGAAGATTGGGTTAGAGTCCCTTTAAACAAAATTTTTGGTTAGAGTCCAGTAAATTTTGTGCATGACTGGACTGTTATCTCTGATCTAGCTGAACGACCATTGTATATTGTGTAAGTATAAATATTGCAATTATTTGTGTAACCCTGATGAATTTTTTCCTGAATGATTTTTTGTGTGAAAGACACTGTGTGGTCATGCTGATTAACATCTGTACAAAAATATGAATATTAGTTGCTCATGATGAAATCTAAATTTTAAAAGGTTTTAAAAAGGTGTACACCGAATATAGAGAGAAATACCTCACAACAAAAGGGGAGTATATTCAGCTATGTCCCTGGTTATAGTTTGAAAGGTTTATTCGTCCTGGCCAGGCGGATACTTTTTAAACCGGACACATTTCTTTTCGTTTGTGGTATTTCTATCTTAATAAAAGGAGGGGCACAGCCTCTCCCTTACAGTTTAAAGAATGCGAAACATTAACATTAAAATTAACTAGCTCTTTGCTTAAGCAGTTTAATCATGAGAACAAGGTAATGTAGAACTGTCTTCTTTTCTGTAAAGCAGTAAGATAACACATTTCAATTTTATTTCTACAGGATTAAGATATATTTGCGGCTGTTTTTGTTTAAAACGCTTGTAAGAGCTCATAAGCACTGTTTGAATTAATATATTGTATTATATATGTATATAACGCCATTAATGTACATAGCGCTTCAAAAGGAGGGTGTCCGTGGTGTGAGCGGAGTATGGTGATATCTGCCTTTAGCAGCATGGAGGTCAGTTATTTTAGCGAGAATTGTCTCCGTTAAATAAGCAGTGTAGAAGCCATACAAGACAGGTAGGGTCAAGCTTGCTGATTTTTTAGTCATGGTATAACTGTTGCATGTTTGAAGATATTTTGTTTAGTTTAAGAGAGGGCATAGTTAAAACAGGATAGCAATTGTATTGATGGAAGTTTGCAGGAGTATGAGATTTCTTTCAGAAGGCATTCAGAGGAATGAGTGAAAGAATGTTACATGCTCTTGTTGGCATAGACTTGGCGTTTATAAGTAATTTGAAATATTCCCGTTATTTAATTTTTGAAAGACCATACAAAATGCAGTTTTAGGACAGCATGGAAAGCTTCATATTTAACATTAAACTAATGTTACAATCCCCTGCGTGAGGATTAATCCAGCAGTTAATATGAATTAGACAGTGAAACCTATTGTCCGTTATCTGTACTTTGAGGTTTCTGGCTGTTTTCCCAGAAGAAAAAAAAAAGCGCTTTGAAAATTATTATTTTTTTTTCTTTTTAAAGTCAGAGTGTCCTTTAAAGTGAATGCTGGCCATGTGCTCAGCACTTTGCAAAGAGTTCAAAATTATTTGTCTATTTTAAAAGGAAATCTTTTGTTCAGGATTTCAGGATTTTTTCTTATATTGTAAATGCCACAGTTGTTAAAAGACCTACTGCAGGCTTTTTCTTCTTTTAACACAAGCAGTAAATATTTTTATAGTCACTACACATACAAATCTATTTACCAGTTTATTTTGCTATATATCAAAGCAACCTGTTTTCATAACTATTTTTGTATTTTTGTATTTTTGTTCACATATATAGATAATATATGAACAAAAGAGGGGAGATACATACATAGGTTATTGAAGGTCTCTCTGAAATCCCTATAGAGGGATTTGATATGAACTTGATATGTTGTAAATGATATACAATGCACAGCAGGTTCAGAATTTATTATAGCAATGTTAACTCCAAGGGCTGACAGGCCCCTGGTAAATAATAATAATACCTTTGCAGATGTCACAGCAAAGCAGGTAGCAAGCCGTCCCTATGTTGAGGGATATATCATATCTGCCAAATTTATAATTTTGTAACCATTTATTTGTTTTTGGGTATGTCCTGGAAATAGAGTTAAAGGACAGGGGATATATAATTGCATAAGTGAACAGGGTATATATATTATATACAAGGCATTTCACATTTTTTAGCAGAATAGTTACAGTGGAGTGTTTGAGGTGAAAGCCAGGAGTGACTGTGGGTGTGGGACAATAGCCATGAGTGCAGGCTGTTGGGATGCTTGACTTGTGGGGTGAGTTTTAAGGTTAGTTAGTATTAAATGACTAAAAGGTTGACACCATTTGCACCAGAGAAAATGGCAGATGGCAGTTAGGTATGAATGAGAGTAAGTGTGTATTGGGAGAAGAGAGATTGATTTGTAATTTGAGACAGTGTTTTTGTCCCCATTTTTGAAGATTGGGACAACTCTAGCAGTTTTCCAGGTCTTAGGGATATGGCCTGCAGACAGGATAGAATTGATTATGGAAGCAATTGGTTTGGCAAAGGCTGAGGTACCAAGTTTTAGGAACTTGGATTGTAGCAAAGTCAAGTACATATTGGTTGCTTAGTTTAAAATTTGAGGAGCGTTAATAGGGAATATCTCTGTTTAATATTGTGGATGCTAATAATAGTAGTAACCATATTAATACAATCATTTATTTCTAGGTATACATTCTCTCCCTATGAGACACTTATGGGATGAGTTATGACCATCAGAAGTTCAAAGTAACGAATTAAGGACCATGTTATTGGTAATAAAACAATTAATAAGTATTGCATGCAACTAATATATATTTTTGAGTCTTTCTAGGCACAGGTTAAAGCTGAAAGTGCACCTACGCAAGACGGGTTAATGGTCAAGCATTTTCTACGCAAGCACGCTCTTCATCCCAGATGAAAAGGCCATTTAAATGCTACTCATCACCAGCATTGCAGTAAAAATTTCTTATCATCATGGATACACATCACGCACGTCAAAATAGTGCCAGTCTAAGCACAAACAGTAATAAAGACAAAGACATAGCACATGCAAATAAGTGTTTTGATGGACACAATACTCTCCGACTACTAATCATCAAAGGAAAAAGGTTATAGGCAAAAAAGTCCAGGCCTCAACACACGAACTTTGAACTTTTTATTTTTACAGGTTTTTATTATTTTTCAGTTACAATGTATGCTCCATTATGTTTGTGTACGTGGCGTCCCATAAGGATGACAAAATAGTATAAGGTATTATTTGTTTAACTTTGTTTATTTTGTTTGGATTTCTAGGTTAATAGAATCTTCCTGAAGAATGATATCCCGGTGGGAGAATGTTTTATCAGTCAAACACACGGTTATGTTAATTGCTCACAGGTAGAGTTAGAAACAGAAGAGATACACCCAATACACAAGTGCTAAAAAGTAGTCTATGGGAAGAATAAGTTTCAGGGAATTTATTCCCAAATGTAGGAGTTGGGTTACTGTATGACAGGTTTACAGGGATATCCTAAATCATACAACCACAGACGTTTACTCATTTAACCAAGAATAGGTTTAGTTTAAATTAATGGCCCCACAGAATAAAAATAGTTCTGGACTATATTTTAGCCTCAAAAGGAGGGGCATGTATGCGTCCTAGTTAAAGCGCAATGTTGTGTATTTATCCAGGATTTAGGGACCATGGGGACTTGGTGGTTGGATTGATTTGCTTTGAGCGAAGCTAGCGAATATTTTTGTATGTGTGTGTTTGTCCTACTCATTGCTCTCTATGTATAAAGTACAGCAAAACTCTGATCCAGAAGTGCGTTGCAACCCCCACCGACGCTATGCCTCTCTGCGGTGATGATGTCGCCAGTCCCCCAGAAGAAGAGACCAAAGAAGAAATCAACTGGGCTGATATAATGGCCAGAAAAGAAAGGAATGAAGTTATGCACAACTTGGACATCTTGGTCCATCAGGACTATGAAACGGTTAACTGTTTTGTTCCTTAAATAGACTGTCTCTTAAGGATATGGGGGGACTGAGAAGACTGGATGTGAGGAAGGTGGGAGGTCACAAAGGGACGTGAGTCAACCACAAGGAAAGGATCACAAGTCATCCATTTTGACCAAAGCAGCCATCTTGGTCCGTTTTGCCATTCTGAGTAAATGCAGTATGAAAGATGTGTGCAAGAAGAATGTTTGTGCAGTCGCTCTTAGCAGAAATTAGCCCCCACCAATTCTCACAAATAGCTGACCCTTAGATTATGTGACATATTGAGATGTAAGCCATTTTCTAATCTATTGAAATATTTAATTATATATATCTATCTATATATATCTATATACATAATAGACTTGATGTGGTGCATGTGGGCCACTAAGATTGTACCCTGCAATCACACTGCTCTTTGTTATCTGGGTTTCATTCTTCCCACTTTCTATGTATCTGACACGTTACCCCAAGGGAAGCTGAGAAATCGAAATGATCTGACCAGGACCATTAGTCCAACCCGCATTGCAGCTGGGGTTTTTATACCTAGTTTAGGTGTTCTGGATCTCTGTTCTAAATTAAGTGATGCTATTATCCGTCTGACTAATGAACAAGAGCAGATCCGAACAGTATTATTACAGAATAGAATGGCTCTTGATTATCTGCTAGCCTCACAAGGAGGTGTTTGTAAACTTGTAGGACAGAAGTGCTGTGCCTATATTGAGGATGAGTCTGGCGCTATTCATAAAGATATGGATAAGTTACAGGAAATTCAGGCAAGGATGCGTAAAGAATCCTCAGGCCTTAACTTAAATTGGATGTCAGGACTCACTAGTTGGATCGGAGAATTAGGTATGAAAATTCTCTATGGTTTTATTGTAGTGATTAGTATAATCGCAGCAATTTTTGTATTTTTCACTGTGCTAAGTGTGCAATGCTTTCATTTGTTTCAAAGAAACCTTCAGTTTCATCTCAAGCCATGTATGCAACTAATAATTCATATGTGGCCATGAACAGAGTCTATGATACTATTGGTCCCCATAAGGCCATAGTCATAGAGAAGCGTACCTTGTAAGGGTATTTGTTCTTTTAGAGAACAAAAAGGAGGGAATTGTTAGGACCAGTATGTCAGGCCAGAATCTTCACTCATGTTAAGCTTCCATTTTGTATGGTCATATCTAGTTAAGATTCTGTAGTCAGCCTTTTGCTGAAATATAATTCCTAAATGCACTCAGTTTCTGCCAAAATTGCATTTCCTTTCTTTCTGGTCAGGATATTACTAGATACTTTTGTGATGTCAATTTCCTGGTGTTTTAGTAGAATATAATAGAATGGTTCTCTGCAAGAAGCAAAATAGTGTAATATAGTTGCTAAGACTCAAGGTCTCTTTTGATAACAGACAATGAATAAGCTATGTATTCAGACAATTGCTTGTATTGGAAAAGACACGTCTCAAAAGTCACGCCGCTAATATGTCCTGCCCCTAAATCACGCCTCTAATCAAAGCTACGCCCAAGGCACGCCTATGATACGCCTATGATACGCCTATGATACGCCTATGTTACGCCTCTAACCAATATCTTTTTTTTTCTGTATAAAAGTCATTACCCTATGAGTAATAAATTGAGACAAAGGATTTGAAACCTGGCGTGCGTTACGTTTCATTTCGTTCGTCTTCCAGGCCTGATAAGGTTCATCAAAGATCGAAGATAACAGTTGCAGGGCGTGAAAGCTTCCCGGGAAGTCTGCTGCAAAATGGTGCAGATTGAGTATCCAGTCACAAGGCTTCAGTGTACCTGGCAGAGGAAAGGTTCCTCTCGGTTCTGAAGCATAGGTGAGGAAATTAGGTCTTCCTTCAGGGATACTGTGACGGTTCAGGGGATTCCTGCTTCTCAATGTGTCCCCGTCACCCCTGTTCTCCCTGCCTCTGACCGTCCTCCTCCGCCTCCTCGTACATCTCTCCCTTCCTCCTCCCGCACCCGTTCCTCTGCGCCTTCTCCTGATGTACGTCCAGCTTTCACACGCGTTCCCCGCAAGGTGCGCGCTTATCCCCAGACTCCTGATCCCTCCCACGGCACTCAGTGCTCGTGGTGCCGCTCTATTCCATCTCCCATCACGTTACCTTCTCCAGCTGTGCCTCCTGCCCTCTCGCCACCCGTGGCGGGCGCCCCCACGGCGCGACGCTCCTTGCACTCCCTGGCACACACTGTGAGCGTGCATCTAGCCCTTACAGAAGGCGTGTGCACACGCTCCACTTGTATATCTTCCATGAGCCCTGGTTCCGCCCCTCATACTGTGCACGCTATTTCCCTGTCTGATTTACCTGTCTCCTTCCTCAATCCTTCTGACATATCTCTGCAACCCCTTACTCTACCCTCTGCTCCTCCTCACTCTCCCATTGGTGCTCAACCCCTCACTCACCCTCTGCTCCTCCTCTCTCTCCCATTGTTGCTCCCTCCTTTATAACCCCTGTCTGTCCTCTAGCTCATTGCTCTGCATAGCTTCTTGTGACCCCTGTGTGTGCAGTCTCTATGCTTGGTTCTCTTGTCTCTTCAGTGCTGTTTCCTGTCCCTGTTTACCTTTGGATCTCCCTGGCTTGAACTCTGCTTTGAATTGGATTACCCTGCTTTCTCCTGCCTTTGGACCCTGCATTCGGGTACGTTTACGCTGCCTTCTCCTATCCTCGAACACTGGCTTATGGACTTGATTACGCTGATTTCTATTACCCCTGAACTCTGGCACACGGATATTACTATCCAAATTCTCATACCCTGGACAATGCAAGTATCTGCTAACCTTTTCTCTACAGGCCCGGCAACGCATTACCACACTCCGGGCACGCCCTCACTGCTGTGGGTGCATGTTATAACCTTACCCACCTCAGTACTGGGGACTGGCTAGGTCTGCGGGCATACAGGCGTTACAAATGCATTATTTTTGTCAAGCAATTTCTATTATGTGCCGTCTCTTACCCTTCTTTCTGTATGTGTGGAACAACCAGTTTCACCATCAGAAAATGGGATACAACATTCACTCCAAAAACCTGAAATGAAGGGAAATGGAAAGTGACCAAATTCAATAAGCACAGTTAAATCATTGAAATGCAAAAGCAATTCAGTACAATAACCTTAACTGAAGAACATGAAGTGTGGAATGAGAAAAGTATGTGGTTATTGTATTGTGGAATAAACATATTACCTGTAGGTATATGGTAAAGATTAGCAGACCTACCGTAGTATGAAATAACTAGTATGTTTACAGTACTGTATTATAAAGGCAACGTTTCAACAACAAAGAACCGTTATCATTGAATCAATTAGGGAACTCCCTGATGAAGATGAAGGTACTTGATATGCCATCTTTATGAGTAATTAACATGCTCTCTGTGTGCCTGGCTTTTGGTTTCTTACAGTGGCAAGAATGTAAGCACAATTGAAAAATATGAAATGCTGATGAAGATCAGCAATCCCAATTGAGCAGTAACTTTAGAGTTGCCATAGGTTTCATGAGTTTCTGTTATTAAGTGGGTTAGTAAGTTATAGTACTCTGTACACCATTGTTTAGTACCCTTTATATCCTTATAGCCCACCCACTTAAGTTCCATTGTTGCCTTGAACACTGTAGGTCCCATACTGTACCTATTGAACCATAACAAAACATTCCTTCCCTATTATTCAAGGGGGGCAAAGGGGAACAAAAACAGATTAAATGATGATCCTCCCAACGGTTTGTGTTTTGTATCTCCTTTTATGGAGCTTTGGAAAACTGGAAGTATAAGAAACACTATAATTATATACTGTAAACATGTTTATTTTCCATGTAGGTAGGAAACTGGACTAAAATTAAAAGAATATGTTTCATGAAGTCCTTTTGTATGAATGTAGATGCAGCCAAACCAATGGTAACATTTTTGCATGTGTGGTAGTTTAGCATTGCAATAATCAAATTACATAATTAATGCAAGAGTACTTAAAATATAGGCTACCACTTACACTCAAATAACTGTTAATCTGTACATACATTAATTTCTATACCTTCCCTTTGTCATCTTTTCTTTGTACTTTACATGTCTCATGTAATTTCATGTTGCTAGCATCAGCATATCAAAATTACACTCAGCTGACATTAAACCACGCTACATGTTTTAAATGAAATTATTTCCCCCACACATTTTTTTCTAGTGATTAACTAGTATTGCTAATATTAGCTATATGCTAATATTCTTTAATTCAAATCATATACAGTAAGAACACATTCTACTAAATGTTTTGCTCTCATCTTATTTTAGAAAACATATTTGTAATTATGTTATTTATGCCAATATTTACCTTATCCCATATTTCTTCAGTAGTCTCCAGTAGAGGACCCACATTGGGGTTAACAGCTGCATTACAGATGAGAATGTTGATTTTACCGTACCGCTGCAGGGCCTGAGTAACAATAGAAGTAATTCAAGGCTAGCATTGTTTTCCTAGAAAACATTTACATTTACTACGTAAGACAATCTGTACTGTGTACTGTACATCTACAATTACTGTAGGAAATCAGAATTGCTCATTAGCACAATCTTGTTTCTGCATAGGAACTCTGATGTAACTTACAATGCTCGTATTAAGTGAAAACAAGGTCAATGGTAGATGAAGATTATTTTTAAATAACTCATAAAGAGAATAAGTTAAAGATCCAAGAATAAAAAGGCTATAGCTCAACGAAGTTTCTTTAGCAAGTGGACCACAAAAAAGAGAAGCATATAGTAGTTATTGATGGTTTTTTTCATGAATTATTGTATTTATATTGTTTCATGTTATTCAAAAACGAATAAAAAGATTTGTTTTTAAAAGAGAAGCTATTTAAAAAACAATAAATACTGACCTTTGCATGCTTTAGAAAATCTTACCTCAACATGTTTAAATTCTACACTGTGCATGTAAACTATAGGAGCTGCACAATTTTTTTTTTTAAATACAACTACTGTATTGAGATATCTGTGTTTTCTTGTTAGGAGATAGTAGTCAGACATCTTCTATTTAGGATGTCATGTATAATACTTAAAAACTTTATTTCATATGACAACTTTATTTAATATAGCACTTTTCTCCCAATGGGACTCAAAACATTTCACAATTATAAAACAGTGCATTGTATACAGCACATAGGATTATTACAGACACAGTCCTTAATCACCTTAGCTATAAAAAAACACTATAGTAATTAAGGGGTTAACCCACCCTCACACACTACATACTCGGGAGGCCTAACCACCCACCCCGGCACAAGAACCCCCACCCTCTACCCATTGATTGCCACAGTGGTACATCATATCCATGTAATATGGGCATGATGTACCACTGTAGCAGTTAATGGCCAACCTACTGTATACAAAAAATCATGTAGCCAAGAAATACACAACTATTAAAGAAATACACAAGCACCTCAACAATAAAAGAGCTACAAAGCCTGAACTACACATCAATACAATTATTCTACCACAAATATAACAAATTAATAAAAATTATGTTATACTGTACCAAAATACTAGAATACAATTAAATACACACCTAACCAACAAAACTATTCAAGAAATAAAACCAAACCGGTAAACAATCCTAAAATTTAATAAAAACAAGCCATCCAAATACCAAACAATTTAGTGAAAACAATAAACAGAAATAGAAAAAATAACAACCAATTGTAAACAAGCATTTGCCAAAAAATTATTGTCGGTCACTGTATTTATCTGTACCCTAAAGGGTCACACAGATTAATAAAATAGCAGTCAATGGGCAATGAAAAACATATAAATAAATAAATAAATACAATAAAAAAACTAAAAAAGACAATCACATAGTTTTAATATTTATCTTACCTTTAGAAGTCTTCACCCTCTGAATCCCGGCGTATCAGGAAGTTCTCAAGCCGTGACGTCATTCACTGCACTCCGACTCCATCCTCCTTGAAGGTCAGCATCAGGTTCTTCTATCTTCTGCTGTCATTCTTTTCTTCTTTTCTTTAATCTTCTGTGTTCTTTAGTTGTAATCCAAAGTACCCCATGGTAAATCCAGCAACGGAAGTTACTTTGTCCTCTTCTTGAGCTAAACTGGGACGGAACAGGCCTTATATATGGCCTGTGATGTCACATTTTAGGGTCAGATGGTACAGCTCCAATCCGATTGAATGCTGTATCATGTGCCTTTTTTTTTGTAAGGATGTGATATTATCTCCAAAGGAGGTACATCACCTCCTTAAAACCACATGGCTGATATCACATTGTATTACAGCCAATGGGATTGAAGACAATCCCATTGGTTCCATTCCATTCCAATATTCCATTAATCTTAAAGGATGTGACATCATCCCTTAAAGTGATGCCAGATCCTATTTAACAAATGGAACATATCACATGGTACAGGAACCAATGAGATGATATTCAATCCCATTTGCTGTAATACCATGTGATTTGAGCCATGTGGTTTTAAGGATGTGACGTACCTCCTGGAAATGACGTTACAACTTTAAAAAAACAAAAAACGGTCACATGATAGAGCGTCCAATCGGATTGGAGCTGTACCATCTGATCCTAAAATGAGAAGTCACAGGCCCTATATAAGGCCTAAGTGAAAGTCCACGGGGGGGGAGCGAAGCACAGCATGTCCAGGAAAAAACCATCCGGGGTTAAGAAAATAAGCAAAAAATATTATTTATTGGGAGTGTACAGCATGGTGGCGCAAGGATATGCATATCCTTGCGCCACCATGCTGCACACCCTCAATAAATAATATTTATAGCTTATTTGCTTAGCCCCAGATTGTTTTTCCTGGACCGGCTGTGCTTCCCTTCCCCCACGTGGACTTTTGCTTGCATCGCATCTCGCTGGACGCACGCCTTTCGGGACAGCATACAAACAGCTTTCTATGTGAGTACAACTTCTACTATAATGTTTATGGAGGATTACATTATGCTCTAAGGTTGCTGCCAGCTGTATAGGGACGTGCTGAATATACTAATGTGCACTTACACCGGTTAGTTCAGGCAGGGTTCCCTTGATAATACTTGCAGCAGGTAACCTATCAATGAGCTCTACAATCAAGATATACTAATGTGTGTGTTTTCATTTATCTGTCCCAGAGTCCGTTCAAGATTTGTTATATATTAATCCAATACCTCACACTCAGATACACTGAATCTGGAGGAAGTTCCTTCCACAGCTTTCACTATATAAGGCCTATTCCATCTCATTTTATCTCAAGAAGATGACGTGGCAACTTCCGTTGGTGTATTTACCATGGGGTACTTTGGATTACAATTAAAGAACATAGAAGATTAAAGAAAATAAGAAAACAATGACAGAAGAAGATAGAAGGAGAACGAAGATGAAAAAGAGAATTTTTTTTACCTGATGCTGATCTTCAAGGAGGATGAAGTCGGATTGCAGTGGATGACGTCATAAGTCGAGAGCTTCCTGATACGCTGGGTTTCGGAGGGTGAAGACTTCCAAAGTTAAGATAAATATTGAATGTATGTAATTGTCTTTTTTTATGTTTTTGATTGTATTTATTTATTTTTATGTTTTTAATTGCCCATTGAGTGCTAATGTATGAATTTGTGCCCCTTTAAGGTACAGATAAATACAGTGACAGGCAATGCATTTTTTGGCAAATGCTTGTTTACAATTGATTGCTATTTTTTCTATTTCTGTTTATTGTTTTCACTAAATTGTTTGGTATTTGGATGGCTTGTGTTTATTACATTTTAGGATTGTTTAGCGGTTTTATTTCTTGAATAGTTTTGCTGGTTAGGTGTGTATTAAATTGTATTCTTGTATTTTGGCATAATATAATTTTTATACATTTGCCGTTTGATGTTAAAATAATTTTATTAATGTGTAGTTGAGGCTTTTTAGTTCTTTCCTTGTTGTGGTGTATATGTGCTTGTGTATTTCTTTAATTATTGTGTATTGTTGTACTTGAAGTTTTTTTTTATAGGTTGGTCATTGACTGCTATAGTGGCTTATCATACCCATATTAAATGGGTATGACATACCACTGTGCCAATCAATGGGTAGAGGATGGGGGTTCTTGTGCCGGGGTGGGTGGTTAGGCCTCCCAGGAGTGTAGCGGGTGGGGTGGGTTAACACCTTAATTACTATAGCGGTTATTAACTGCTATGGTGATTAAGTGTTTAGGGGCCATTAGATTGTATTTTTTCTTGTACTCTTGCTGCCAATGGAAGACATGGACCTGGAGTATGGTGATGAGGATGCCCTTCATCATGGCAGGGGTAAGTAGAAGTTTTATTTTCTTTATTTATGCTGGCTGGCTAATGATTGATTTTGAATGGGAAAATTATCTATTATCCAATCAGGATAGTAGTAATTTTGGCCTTTATTGTACTGCATGTGTCTGGGGTTGGGGAGTGGGGGTTGTTGGGAATAGAGGTGAGAAGTAGGGTTGTCATGTTTATTTTTGTTTATTGGGGGTAGAGATATTGGATGAAGGGGGTAGTAGCCCCAAGGGTGGGTATTTAGGGTGATAGTGGGACTTGTTAACCTGTTCATTACCATTGCGGTTCCCACCACTATGGTAGTGAAGGGGTTAACTCCCCCACAGCCATCACGATAGGCATAACCATCCACTCTGGTCTACTGCCCCCTTCATCCACCCCCTCTGCCCCCAATAGACAGACTATTGCAGTTGAAACCCTTCATTGCCTTAGAGGCTGGCCGCTAAGGTATGAAGCTGTTTTAATAACAATTTTATTACTTGGGTATGTGAGCAGGAGGTCTCTGGAGCCGAACCATGTTGATTTCAGATCCGATGACCCATGCTTCCCGAGATTCTGTCCCCGTTATGGGATGCCTGTATCCCCTATGCATTTTAATGTCTCACGTCACGTGACGGCCCATTTAAATGCATGGGAGATACCAGCACCCCATAACAGGTCCTGTAACTCAGGAATAGGGGGGCCCCGGACCTAAAATCAATGCGGTTATGTTCCTGAGACAACTTGCTCACGTACACTTGTGTTAAAATTGTAATTAAAACCCTGCGATCACTGGCGAGCTATGCAGAGGGAGAGGTGGCTCTCTCTGTGTAGCTCTCTATGCTGGCCCACCCATATCGTTGCAGATCCAGGGGCGAGAGCTTTTGAGAGAGGTGAATATCACATCGCTGCTCCTCATCAGTTTTGGTCATTTAGCTATCATAGGTCTTTACAGTCTTTATGAGTACCGTGATAACTACGAAGTATTTATCAATCATTTGTCATACTTTTCATGGGTCCCAATTGAATAAATAAAAACATAGAATAAACATATCAATCATTTTACATATTTTAGACTTTATTTTATATAGTTCCACAAGTATCAAAGAACCTTTTTATTTTTTTATAGATTATAATTTGAAAAGGGTGTGAGATATATTTAATTAAAAATATCTCACACTTTGAATTTATATACTGTATTACTGCATTACAGTATATCACCTGTTAATGTATCTTTCAAACCAGTCAATAACCCTGATTCTCTTCTGAGTGCCTTTTTTCTGCTTAGTTGGAATTTTCGTTTACATTTAATTTTTGCCTTCTCTTCAGTTAAGAATATTGGAGTAACATCCACAGTAATGCTTCTAAGATAGAGGTCTATTTGATTGGTGAACAAAGTTCATAATTTGAAAAAATATCTGTGAAATTCGTTATAAATTGATACAGTTGACACTGTATATACAATGTCCCAAACGGTGTTTTTTTTCCATGTCTGAGATCCAGCAGAGTGAGTATCTTCTTAGTATTGTGAAGTTAAAACAACTATGTTGATGTGCCTGTCTACAGTCTGCGTGAGTCTATTGCTTATTAGAGCAGACTCATTAGCCTTCAATGTGAAAGGCATGGATCATGAGTCCGCAACTACAGTATACAAATGAGTCCCAGTGCAATCATAGTCCATGGTTACAGTAGCATCATTAAAGCAAACTTGAATAAAGATGGAAAAAAGTGGACCACAAGGAAAGATTGGCATGCTCCTGCTGGGTTAGATTCACAAGAAAGAAACTGGTGGTGGTGGTGTACTGCCGTAGGAAAAAATATAGACCTGAACTTCCGGTAAGCATAGGTGCAGAATAAAATTAATTGGCACATAGACTCAGCAAAAGAAAATCCTCTTACGCATAAGAGGATTTTTTCTTGCTGACTCTATGTGCCAATAAAAACTTTCCTTCACCTACGCTTAACAGCAGTACAGGTCTGTATATTCTTCTATGGCAGTGCACCGCCACCACCAGTGTCTTTGTCTTCAGTTAAAGAATCTTTGATTATCCCATAATGTCTAATTCACTCATAATAGTCACTCATCTTTCCTTCTATTTTGTCTTTTTTTTCTCCTCCCATTCTCTTACCGTTTCCACTAGTTTCTCTCGGTCCTCTGCTTTCCCCACATGACATTTGGTTCCAGAGACATTAAGTCCCTCCTCCGTCAGCTCCCTCACAGCTCTGTCCACATTCTCCTGTTTTCTGCTGTTCAAAAGCACAGTAGCTCCATCCTGTGCCAGGCGCCTTGCTATAGACAGTCCAATCCTAAACCCATCAACAGGGGAAATTCAGAATTACTGTATGTTAAGCCACTTCATGGAAAGTCTCCTAGAGTATGTATAAAATTGATTGGAAGAGAGAGAAGGGAGCAGCTCTTGGGGAACCCTTTCAGATGTATGTAGGCTGAAGAGGGTCTGAATGAATTTGGCTGTGCTATGAAAGTCCTTAATGTAGAAATCGATTTAGGTAATTTTTTAGGAGAATAATTATTATTACCAACTACAGTATGGGGATATTATCATTTAAAATATACACTTTAGTTTCAGATTCATCTATCTGTTTCTCTTATTACTTTCATTGTTCTTTAGACTCCACATGTTTATTTGGGGATAGTTGATGTATAAAACATCAACACATCATGCCTGCTCGTAGACACCAGATTTAGCAAAGAGTGCCCATAGTCATGGGTGCAAAGCACTGCTGCAAAGGCAAACAAGATCTTATCTTGCATTAAACAGGCAATGGATGGAAGGGAAGTAAATATAATTATGCCCCTTCATAAAGCATTATTAAGACCAAATTATGAATATAGATTACAATTTGGGGAACCACTCCTTAGAATAGACATTATGGAACAAGAGAAAGTGCAAAGAAGAGCCACCAAATTAATAAAGAGAATGAATAATCTGATTTATGAGAGGCTAGATAAATTAGATTTGTTTATACTAGAAAAAGTGTGTGTGTGCCGAGCACGCGCATTTTAAGTAAAACTTATTTGTCTTTTGTCACTGTTTTGTCACTGAAATTGTATTTGTGATGGTGATACAGTATTTGTAATTAAAAATCAAAACACAATTTCAGTGCCAAAACACAAAGAAGTTTGACTTAGAATGCGTGTTTTATATATTTGCACTTCTATATCTATAGTAACTGTTAATTCCGTGTGTGTCAGTGTCAGTCAGTGTGTGTGTGTGTCTGTGTTTCTGTCTGTCTCTCTCTGTGTTTGTGTCACTGTGTGTGTCAGTCAGTGTGTTTGTGTCTGTGTTTCTGTCTGTGTGTGTATGTGTGTCACTGTGTATGTCTGTGTGTGTGTCAGTCAGTGTGTGTGTGAGTCAGTGTTTGTTTGAGTGTCAATCAGTGTGTATGTGTGTGTCAGTCAGTGTGTGTGTGTGTGTGTCTGTGTTTCTGTCTGTGTGTATGTGTGTCACTGTGTATGTCTGTGTGTGTGTGTGTGTGTCAGTCAGTGTGTATCAGTCAGTGTGTGTATGTGTCAGTCAGTGTGTGTGTGTGTGTGTGTGTGTGTGTGTGTCAGTGTGTGTGTGTCATTCAGTGTGTATGTGTGTGTGTGTGTATGTGTAAGACATTGTGTGTGTGTGTGTGTTTGTGTGTGTGTGTGTGTGTGTGTGTGTGTGTGTGTGACTGTCAGCCAGTGTGTATGTGTGTGTGTGTGTGTGTGTGTGTGTGAGTCAGTGTCAGTCAGTGTGTGTCTGTGTGTCTGTGTGTGTGTGTATGTGTGTTTGTGTCAGTCAATGTATATGTGTGTGTGTGTCAGTCAGTGTGTGTGGTTTTGGTGTTGTGTGTGTGTGTGTGTGTGTGTGTGTGTGTGTGTGTCAGTGTGTGTGCATGTCATTCAGTGTGTCTGTGTATCTCTGTGTATCAATGTGGGTCAGTCAGTGTGTGTGTATGTGTGTGTCAGTCAGTGTGTGTGTCTCTGTGTATCTATGTGTGTGTGTGTGTGTCTGTCAGTGTGTGTGTGTCAGTCAGTTAGCTTATCGCCATAAAAGCCTACTGCGATTCAGTAAGCCCCGATAAGCTGGCGATAATAGCAAACATCGCCATATTTTTTTCCTGAAAAAATAATAATCGTCAGACGCCCGTGATAAGCCACTTTTCGGCACTGATCGCCAGTTTTTCAAACACGCTCAATTCTATAAATCCCGGTTGGCTTATCGTAGCTGATCGACACTTTAGAATGGCGATTTTCTATCCAAATCGTCCAGCCACAAAAAGTTAGCAAGAAGGTGGGGAGAAGTGACGATGAGCGACGAGGCGGCACTAAGAACATAAAATGCATGTTTCCTGCATCGGATTAATGCCGGGGGTCTCCGGAGCTGATACACATTGATACCAGCACCGGAAACCCACGGCATGAATCAGATGCATGAAAAATGTATTTACATAAAACTTAATTAACTTAGCACCTAACCGCTAAGGCAATGAAAGGGTTAACCACCCATGCCAGGCTTATTGTGGGTAGCGGGGGTGGATGAAGGTGGTATTTGGCCCTTGGTGGGTGTTTAGGTCTTCCGGAAGGGTAGCGGGTGGACTTAACCCCTTCATTATCTTAGTGGTTAATACGGCTAAGTTAATGAAGGGGTTTACCCCTCCTGCTACCCACCTGGTAGGCCTAAACACCCATCCTTGGGGATAATACCCCCTTCGCCCTCCCCCGCTATGCACAATACAAAAAAATACACACACACAACAGGCCCACTACCCACCTCCTAGGCCCCCAATAAACCATTACAATATCTAATAAACACAAATACATAACCCACCCCTTGTGCCCCCCATACAACCATGATTTATTTTTTGAAGCACACAATTAATACCCCAGTCTGGTGGGGGTCCTTGGTGGTCCTGAAAGGGGTCCACAGGTCCCACAGTGCACCCTGGGGGGACTACAGGTGTCTGGGGGCCTCTGGGTGGTCCCCGCTAGGCTTCGTGGGCATCCAGGTGGTCCCCACGGGTATCCGTGCGCCCCAACGGGGTTTACGGGTGGTCACTGTGGGTGTTCACTGCGGGTGTCTTGGGTCCCCGGGTCATCCCTACGGGTGTCTGGGGGACTTTGGGTAGTTCCCACAGGGGCCTGGGTGCACTCAGGTGGTTCACACAGTTGTCTGGGGGTCCCTGATGCCTCCACAGCTGTGAGGCCTTGGCGGTACGTGAGCTTCCTGCTTCCACGGGAGTCAGAGGGCAAATGTTTCTAAAGTTAAGTAAAATATTGAATGTATGTAAATGTATTTTTTTATTACAGGTTTTTCAATTGGATTTTTTTGGGTAATTTTTTCATTGCACATTGACTGATAATGTATTAATCTGTACCCCTTTAGGGTACAGATCAATACATAATTAGGTCAATAATTATTTTTTAATTGCTTGCTTTGTATTGTGTGTGATTTTTTCTGTGTGTTTATTATGTGGATATAATTGTCATTTTGCTGCATTAATGTTAATTTTTTAAGCGATTGATTTTCTTTTTTTATTAATGATGTCTTGTGTTGGGTAATGCTTTTAATGGTTGTTTTACTGAAGTTTTTTATTAATTAATTGCTTTGTTGGTTAATAGTTTAATTAATTTATTGTTGTTTAGATGAGTTGCTTTATTAATTCATTGCTTTGTTGATTATTGGTTGAATCAATTCCATGTTGTGCTGGTTAGTGCTTGTATTAATTGAATTTGTTGGCTACTGTTTTTATGTATTGAATTGAAGTCTTTAGGTGTTTTGGAATGTTTTACTATTGTGTCTTTTTGGCATTAATGTGTTTTTATTATGTGCACATTGAGTGTTATAGTAGCTTATCATGCCCATAATATTATATGGGTATGATGTATTACTATAACAAATAATGGGTACAGGGTGGGTATAGTGGGTCCGGGGTGGGTGGTTAGGCCTCCCGGGTGGGTAGCGGGGCATGGTGGTTTAACCCCTTAATTACTGTAGCGTTTAATAACCGCTAAGGTGATTAAGTGGTTAGGGGCCATTAGAATGTATTTATTATGTATTTTTCTGGCAACGGAGGACATGGACCTGCAGTAAGCTGACGAGGATGCCCTTCATATTACCAGGGGTAAGTAGAATGGTTTTATTTATTTTTATTTATGCTGCATGGCTGATGTTGTGATTAATAATGGGCAAATAAGCTATTGTCCATATCTGGATAATAGTTATTTTGCCCATTACTGAGTTGTAATGTGTAATGTGTTTGAGGTGGGGGGGGGGTGTATTGATTTAAATGTAGGCCATGCTTTATTTTTTTTAATACAGGATTGGTACCTCAGGCCTGCGGTGGCCCACAGGGACCACCTGAGGACCACCGGATGCCCATGGGTACCACCTGAGGACCCCTGGATGCCCATGGGTACCACTTGAGAACCCACAGGGGATATCTGCGGGAAAGAACTGGGGGCCCCACAGCTGTTGGAGTGGCGCAGACCCACATGGACCACCCGAGGCCTCAAGACCTCTGTGGGAACCACCCAAGGACTCCAGACACCTGTGGGACCACCCGTGGACCCCATTGGAGCCTGAGGGGACCCATGGGTACCACCTGGAAGCCTGTGGCACCTATCAGGGACTACCCGAGGGCCCCCTAGACACTCGTGAGAACCACCGGATGACTCCCAGACACCTGTGAGGATGGCCTGGGGAACCCCAGACACCTGTGAACCTCGTTGGTCCAATGGACAACTGCGGGGACAACTGGAGGCTCACAGAGCCTAGCGAGGACCACTTGGAGGCCCCCAGACACCCGGGTGCACTGTGGGACCTATGGACACCCGTCGGGACCACCGGGGATCCCAGCAGGACTGGGGTATTAATTGTGTGTGAAAAAAATAAATCATGTTCTTGGGGGGGGGGGGGGGGGAGGGGGGGCACATGGGGTGGGTTGTGTATTGGTGCTTAATAAATATTTTTAAATATAAATGTTATTAATTGTGTATTGTAACAGGGGGTCTCTTGAGTAGCACCATCTTGGCTTCAGGTCCCGAGATACAGGCCCTGTTATGGGGTGCCGGTATCTCCTATGCATGTAAATATCCCGATCACGTGACGCGGGAATCCAAAGCATAGGAGATACCGGTACCCAAGAACAGGGCCTGTATCTCGGGAAGCAGGGTATCCCTGGACCTGAAACCAACGCGGTTCTTCTCCGGAGCCATCCTGCTCATCTACACTAGTCATAACAGTTACAAAAAAAATTAAATTCTGCCAATTTTTTTCGCACAGAGAGGCGGATCTCTCTCTGCAGCAGATACAACTTTGACGGGTGAGCCCTTATCGGAGGGCAGGTCCTATAGTCGCCATCAATTCGCCATGTTTGGAAATGTTGCTCTCAGTGATATTCGGGCCTTTCTGCATACCGTGATAGCAACGCTGCCAAAAATGGCGAATTAATAATCCTGGCGATTTTTTTTTCTGCCTTTACTGCATGAGGCCCACAGGTTCATCCTTTAAGGTTGAAGGAAAGGAGATATCACCAGCAACCAAGGAAAGGGATATTTACAGTAAGCGTAGTTAAAATGTGAAATAAATTACCCATAGAGACTGTGATGGCAGCTACAATAGATAGTGTAGTGCCGACGATTATTCTAAAACAAATCTGGGGCAATCTCCAAAAAGACCCAGGTACATTCTGGGTACATGCTGGGTATATGCTGGGTACATGCTGCAACATTTCACACATTTCTGCAGACAGACTAATGGCCCATCGGATTAACAGCGGGGTTCTCTGGCAGTCCCATTCAAACTGAATGCGACTGCCAGAAACCCCTCCATTGTGAGAGTAGATGGAATCAATCCCTCTCTCTGCGCACCTTTAACAGGTGATCGCATGGATTTTTATTTTTGAAGCAGGTGATCTCCGGAGCTGAACCCCATTTATTTGAGCCCCGGGCACCCCCTTCTTCACAAGTTACTATTATTCACAGACACAATTGAACTGCATACAAAACTGCGACGAAATGGAAAACAAATAACATAAAAAACAATAAAAAAGAAACACGACCGGGGGCGTGGTTTGGAGTCAGACCAAGATGGCCGCATTATACTGAAGCTCCTCACGTTTTATTTTGCAATCCACAGCAATCCTAACTTATCACCAGCCGAATAAACTAAATTCCTAAGAATTTGGACAGCTTACAACATAGGGATCATTTTGAGTCTAAAAATTTAATATATGGACATTATTAAGATAAATAAAAGAAAAGAAAAAAAACAGTGGCTCCAGGGGCCTATCGAGCACCGCCATAGGAGAAGCGCAGCCTGTCCTGCCTGACGCTAACTGACACCAATGTGAGTGGGAGAGTGAGGCGACTGAGGAGAAGGGGCTGCAGAAAATCATATTTAGCCCTGCAACACGCTGCGGCTCTGAGTCATGTGCCACACAAAGTCAGAGCACATCTCCAGAGATAGCCCTAGAGAGACCCATCCTTCATCCCCTGCCGACTCGCGAGCATTGCGAGGGGTCGCGTCAGCCATCTATCCCTTAGAAAATTGCTGTCTGTCAAGACAAAAGAGAAAAGTAAAGCGGGCAGGTCAGAAAGCAGAGCGACATCTCCTACTCAGTCAGACACTGAACCTGAACCTGAGGTATGTGACCAAACATCAACCAAAAAATACATTGAGAACTTATATGCAAGCCTAAAAACCTTACTCCACCAAGAGCTCCAAAGCGCTCTCAAAGACCTCAGAACAGAGGTCAGCTCCATAGGAGAACGCAGAGATACGCTGGAACATAAAGTGGATGAAAACATTAACAATCAGTCTACTATGGATACGGAAATCCTGGCCCTAAAATCCAGAATGGCTGCCGTGGAGGAAAAACAGGAGGATCAAGAAAACAGGGCAAGAAAAAACAACCTCAGGTTCAAAAACATTCCAGAGACGGTCACAGATCTAGAGAGAGCAACAACTGAATGGCTACAGACCCTTCTCCCAGAAATGCCCCCAGCAATACTGATCCTTGACAGGGTGCATAGAGTGCTCAGACCGAGACCACAAGCCGGAGATAGAGCAAGAGATGTAGTGGTGAGGATGCACTACTTTAAAACTAACCTGGCACGGGAAAAAGGAGGGCTGAAATGGGGAGATGTGACGATAGACGTGTACAACGACCTAGCCCCATCAACGCTGATGAAGAGGATGGCCCTGAGACATATCACAAAAGTCCTGAGAGACAACGAAATTTGATACAAGTGGGGGTTCCCATTCCGCCTTATCGCCACCAGGAATGGAGCGTAAGCCTACATGAGGGATGAGGAGGAGGGAGTGGACTTCCTAGAAAGATTGGGATTGCAACCACCAGACTCCATGACCAGCGAAGAACACAGACCGTCTCCCGTCAGACCCGTATGGAAAGAAGTGGGCAGAGGAGCCACTCCACATAGAAGAAATCCAAAGGAACCCCAGAAATCTTATAATGTAGTTTTTAAAAATGCGCACTTACAATATCAAAATCAAAAACAAGCATTTAGCACTATAACAAGTGACTCAGGAGTGTCAGGATATGGCCACCGCTCACTGCTCACCGCACCGCAGCTGCTTGTCCGCTCCACACTGTGGTAATGTAGGAATCACCTCCAGGGACAGCCGTGCTCACCGCACTTCCGTTTGCATCCACTCTGTGCCGTTGGAAGGCAGGCTCGATCGCCGCGCTGCTGTTGTTTGTCCCCTAGATGCCGGGTGGATCACCTCCAGTGTATTTTTTGTGGCGATACGTCACGATGTGCAGGGATACCCTCCAGGCCGCCACTCAAGGGAAACCAGAAAATGAATCCACTAGAGAAGAAGACCTCACACCCAGGTAAATACAAATGACACTAACACTAATATCGCATAACACCAAGGGACTGGATAATGTGGTAAAAAGGAAGCTAGCCATGACAGAATATAAAAAACTATCAGGGGACATAATATTCCTACAAGAAACGCACTTCACTGCTGGCTCCACCAATACGTATTGGGACAAATTCTACCCCCAGATATACTGTACACAGCTTCGGCAAAGGACGAAAAGAAAAGAGGGTGGCCATACTCATAGCAAGGAACTCTCCGTTTAAGGTAGACAGGGTAAGAAGGGACCCAGAAGGACGATACCTAATAATCACGGGGAGCATAGAAGATACACAAATAACCCTAGTTAAAGTGTACGCACCGAATGAAAATAAGAGAATATTTTTTACAAAATTGTTTCGACTGCTGGGCACAACCTCCCGGGGCCGCTTAGTCTTGGCGGGAGATTTTAATATAGCCTTAAATGAAAGACAAGACAGATCTAAACCTGCCCTAGCTAAGACAATGGCTGTCCAAAAAGGGGAGAGAAAAACGCTAAGGGAGGGACTTAAAGAGTTTGATTTAAGGGATGCATGGAAGGAGATGAATCCACAGAAAAGGGACTTCTCTTTCTATTCAGCTCCCCACAAAGTATACACAAGGATAGACTACATACTGCACCGACACACTTTATTCGAGCAAATACCCAGTATGTACCTGGCAGATACCTGGAATGCGCCGCTCCTCACCTCTGACAAGCCCCGTTGCATTTGCCTTCCCAGCCTGGGTTCATGCCTGGCTGACGGGCGGCTGATCTGTTAAATGATTATGATTAGAATTTAATAGGCTGCAATGCTTCGCGTGTCTACCAAATGGCATAAATTCATGAATTATAATGCAGTATATATATATATACTGTGCAGTATTGCAGCCAGCGGGAATAAAATGCTTCAATCCCTGCCTGGAAAATAACCAATGCACTCGGGCAGAAAACAGTCACAAACCTCAATACACCCGGGTATACCCGAATTCGTGGGACTAGCCGAGCTCGAATAAAGTGTGTCGCCAGTGTATTTGTAGATTCCTTACTGATCCCAAAAATTACAAAGGCCACAATACACCCTATTACCTGGTCAGATCATGGCCCAGTTGAAGTGCACATTGAAGACATACATAAGAAACCAAGTAAGGAGACATGGAGATTAAACGAGTCTCTAATAAAGATGCCAGAAGTCATAGCTGAGATCAGTAACGAGGCCACCAACTACTTCCAAATAAACAAAAGTAGCGTGAACTCACCCTATATCCTATGGGAGGCCCATAAGGCTGTGTGAGAGGAAAACTCATCAGTGTCGCATCGCATAGAAAGCGGGAGAGACAGAAACAAACAGCAAGCCTGCAAGAAAATATAAAGACCCTAGAAGAGGCACATAAAGTAAATCACAGAATAGCCATGGAGACTGAATTGCGGGACCTCAGAGGGAAATTAAATTTACTACTGACTGATAACGCTGAAAAGGCCATAGCATGGACGAAACAAAAATTCTACGAGAAGGCAATAAGGCTGACAAAATGCTGGCCACAAGATTGAGGAAGGATAGAATGCAATCTAGAATACATAGCATTAGAAGAAAAGATGGGGTGTGTACAACAAACCCACAGACAATAGCTAATGAATTCACCACATATTACAAAGAGCTATACAATGGAAATAAAGTAGATAAAGAGAACACCACCAAGGAAAAACAGAGAGCATTTCTCAAAAAAATGAATTTGCCTAAACTCACAGCACAGGATATAACAACACTATCCCAGCCAATAACATCGACAGAGGTATTAGAAACAATAAAGGGGTTGAAGAACTCCAAGGCCCCGAGACCATATGGCCTATCCAATATTTACTATAAAAAATTAGCCCACATATTAGTTCCCCAATTACTAAAGATATTTAATAAAGCTCTTGAGGGAGAGCAGTTTCCTCAAACGATGCTGGAATCAAAAATAATATTAATACATAAAGAGGGAAAAGACCCCACCCAATGCAAAAGCTACAGACCGATATCCCTGATCAATAACGATCTCAAAATATTTTCCAAAATATTAGCCACAAGATTGAATAAGTATCTTCCGCAACTGATAGACGCAGATCAGGCAGGATTCATACGAGGTTGTCAGGCCGTGGATAATACACGAAGAACAATTGACTTAATCCAGATAGCCAAACACACTAAAACGCCTTCGATGCTACTATCTTTAGGCGCCAGAAAGGCTTTTGATCGCATTGATTGGGGATATATCTTTGAGACACTTCGAGCATTTGGAGTAAAAGGCAAATTTATGAATGCTGTTACATCACTATATGGAGAACCCACAGCTAAAGTATCTTATATTAATATGCAGACCGAGAAAATCCACATAAGAAATGGAACAAGACAAGGCTGCCCCCTGTCACCCCTATTGATCGCATTGGCGATTGAACCGTTAGCAGCCCAAATCAGGGCGAACGCAGATATCGGGGGGATTAAGGTTAAACAAAAAGAATACAAGCTGACATTGTTCACCGATGACATATTGTTAACCATTTCAAAACCCTTCACCTCACTCCCAAACCATCTATTTAGTAACCTGTCAGAGTTCCAGAAATTATCAGGGTTTAAAATAAATAATGAAAAATCCAAAGCCCTAAATATAAACCTCCCTCAGGAACAACTAAAGCTAATAAAAATAAACTTTGATTTTGCGTGGAAGACACAGGCCATAAAGTACTTGGGAATATGGTTGACTAACACACCCGACACTATATATGAGACCAACTACCCAGCACTAATAAAAACACTGAAAAAAGAATTAGAAGAATGGTCCAGGTATCATATATCATGGATGGGTAGAGTAAATGCTATCAAAATTAACTTATTGCCAAGAATATTGTACCTATTCCACACACTTCCAGTACAGGTCAGAGCCAGGGACATGCATGAACTGCAGAAAGCAATCACAAAATTCATATGGAATAACAAAAAAGCGAGAATAAAGCTGCCCACACTATATAGACCCAAACAGTCAGGAGGGCTAGCTTTGCCACACTTGTGGCAATATTATCAAGCGGCGCATGTAAGCCAACTGGTTCACTGGCATGCACATACACAGAGGAAAAAGTGGGTGGAAATTGAGTCCAATGTGATATCTGGGTCATCTATAGAAATGATACTGTGGTTAACAAAGAAAGAAAGACCAGCTCTGATGGTGCCCCTGGAATCTATCACACACTCGCTAACCATGTGGGATTCATTGAAACTTAAACATGGGCTATCCAACTAAAAATCTCAGATGACACCACTATTTGACAATATTAGCTTTATCCCGGGCAAGGAACCAACAGCGTTTAAAGACTGGAGCAAGGCAGATATCACAAGGGTAAAAGATCTATGGGCAAACAACGATATTAAGAGGTTTGAGACAGTAAAGAGAGAATATGGCTTCCCTGATTCGGCCTTTTTTAGGTATCTTCAATTGAGGGATCACATACAGAGGACAGGTCCGTATAGCGACTTCACAGCATTTGAGGATTTGTGCCTCATGGGGGAGGACAAAAAGGGTCTAATCTCTAAAGTATACAGCATACTTGCAGAGGGTAAAAAGGAATTGGAGATAAAATTGGAGACAAATTGATGACGAAGTGGGAGGAGGAGCTGGGAGAACTAGATCAAGAGCAGTGGGATAACATATATGAAGGAATAGCAAAGAGCTCCACGTGTGTATTAATAAAAGAAAATGCATATAAAATGCTCCACCAATGGTACTACACCCCACTATGATTGTCCAAATTTTTCAGAAACATGTCTCCACTGTGTACACGGGGGTGTGGCCAGCAGGGATCGTTTGTACATATGTGGTGGACGTGCGTGGTGGACGTGCCCGAAGGGTACAAAGCTCTGGAGGGCCGCACATGATATGGCACAGACAATTCTTGGGCATACCTTCACCCTAGACCCCTGGAAGGTGCTGCTATGCAGACCAATCGAAAATTTGGAAAAAAGTGACGATAAACTACTGACACACATAAATACAGCGGCCAGATCAGAAATAGCCAAAGCCTGGAAACAGGAACAGCAGCGGGCCATACACGCTGTAAAAGCGAGATTATGGAGGATTTGTCTTATGGAAAAACTGACGGGGATACAAAACGACACGGTACAGAAATACATAGAAGTTTGGGAACCGTGGTGAACTTATATAGGACACAGATATATTACTAAGGGAACTCTCCAAATCTGAAAAACACATAATAGAAGTGCCCTAAAAACACATGAAGTAAGGATGGGAGGAAGAGGGGGGGAAAGGGAGAGAAGGGAAAAAAAAAAAAAAGTATACAGCATACTTGCAGAGGGTAAAAAGGAATTGGAGATAAAGCCCAAATTGATGACGAAGTGGGAGGAGGAGCTGGGAGAACTAGATCAAGAGCAGTGGGATAACATATATGAAGGAATAGCAAAGAGCTCCACATGTGTATTAATAAAAGAAAATGCATATAAAATGATCCCCCAATGGTACTACACCCCACTACGATTGTCCAAATTTTTCAGAAACATGTCACCACTGTGTACACGGGGGTGTGGCCAGCAGGGATCGTTTTTACATATGTGGTGGACATGCCCGAAGGTTACAAAATTCTGGAGGGCCACACATGATATGGCACAGACAATTCTTGGGTATACCTTCCCCCTAGACCCCTGGAAGGTGCTGCTATGCAGACCAATCGAAAATATGGAAAAAAGTGACGATAAACTACTGTCACACATATATACAGCGGCGAGATCCGAAATAGCCAAAGCCTGGAAACAGGAACAGCAGCCGGCCATACACGCTGTAAAAGCGAGATTATGGAGGCTTTGTCTTATGGAAAAACTGACGGGGATACAAAACGACATGGTACAGAAATACTTAGAAGTTTGGGAACCGTGGATAACTTATATAGGACACAGATATATTACTAAGGGAACTCTCCAAATCTGAAAAACACATAATAGAAGTCCCCTAAAACACATGAAGTAAGGGTGGGAGGAAGAGGGGGGGGGAAAGGGAGAGAAGGAAAAAAAAAAACACATATCCCCTGAGGAAACCCTGGTGTGATTTCCTCTGTATCGGTGTAAAATGAGGAGGAGGGTCTGGAGGGTATTCGGCACTCAGTAGTCCACAAAGGTACGTGTGCCTATCTACTGTTTTGTTGGTATTACGGTTATGGTACACCGACAGGTGGAAACCTGCTGATAAAGTAATTACTTTTTTTTTTGTCTTTTCCTTTTCCCCCTCCCAGTCTTTTTCAGTTAATTTATTGTACTAGTTAATTTGTATGCTGTCCCAACAGTGATGTCATTATTGTCTCCCCACTAAACGATGTTATATAACAGGATACAATGCTATGTAGCTCAAAAGTAACATCCTCCCCTTTTTATGTTCTGTACCCCACTCCCCATTGGTCTTACCAAAAAAAGCAAATAAAGAACAAGTTTACAAAAAAAAAAGAAAGAAACACGACCACAAAACACAATAAAAAACAATAAAAATAAAATACAAAAATCTGCAAACAATAACAAAAAATAAAAAAGTCCATTATCCATTATGTGCCTATACCACCAGCGTTTGTGAGTGCTATGATTTTAAGTGTTGGTCTAATTAAACCTTTATACCTGATTTACACTATGGATCTTGCTCTCTCTTCTTTTGTTTATAGGCATATCATCATCTTTTGTCCATGTCGATCCACTTTTGGACGAAGGCTTCCCCAATGATCTTCCAGTTCTGCGGTTGTTAACCTCTTTTCTCCAGATTTTCTGATTTCATCCTCCCATGTTACATTTCTTCTTGGTCTTTTGAATCTTGTGGAATCCAGCTCATTGCAGTCTTTAACCAACAAGGGTAATTTATTGTTGTTTACTGCCCACAGAGGATTAGGAGGATATGGAGGATGGTGATGAGGATGAGGATGGCCTTCATCCTGTCAAAAGTAAGTGCTACCTTACTTTATGCTGACTGGATAATGTTTTATTTTTAATGGACAAATTAGCTTTTATCCAGATCTGGAAAATAGGGATTTTGGCCATTACTGAACTGTATGTTTTAGTGGGGTGGGGGCTGTTGGGTGTGGAGGGAGGGGGATAGTAAGGTGCTCATTCATTGCTATTGGGGTTATCTTTACTCCCATTTAGGACATAGGTAATCAGACTGGCAATCAATGGGTGTATTGTCTAGCATTGGTGTTTGTATTATGTTTTAAATTTTGGGGGGGGTAAAGGAGGTGGGTGATGGTGGTATTTGGCCTGTGGTGGGTGTTTATGTCTGCCGGGTGGGTAGAAGGAGGGGTTAACTGCTTCATTACCATAGCGGTGCCAAATTCCACCTTCACACACCTCCTCTTCCCCCAAAAAACTGGGCACTGGAATTGAAACCCTTCATTACCTTAGTGGTTTGCCACTAAGGTAATGAAGCTGGGTTTAAATGTATTTTTGTTACATGGATGGAAACAGCGAGTCTCCCGAGTTTGTATTAATATGTGTCAGCTTGGGAGACTCCCGGCTTCGATCCGATGCAGTAAAAATTAATTTTTTCTTCTACGTCACATTGCGGATCCCATCTCACCACCCTTCAGGTGGCGAGATGAGACCCTGCAAATTGCTTGCAAGTTGAAGCCATGATGTGACACTCAGAGCTACTAAATAGCTCAATGTTTCCAAAAATGAGGGCTTGAAAATTTTTGGAGCTCCCACACGGTTTGTCTGTGTGGGACCAATACCGATCGGGGAGAAGCACTTTTTGAGTGAGTTTGGCAAGTTATCAAAGCTTTCTGAATAGCTACACTTGCAAACTCATTCGAAAAGCGCTCAAAATGCTTGATGAGTTACTTATCAAAGCTGGAAAAGGAGGAAAGTAATCCCTATAATGCTTGCACTCAACCTCTTAAACAGAGCTTTATTTTTTCCAAAAAGAGGTGAAACTTAACCTCCACTGATGTGTATTTTATTTTAATTTGAACAGTTTTATCTTAAAACCTATATTCAGATAAGCGTATCAAATTAGTCCTATATATAAATAAGACCAATTTGAAAATAATGCCTTCAGTAATTTACAAGGTATATTTTGGTTCTCACACGCATAAAAGTGAGATAAAAGTGTGCTAAAGTTAAAATAATTGTTTAGTGTCGGTCGTGAGTCCCCAAACTTAAATAAATAAAGTGCACTATTAAGGTACAAACATATATAACATTGTGTACATGTAGTGATAAATTGTGATATATATTGTTAATAAAGTGATTACAACCTTGCGTCCTTATGATTGCAATGTGTGTGGTTAATCTTTTCTTGGTTTTGCTTCCTAATAAAATATATATGAAGCGAAAAGGTATATTCCCTTGTTTGAACTTAGTATCTATACCAGAAAACAGTACTTTAATTAGTACAGGGTGTATTCATTTAGACAGCTTCTAATGGTCTGCTATACGTACACATGATAGTTGCATGTGCCCATAGGACACTTAAACAGAATGTTTTCTTTTATCACATGCTTTTTGTTCTCCTCAGATTACACTGCTCTATGTTTTAATGCACACAAAATATCTTTGTATGTTGCAGGTTCTTAGCATCAGTGGTATCTTGTTTTCCTTAGTCACGCTTGTGACTTGGTTCCCACTTGTTGCCAATTTAGTATACATATATTTTGTGCTGCATATATTAGACGTGAGCACATAGAGGAGCTGTTGGTTATGTGGGTAATTGGAACTCACATGGTGCTACATAAAGCAGAAACCTAACTGCTAGTGGATTCCTTCACGGTCCACATCTTAGTTACACTTGTTATATAGATACATAGAATTGTTTCTTAGGCAAATTAGACTTGCAACCTTTGTTGCAGTTTCACTTAGGGAGGAGATGACTATGACGTCATCATCACCCGACGCGCGTTTCGTTCACTACCGGAACTTCATCGGGTGGTGGGCATGACTCACTAGGTTTCCCGGTTTTATGTCATTGGGTTTCCATGGTAACCCTAATTGGAGAGGACGCAACAGGGGAAGTGTATCGGAGTGATCAAAAGGTAAGGATCTATTCTCCGTTGTGCTACACTGACACCTAGTGAACAAATAATAAAAATGAAATGAACTGTCCCATGGTTAAAAGAAAGAGATGAGTTACAGCTGGTTACACATTTATTTCTTCATTATTCCAAATGGATATGTGAAAAAGTGACTGTTGCCTAAGTTGTCTAATGGTATACTCACATTAATGCATCTATTGTGATTATAAACTTGTTGTTAGGAAAACATTTGTTGCGAGATCTTGACAGAGAGGGTATGGGGGGAGGGAGGTGGATTATTTGGGACATTTAGGGTAATGAAAATATCCCCTGGTTCTATTATATTTTGAATAATACACTGGGGCATGTATGGAGGACTGCATATGTTCCGTCCTGTTCATTATAGAGATGCAGTATATGTGTAGTCCTCATTAAGACCTTGTGGGGCCATGGTGCCCAAAGTGTATATCCATTTAGCTTCCGATTTAAGGAAAACCTTATCCAAATCTCCTTTCCTAATCCCCAAAGTGATATGATTGATTCCCTGAAAAGATAAACAGGTTAAACTACCTCCATGCATGTTGTTAACATGTCTGGCTATTGGAGTGTCATTGTGGTTTCTAATAGTGCTTACATGTTCTAAAATTCAGTTTCTAAATTCTCTAGATGTATTGCCTACATATTTAACCCCACAGGTACATGTTGCTAAATAGACAATCCCTACTGTTTTACAGTTTATGAATTTCTGAAAACTGAACTTTTTTTTAATTGTTCCAGTGAGTAATAATTGTAAGATTATTTTATACAGTATACTGTATAGTTAATTAAGACGAAACTAAGCCTCTAACTTACCCATGAGTTGACCCTATCACCAAAGCCACTTGTTGATCCAGGACCTTCTTACTTTCAATGCTGAACATTCGAAAAATACGATAGTTACATGGCCAAAGCAGCGGCATAATGTTCTTGCAAAACATCATTGTCTTTGCAGAAAGAGAAAATTAAGAGTAACAAAGGCAAGAAGAGCTTGGAACACTGTATCAGACAGTGTGTGTTTCCTAACCAATATCATTTGGGTGCGTCAAGTAAATTTGCATTTGCAAATGTCTTAATTGTGCAGGAGTTTGTCACAAGCTTAACTCTTAATATAAAAAGCAACATACATCTGACGGTTTAGCTTTAACCCATTCACAAAGTAACAATGTGCTCCATTCACATATTCATAATTTTAAAGAGTTTTGTAATTGGTTTGTTTTTCGAGAAAAGGGCCAGTAGGCTCAAGTATTGTACACATTGCCACTCACCCACAGAATGATGTATCAACGTATACCCTGCAGATGATAATGCTAAAACCCCCGTATCATGTTTCTCTTTATGGTCATTCAGGCATTTTTCTGTCCGGGAAAAAAAGCTTCTAATGAAACAGCACTAATACTATAAGTTGTCGGATAGCTTATGAGAACTAGGTAAAATGTGTCCTAGTTGGATGGCTGCATCCCCCCCTCCTGGCTCCGGTCCCCGCGGCGGCTGCCCCTGGTACCCGTGGCGGCTGCCCATGGTGGGTGGTGGGCTCAGGGGGAGCGAGGTCTGGCGGGCGGGTTCTCCCTCTGCCCTGTCCCCAGTCCCTGTGGCGGTTGCCCGGGGTGGGTATGTGTGCGGGGGGATCGGTGGGCAAACTGGAGCTTCCCTGACATGTCGGCACGTTGCTGGAGAGTGCGTCTGTAGCTTTCTGCCCCTCCATCTTTCGGAGAGGTGCTGGGGACGTATGGACGCACAACGGGGCACTGGCACATGTGTGTCTGCCTCTCCTCCCGGCACATTGTAGGGGCTGCGGGCCGGCCGCTGCCTTCTGGGGCTTCCCACTTCCGCGCCCCTGGTGATTGATTGGACTGGAGCTGGGGATGGTGAGCAGTGAGGGAGCCAGAGATTTAGGCAGGCGCACACAGGGCTACCGCACAGTGCCACCTCCCCCTGCTCCCGGACCCTGCAGCAGCTGCCCAGGGTGGGAAGCCAGTGCGGGGGGAGCAGGTTTTGTGGGCACGGGCTTCTCCCCCCCCATCCCACGTTCCCAAGCGCCAGAGGCAGGAGGGGGGCGGAATAGAGGGGCAACTTTGAGCGCGTCCCCCTCCGGCCTGCGTTTCCACTGGGTTGGCCTGGCTGTTTGTGTCTATCTGGCGGCATTAAGGACCCTGGTCCCTGTGGCTACTGTAATAAAAGTAGATTGTGTTTTGGGCTTTCATTTCTGTTCTGTTAAAGTTTTAATGTTTGTGTCTAAATGTATTGTCTGTGATAGTCAATTTGTAATTGTCCTTAGAGAAAAGCTGTTACTTTTCCTATTCATAGCTGTCTGCAAATACAGTATCTCCCTGTTGGCATTATACCAATTTCAAGTAAGCAAGAGATGTTGTCTTGAACGTCATACTTTTGTACCTTACTATTATAAATTATGCCTAACAGTATGCCTTAAAACAGTTAACATAATCCTTGATAACACTTTGTAACAATAGCTCTGTCTATGGTTGTGAGGGTGTATACAAGAGGTTAAAAAACTCTCTCACTTTAGCAGACCAAAAGAACCACACCCTACAGTAGCTGGAAGGTTTGCTATCTGATTGGAAAGGGTAGGTTTAAAAGAAAGACTGCATATTTCTTCCAGGCTGTCATTTTGCACTTAACCTGTGAGGAAACAGGTTGCAGAGAGCCTGGCTGGGGAGAGAGCATGGCTGAGAGGAGAGCCTGAACTCCCTGTTGTGTACCTGGAACTAAGGACTATTGTTTTTGATGCAGGCTGAAGCCATTTACTTTCATTGCTTTAGTCTCTGTGCAACTACAACCTGCTTCCCTGGTAAGGGAAATAAAACACTTTTCATTGGAAGAAAGTGGTGTGTAAGCTCTTTTCTGACCATACCGACAAGGCCGCTCTGTCACAATGTATTTATTATTTATGGGTTGTCACATATTTTACTGCTGTGAACATGGTGGGCGTGCGCATGGCTCCTCCTCACTCCTCCCCCTGACCCCATTCCTGCGGTTGCTGCAAAGGGCGGGAGGCTGACACGGGGGGAGCAGGGTTTGAGTGCGGGGCTTCCCCTCTGTCCAGCTTTCCATGGTGTCGGTGCTGGCAGAGGGGAGGAAGCGGGATGGAGAGGCTTGCTGGCAGCACAGCATTCCTTTACTGAGTTTGGGTGCAGGTGGGGGGAGGGGCACCTCAAACATAGTGCAGACGATTTATAGGATTGAAATGCACTCACAATGTACATGCAGAGTTTGGTCTTGGTTTTTAGATTAACAGGCTTATGTAACCCCCCCACTCCTCCTTCACTCCTGGCCCCCAGAGTTGGTCTGGGTCTTGTTTGGGTGGGGAATGCCTTTTCATTATGTGTGTCCTTGGTGTATCTATGCGGGGTTGTCTGGTTTACCCCTGTTAATAGTATGCATCATCTGGGCCTTCTTTTAAGCACGTTGTTTTGTTGTGGGGAGCATGGGGTGGTTGCAGGTGGTCACCTTGCAAGTCTGCATTATTGTATGTAAGTTATGGTTATTCTATGATCTTGTATGGTAGCTTGGGAGGCCTGGTTAATGATATGCTTGAGTTCTTCTTGCAGGGGGCTGGTGAAGGCCCGAGAAGAATTACTAATGTGTGATCTCCGAGCTAGAAGGTTGGCAACGCTCTGACGATAACTGTTGCATTACAAAGAAAAACCAGGACCGGCGCCTAGGTGTAGATATAACAATAAATAGTATCACAGATACACAAATAAATAGTATCACAGTCAATAATGACAGTGACACCTACTGGTGGCAACATGGTAGATCTGAATGTAACCCCACAAATAACAATTGGAGAATAGACATGGAGAAATACCCACTCAACCTTAGCAGAAAAGAAAAGTTTTCATTTTCTTGGAACGTGTTGGGTGGATGTAGTAAGGGAGCGGGAGACCATACATGCAAAAAAATGAGAGAATAGAGTAAATAGTACAGCACTGTATGGCAGAATCAGCAAATCACACGCAGTAATCTGCACACATTATACTCACATGTAAACAGTGAGTTTAAGCATGCAACACTTAAAGTGTACAGGAACAGTGGTCCCACATGGAGGAAACCTCTGGTTATCGGAATGAAAGGATAGGGTGCACTAGGACAGGAGATGAAGAGACACCATAGCGCAGACTGTATGACAATTTAATCAGAATAAAAAGCACTTCACAAGTGCTCACTTACAATATAACAGTTGATATCAGGCAGTAATAAACAAGGGGGTTCTGGTAAGATACGATCTCACCGCTCCTTCTTCTCCTTGAATTGCGCCTGGTGGAGATAGAAACGCTTTGCCCCGGGTGCTCCTAATTGCGGCAGCAAGAAACACCAAACAGCTGGGCGTCTTCCCACCACGTAATCGTTCCATCTCTGCCTCGATTCGACGCGTTTCGCTATAGAACTAGCTTCATCAGGAATCTGGCACCCTATCCTGCATTAACACTATATATACCAGTGTTCTGAACTCCATTGGTGGTGTACCTCAGTCTCTCTGATTGCGCAAATCTGGTGCGCTGTGTGTAAACCAATAAAATCAGAGCTCTACGATACACAACCAATCCAAGATGGCCACCGCTTGGACAAACGATTGTAAACCCTTTGAGAAATCCTATCTAGCATATTGTGACAAAATATGATGAAAATATGACGAAATCCAGGCGGAGGGACCAAAGACTACCAACCTCAGTAAATGTGGATGTAGCATAGAATACAGAAAATTGATATAAAGAATAAGACGTTCTCACAGATTTAAGAGGGCTGGCAAATCCATTTGACAAAAACATATGTTATATAATTCACAAATGTAAAAGAATAACAGTAATTACACAAATTCGGGTTTAAAAATACATTAAAAATTACATAAAATCTGCAGTATCTCCAATATATTTCTTTCTTTATGCAGTCAAACTTAAAAATATCCTAATATATAACAACCTCAGTAAAATTTGATTAAATAAAAAAAAATTGGGGAAAAAAACACACATATTAAATGTGCAGATTTTTGGAGAGGGGGAGAGGGGGAAATGGGGGGAGAGGGGAAATGGGGGGAGAGGGGGAAATGGGTGAAATGGGGGGATGGGGGGAGATGGGGGAAATGGGGGGATGGGGGGAGAGGGAGAGAGAGTGGGAGAGATGGGGAGAGAGGGGGAGGAAGGGGGAGGAAGGGGGAGAGAGGAGGAGAGAGAGGGGGAAGGAGGAGAGGGGGGAGAGAGGGGGAAGGGGGAGAAGGGGAAGGGGGGACAGGGGCGAGATTGCGATCCGTAGTGCAGGACTCCCCAAGGTCGCGCATGCGCAGAGAGAGAAGGGGCGGCCATTACAGCATTGCGCACGCGGCAGTCCGAAATAGCGCACGTGCCCCAATAATAGGAAAGGCTCTCCAGGGACTACAGTCCCAGCAGCCACAGGGGATGGAGCCCAGGTGGACACCAGGGAGACAATTGTTGTAAGAGTAAAGATTTTCCTCAGCAAGAGATATACATGTTGCGAGCAGTGAGAGTGTCAGTTGGATCTAGGAAGAGATTGGGGAAAGGTAGTGTACAGAGAGCAAGTGCATGCCTTTTTGTAAGGCAATACTCAGGAAGGAAGGCCTCCAACGCTCCACGGTTTTCTAATAAAGTAAATTTATGTGTACACAAAGTTTCGACCAATAGTCTTTCTCAAGTGACTAGAGAGCAGTCTATGCTGTACTAGGCCACAGACACACCAGGCCCAGGAGGCCCCACTCCCCCACTAGGTTTAGTGTGGGAGTTCATAGGACGGCCCCTTAGGTAGGGGCCCCGCCATTAGTGAGTGTGAGTTTATTTAGTCAGGAGCACAGCTGCAGTTGCATGGTGCTTGACAAGAAGGTCAGTGTTGGCTGTCATTCTTCGCTCAGAAGCAGAGATAGAGAATGTATTGTGCGGTTTGAGCTTTCTCAGGAAGGAGACCCCATCGCCTTTTCCATTGTTGCTGCGGTAAACCGGTTGCAGGAGCACTGGGCAGGGGTATTATCAAAGTCACAAGTGCCACCACCTATACACTTATCTTTGTGGGAACGCCGTTCCACAAGGGGTGGGGGGTTGTGGGACTCTTGGGACATTTGGGTACAAGGACCTTGAGGAAATACTGGTGGGGTTAAGGCACTGCGAGGCGCGGAGGATAGTTGGGGAGGATAGTTGTGCTTCGTAGTGTTACAAGGTAACACTGAGTATGGCACTGTTGTCATATGTTGGATGCATGTGTATCGTGTGATGTTATTATCTGGCATATAGTAACTGGTATACTTCTACTACTGTGTATGTGTTACTATATGTGGGTCCTGTGTAGGGAACATTCTACCACTCCAGAATCCTACACAGTGGGAGGCAACTGTAAGTAAGATCCTTCCAGAGGTTTTCACCCCAGGCTTCACTGGGGAGGCTTCAGGCCTCCTGTGAGCCGATAGGTATATTGCAGCACACCTGGTAACATATAGTTCCCCCTCCACATGCACTCTATATCGATTGGGTGGGGGAAAAACCTTCGTTACACAACACGATAATATATTAAACACCTGATATGCGTTGTACCAGGTGTTTCACCCACCATCTGCGGATTCACTGTAAATGCACTCTCGCATGTGGTGTACTGGTGCTTACAGGAGTGCGGATGGTTCCGCCAGATGTAGTGTGTAGTGGGGAAGACAGGACAGGCCTTTCAGGAAAGTAGAGCTCTCATCTCGTACATGGTGCAGCGCATCCCTTCACCGCAGCCCATCAGTGCTGGGTGCAGAACCCTGCAGGAAAAACCTATTCCCTCCCCCTGATAAACTGCACTCACAGGCAGGAGTATTAAAGACCAGCAAAATGGTCTTTATTCTTCATAGTAAACAGTACATTATAGTTATACAAAAAGGTACACTCTGCTTAGGCGTCATGGCTCAACCCCCAGGGCTGGAGACCCCAAAGGTCTATCATTTGCCTCCCCTACTACCCTGGTGAGTAAGAGTGTATACCACTACCTGGGGGCCGGGGACTCCCGTACCGGGCGGGTCCGTTTTGGTGGGGGGGAAGGGAGGTGGCCAGAAGCCTGGTCTACACCTATAACCAATACATAAATTTGGCTCTGACAGTCCCTTTTGTACACCAGGGGGAGAGAGAGTCCTAGGTCCTGAGACCCTTATAGCGCGCACACAGGGCACCGGCCACCCCCCCACCCCCTGCCACTCAAGGAGTTGTTTCTGCAGTGGAAACCAGATTAAACCTCCCACGTCTGCACTGGGTAACAGGGTTTAGGTGTTAGGCAGGGCAGATAAGTAGCCAAGAAGATACATGGCAACAGCACAATTGATATGCATGTTATGCTTGTATGTGGCGACTTGCACTGTGAAATTGTATCTCACGTAGTGAAAGAGCCTGCGAATAAATAAAGGTTAAAAAAAAACTTAATCTGATAATCATTTATAGCTATTCAGGTAAATGATTAGCAATCATCAATAATGGCCATTAGACTTACTGCATAAACCCAATAATGTTTTATTTACCAGCAGATTCCTTTATGCCTAACCACTTTTAAATATGCTTACTGATCTGCTCCCATAATTATTTGAAAACAATACACACATTTTATATAGCGATTTCGATATAGAAGTTAGGGTTGTTATAGGGGATCCCCAAAACCATAACAATTCAGGAACCCACTTTCCGTAGCCAACCCACTTATAAAGGCTATATGAGTATCTTCTATTGGACAGTAGCTGGATTGTGATATAACAGTACTGATTTTTTTGCAATTTGACAGATTTTACAAAGACTAAGTAGGTGTAATTGGATGATTTAAACATAACGTTACAATATAACTGTAATATGAACTACATTCATATTTTACCATTGTAATCTAAAACACTAATGACACCTTGTACACGTTCTTGTTTACTATTGAAATATGTGAAAGTTCAAATAAAATAATATCACATAAGGGTAATTATAAAAAATCATTAATCGCTCTTAGCACTGATACATATCTTTCATATATTTACCCATAGCTTCTTATACAGATGGCTAACTAAGTTTCCTTCAGACAATAGGACATTTGTCCTTCAATAGGGGTGGCTAATTAAATATTCATTACTCATGACAAACAACTTTTGAAACAGAAAATAACTAAGAACAAGACATTTTCAAAATATCATAGTGGGGATCACAAGAGACAATAAAGATGCAAAAAGCATTCTTCAGGGAGGATGTACAGTAGTTACTGGAATGGGATCGGTACTGGAAGTAAAGAGAGCACGACATCAAATATGAAATAGGTTTTCTCACTCCAAATGGCCCCTTGCCAACTAAAATAATTCTGATGAAATCTTAAGTAAGCAATTTGTTAGAGCCTCTTGAATAATTATTATGGTTGTCTTTAAACATGGTCACTTCTGTTGTAACTAGTCATCAGGTTGACCGTATATTTCAGTGAGGCTTTTAGGTGGTTGGCCAGGATTTTTTATTTGAAGCATGACAAATGAAATGTGTGCTGCAGTGCAGACATTTGTGAGGCTCGCTACAGATATAGAAGTAAAACATTTAAATACAGGTGATATAGTAACATTTCTTATGAATGAGCAGTGACTTTGAAATAAACATTGAGAGTCTGTTGACAGCTCTAAAAAAAAGCCGTTTAAAACAGGTTTTATATCAAAAAACAAAATTATAAGGTGACCAGAAACTTGTCTACAGACAGTGTATACAAGTGGGAAAACAAAACAAAAAAGCGCACACAACAGCAATGCAAGAGTAGTGAGGTTTTAAAGTGTTGTAATTAATTGTGCCCAAAAGCGCCCTCAAAAAGAGACTACTGGTGAAATTGCCTTGTATGCCAAATATATTGCTAGGAGCAGAGACCAGGTGTTTGTTGTGTGTAGTAGCCTGAATAAAGCTGCAGTTCAAAAAAGGAATATCCTACATGGTGTTGGTTTTTTTTAAATAAATCAGTTATGAACTATGAGAAAAAAACAAAATTGTAGCATTGTTTGAAAACAATTTGGAAAAAACATTGTTATTGTATTCTAAGGCCCGTAATTATAGTGGGCGCGTGCTGCCAGTGCACACGCACGGCACTTATAGTTTGCTGGGTTACCAAGCATTGTAGCTAGGGCTGCGCGCGCTTTGGCGACACGGAAGTGAGCGTGGAAGCCGGCCCCCCGACAGGGGGGAAGATTCAGAAAAGTATGTATTTGCGCCGCTACTGCCGACCTGTTAATTGTATGTGTGTGGTTGTGTGTGTATGTATGTAATGATATGTTTGTATGTGTATGTCTGTATGTGTGTTAATATATTATCAAGTTGCACAAGAAAAAAATAACTAACCTTGGCTGCCTCAACCGCACTGCAACACTTCTGGTTATTATAATGATAATAGGCACGTCCTATTCTCTAGATCCCAGACATCTTCATAGTGATAAAGCCTGTAAGTCTATTAAGACACCCCCTTTGCCTTGCTCACAGTAATATATTTGCATAGAGGGGAGTGCACACAGCCTGGCTTTAGTGTATTAACACAGGTTTTTTATCAGACGGTCGGCAATACCCTAGCCACAATTGGAAATATCTTGCTTGTTCATTTATTTCTGTTTTTCTACTTTTTTTTTTTTTTTTTTGTAATTATCTACTTTTTGACACTACAAATAAAGTTCTGATAAGTGTACAACTTCACTTATTTGTCTATTATCGGCCATCCCATTTGATATACCCAATAAAAGTTAAGTTCTAATTTATTTTTTACGGGATACAATCTGTAAATAGATGAAGTACTGGGATAGGTGCATGCACCAAAAAGAAATCCTATTGATGGCGCCCCACTTTACGTAAATGATATGATTACATTAATTAAGAAATACCATTTTACTAATAATCATTAAGTAATGGAGCTAAAAATACTATAATTGCTAAAGACCATCTATAGATGTGCATACAGTACACATGTGCAAAAAGAACCACTCTGAGTTGAGAAATAGTGAACTACGCTAAGGCTAAGATTATAAAATCTGAACATTTCTGGAATATGTTGAAAGTCTTAAAGGTATGTAGTACAGTAATGATGGTATTCCGTATATCTATAGATTTATATTCTGGCGCACCTGCCACTGACTTATGGTAGCAAGGACTAATCCAGTCGAATACAGAAGTCTGTGCTCTGTATAGATGGAGGACACTAAACGTCTTTGACCACCCTGAATTTCAATGGATCTTGTCAATTCTCCCTAAGCCTCACTCTCCTAAGTTTGTATTTTAAACGTCCTCCATTTGCTTATCAGGCTGGTCACGGTCAAAGATCTACCTATAGAAATGAGCAAGTTCCTTTTACGACTAGCACGTCATACGGGACACTGCCACGGCCATCACGTACTACGTACGTCTAAGGGAAATACAAAGGTTATTATCTCCACAATGATATTTTTTTAATTGAGGATTAACTTAAAATATTTCCTGAGACAATTATAACTTAATTGGGTAAAAAGTGCCTCTAAGTGTACAGGCATTACTTTATTATAAAAAAAATGCGAAGCCTTTCAAAGATTTTATTAATAATTTTTTCACAGCAGGAAATAGTTCGCCTAATATTGCCAAAAAACACTAAACCACGTTAGCCAGATGTCCATTTTAACTTTGAAAAGTCTGCCACAGTGATCATCAGTTAGGTAATAGGACTGTTAACAGTACTTGTAAATATGTTACACCATGATCAAAAAGATCTAAGAAGAAAGAGTAGAAAGTAAAATTATTTTGTTCAGAAGTGGCTACAATCCTTTCATGTGCCACAATATCTCTAAGGGAAAATATAAATGAACAGAAGGGATGGAAGAATTGTCATTCTGAAAGCAAACACAATTTAAACGTTGGCATGTTCAGATAAACTAAAGTTAGATTAATCAGGATTGTAAGACCTTGTGTATTTTTGTATATGTAATTAAGGAGGAAATTATTTTAGGATGGAAAACATCTCAATCTATAAATCAGGAAATAAACATGCTTTTTAGATTAATATACAACAAAATTATTAAATATGAAGGTGTACATGAATATAATGAAATATTGAAATATTTTGTTGTGGTCATGCATTGGATATACATTATTACACCCATACGTATACAGTAATAATACAGTACATTATAAACCTCTTAGTCAGACAAAAGATAGCACTTTAATCACTAAAAAAAATAATATAGTTTATGATGTTGCTGAACCTATATATAAAGCATAATATTATATTAATATGACACATGTAACCCCGACTGCTCCAAACGTTATAATGATAATAAGGACATGCTATCAGACAATGGACTGTGAATTGAAGTGGAATATGATGAGGGAAGGGAGAGGAGATGTCACAAAAAGGGCGGGACCAAGAGAAATAGCGTATGGGACAAGAATCTGAAGAGAGGCAGAGCTGGAGAGAGAGAAGATATAAGGGGCCCGGTGCTAAGGAGCCTGGCAGGAGAAGAAGACCAACAGCGTGAAGGCAGAGTATTACCAGACATGATAAAAGCAGCAGTTATCTGAGGGGAGAGGAAAGGAGGAAACAGGGACACTTATGAGGACAATAATCAACAGTGAAACCTATGGGGAAACATCCTCTGGGATCACCACCGCCATCATTACATTATCTTTTTACATTGTGCATCTCTTGCCACACACTTTGCAAAACTAACAGGCAATGCCACCAATAACACCAGCATACCAGATATGATCTCCAAGGTTGGGTACTGCACCAACAGTGGCCCATGCGATGTTTAGGGCCCACGGACTTAAAACAGCGAAATTAAAGGACCTCGACGGGGGCTACCGTTATCTCTCCTCAGCATGTATACTAATTGTTGCTCAGGGTGCTCCCAGTGAGGGCCCCTGTATGTATTATTGTAGTCAAATACTGTACATAAAATATGGTTACTCAAAATTACAAGTGTCACTCTGAAGTTGTTTCTGACCTAAGCCAGGCCTAGTGGTTGGGACTGTCCTTTCTATATTACAGGGGGGTGGCTGACTCAGGCCCTATCCTAGTACAGAAGTTATACTTTAAGATATCTAGAAAAGAGTTAAAAGGGGCTGCACCAATGTAGTTTTGTAATGAAAGGGTTAAGTCATATACTCATTACATACTTTTAGACTATTTAAGAAAATAACCTCGACGACAATCAGGGGACTGGATGTAAGTAAGGGCAGCTTTTGAGAGGCGGGTGCTAACTATGTGTGTTATTACTCATGTGTTTAAAAAATTAACAAAGGTATGAGAATTCTGTTGTAGATAAACGTTATACCATATCATTGCATTATAAATAAGCCTCCAGCGGTTTAAATTGAAGGAACATTACGAGATCATCGCTGGTTACACACCAGATATGGATACGTAAATTGAGACTAAGGAACATAAAAATATTAGCAAACCTTCTCAGGAATGTAATTAAACTATTATCCAGAAGCTTCATTGCAAATATTAAATAAATATTGGGCTTGATAAAGCCAACTATAGCACTAAATGGTTTGCATAATAAAAATGCATAAATGCCCCAATACCACAATAATTTAAAACACAATACTTAAGAACCTAAACACCATAATTCAAGAAATAAAACAAAATAAAAAACAATACAGCACAACCAACCAATTAAATTAAAGGCACTAACCAAACAAAACAATTTAATTAATTTATCCAGTGTAATGCGTAGCTCACACAAACGGAAAGTTGCGACCGCCAGTGATGACGTAGGGGAATTGGTAACGCGACCCACAGCCAGCAGGGCACGCCTAGGCTTGTAGAGTAGTCGTTCAAGCCAGGTCAGGGGTATAGATGGAGAATGGTTAAGGTAATGGAAAAGTAAGGACGGAGAGTTTAGAATAATCGTAGTTTCTTTGACAGGTTAAGGATTGAGAAGTATCGGATAGCGGGGGTACGTAGCCAGGTTCAGGATCGTAGCTAGATAGAATGTCGGACATTGGGTACTTAGCCAAGGTCAAGGTCAAGACTGGAGGAGACAGGAGAAATAGTCGTAGAAGCCGGATCAGGATGGAGAGAAGCGGGTCCAAGGAGCTAGCAGGGTTCAGCAAAAAAAAGAAGGTAATTTTATTTTTTTTTTTTTTTTTGATTAAATCAGTATTCAAGGAAGGCAAGGCAAAGTGTCGCCGAACAAGGATTTGTGGCAAGACGGCATCACAATTTGACGATGTTTCAGCAAAGACTGATAGTTAGACTGAGGGATAAATAGGGAGGACCTCCAAGTAGCCAGCCAGGGGGAAACAGGAGAGTAGTGAGTCGATTGGCTGATGGTTCACACAGGTGTGCCCGATGAGCGCCTATCAGGTTGAGGGTTGGGACCACTGCTTGCTTTGCCCGTCCCGTGATCGTCACGGAGGGCCAGGGGGGAGGAGCAGGAGTTAGCGAGTTTTAGACAAGCAGAGTTTTAGGACCGCACATCACTCCCCCGTGAGCCTGGGACAGAGGGGGCGGGGGGATCAGTCGCGCGCCCCGACCCCCCGCATTCTCACAGAGGTCAGGGGGTGGGGCCTGACTCAAGCATCAGCAGGGAGCTGCCGAACACCAAATGGTAGGAAACGCGATGGGGCGGGGTCTGAATCCAGGGTAGTGCAGAGTGCGCAAGGTCCCGCATACGTACTGGGACATGAAAACCACGGCATCTGGGTATCCGTACGGAAGGCTTATTGGGTGAGGAGACGGTCTGCGGACCCGCCAGGATGGCGAATCCTTCACAATCCAGTAGCCAACAAACAATTAATTAAAAAATCAAGTAGCAAACACATCAATTCCAAACCATCGAGGCCCCCCAAAATAATAATTAAAAACACTAAACAATCGGACAAAATAAATAAAAACAAGCCATTACAATTACAAACAATTGTAATCCAAACAATTAAAAAGAAATAGAGAAAAAAAAATAACATCAATAACAAAATTTGCCAACAAAATGCACATTGCTATCACTCTATTAATCTGAACCCTAAGGGGCACATATTAATACATTAGCAATCAATGGGCAAGAAAACCATTAAAGGAAAGAAAAACAAGAAAGAAAAAAGCAAAAAAAAAAAACGTGGGCCCCAGGACCACCTGTGGGGACCACCCAGGGACACCATTGGGGAACCCGACACCCATTAGGGGCCACCGGTCGCAGGGATCACCAGGGGACCCCCATCACCTCTGGTATCAAGCCTGTTGTTTAAAAAAAAAAAAATTTGGCTTTATGTGAGGGACAGGGGGGGTGGGTGGGTTGTGTTGTATTGGTGTTAGCAATATTTATAACTGTTTATGGGGCAGAAGGGGTGAATGAAGGCCACGGTACCTGCTTCACTAACCCCTCCGCCCCCAATAAAGCTTGCGGTTGTTCCTTAACCCCTTTCATGGACTTAGCGGTTAGCCGCCTAAGGTTAATTAAGTTGCCGTGTAAATGCATTTTTAGTGCAGGGATTCCAGGCCGGGGTCTCTGGTGCTGATATTAATGGGTTATCAGCTCCGGAGGGACCCCGAATCAATCTGATACAGAAAAATTCATTTTTTTTACACAGTCCCATTATCGTCGCTTCTCGGCGCTTCTCACCACATTCCTGGACCAAACTTTTCCTGGCGGGACAATTTTGAGGGAAATCTAATTCTAGAGCCCGCTATTAGCCTCGATAAGCTAATCAGGTTAACCAGAATTGACACCAAGTTTTGAAAACTGCCGATAAGTGGCTATCGCCGCGCTTTGGTGATTTTTTGTTCACCAAAAAAAAATGCTGAAAAGGTCTTCTCTTTTTGCAGACTTATCGGTGCTTACTGACTTGCTTTGTTGTAGGCTTTTTGGCGATTTAAGGCGGCGATACGTGGCTTAATCGCTGCTTAGTGGCATGGCCCTAATGTTTTTTTTAAATTAATTCTTGGGTGGTGGAAGCATATAGAAAGATTGTGCAAATGAGTATTGTGGAGAGGAGAAGGCAGGAGGAATGGTCCGCCTCTTTCCGTGTGTTGGCTTACAGTTGCGTGTGTATTACCCCTTGTTGCATAGTAAGTCAGTGCTAACGGTATGCTGTGTGTGTACAGCCAGGTGGTATATGGGGACGGATTAGGGGAGGGATATTGTCCAGTTGAGGGAGCTTTGCGAAGGGAAAAGTGGGATAGCTTGCCGAGCTGTGTATAACCCTTGTCCTTATTGCAGGTCACATGCTTAACAGGTATTGCCATTTGATATTTATTGATATGTCTTTATTTATAGAGCAAAAGTGTACTCAACGCTTCACAAGAATACAGAAGGGAATTAAATAAATACAATAGTGAGCAAAATGAGACAATAGGAAAGGAAATCACTGCCCAAAAGAGTTTACAATCTAAGAGGTTTGATGGGGAAACTTAGCAGATTCAGAGATATTAGGTGAGGGAATAACAGTGTGTGCTAGGGACACAGGTGACAGTCCAGCATAGATATACGTAAGACAATTTGTCGGATTCAGGGGCTGTACCTCAATCTAAGCCCCTAAGCAGGGGTGGATATATTCTGCGGTATTTAGTATAGTAATGTAATTTGTATCGCCGTTCATCACTGTTTAAGACCTCACTGTCTACATCTTTCTAAGTAGTTAATACCATCAGTCTGCTAGCTAATTTTAACACCTTTCATTTTAAACATTGGTTTTATAATAAAATGCTTGATGACAGTGCATTTTACAAATAACAATTTTTTTATATGCCTCTATTTGGTTATTTTCCAGTTTGATGACCAAACGGTGCTTTGAGTGGAAAGTAGCACTTAAATAGCACATAGTAGGCGAAAACAATAGCACTAAATGTGTATAAAAAAAAATAATAACAAAAACAAGAAATGTCCTTGGTTTTCCCCAGTTGTGCAGATTGGGAGACATAGAATAAAACCCGATATTGAATAGAGATAATGTAGATCCTCCAAGAAAAGAAGGGATTTTTATGTGGATAAAGGTTGAGGGTAAAAAAGGGGTTTTTTTATGTGAATAATGGTGAATGGACAGGGTTGCCAGACTGTCTAAGACAGAAAGAATATAAAGGAATTATTTACAGTTGGCTTGATGCTTTACTGTGGAGGGTTTTGTCACTTTTTTTACCCAACCATAACTTAATAGTCGTGGTGATTACTCTAATCTATTCTTTGAGCAAATGGCAGTAAGCAACCTCACACTGATGAGACCCATCAAGGTGGAATATGTCTGTGAGGGTGGGTTAATGATTTGCATCTTCCAAGTCCTGTGAAAAGCTGTGTTAAGCCAGCATGCAGTTGACTAAAGGGTTGCCATAGTAATGTGAGCATGACATAAAAAGCGCTGACATGTGTGCTCATTTGCATGTGAGTTCCCAGAATCCCTTGCTGCCGGGAAGTGCTGTTTGCTGGGTGATTAAATGGTGAAGACAGGGTTGCAGACCCTGCTCTAAAGACATGCAAATGAATTTACAGGAATATTTACAGTGCTTATTTTACTGTGGAGGTTTTTAGTCACTTTTTTTACCCACACATAAATAATATATAATAATATATATATATTTATATATATAATAATATATATATATATATATATATATATATGATGATATATATATTATATATATACAGGTGTTCGACACAAATACCAAATCATCTACTCACCAACAAAAAATCTACTGCCACCTCTGGTCCCGCCCAACCCACTTTAAAATAAAATATATAAATATAAAATACATTTAATAATATCTAGCAGAACAAAAATGTCGTTTTGACATAAATGTATTAGTGTATACAATATACTACAATTAATTCATGTTATGTAGGTGTGTGTGTGGGTGGTGTTGTGTGTGTGTTGGTGTGGTGTGTGTGGCGTTGCGTGCGTTGCGGTGCGTGCTGCTGGTGGTTGCGGCGTGGTGTGTTGTAAATGGTTGATCTAGAAATAAAAGCCCAGATGTGAATGATCTAGTTTCCTGAACCTCTCCTTCTAAACAGTTGGTTTCCGGACCTCGTCCCCCGCTTTCAACTACATATAAAGCCAGCTATATCATCCGCCTGGATTTACCCTGATCAGGCAGTCCCTCAATGTCCAGATATGTTCATCAACTGTTTGCATCTTTCCCATTGGAGGGGACGCTCGGCCCGGGTTACTTTTGTCATGGGTTAGAGGGGGGGTTCCGATGGTTCGGTTTGTGTGAAGATTGCGTAAGAGTGGAAGAAAGAAAGCAGGATAAGTTATTTCGGCTGTTTTTGTAAGTATAGGCAGGTAAAGAGATATAAGGTAAATAACGCACGAGAAAGCGCAGAACAAGAGGGGTTGCGCAGCATCTATTTCGTCCAGAAAGCGGTAAGCGGGGGGCGGCAGAGGAGTAGGGCAAAAGAAGAGAGGGGAGGGTGGCAGAGAAAAGAGCAGAAGTGTGGGCGGGGGTACGAGAAATAATGACTTCCCCTGGCAAGTTGAACGGCGTAGGCGGGGAGAAAAGATAAGACGTAGGGGTCGGGAGGTCCGCGGACGAGAAAGGCACGCTCTGAAAGACGGGTCGGACCTGACCCCTCCGCGTACAGTACGGCCCAGCAAGAGCCCGTAGAGCTTCTCGGGGGGCTACCCCCCCCCCGCGTCCGGGGGAGTGATCGGGGGTCGAGGAGGAAGAGAGAAAACTCGACGAAGGGGGAGGAGATGAAGGAAACGAGACCGTGGGAGTTGAGCAGGTCGACGACGAGCGACAGAGAGGGAGAGATCGGAGAAAGTGAGGTCCTTCCATACTCCCTGGTGAGAGACAACGAGAGGGGGAGAGAGACAAGGAAAGCCAGGGAGAGAAAAGACAGACAGAGAGGGGCGAGAGAAGAGACAGCAGACAGAGAGGGGAGGAGAGAGACAGAAAGAGCAAGACAGAGGGGAGACTGAGAGGGGAAAGGATAGAAAGGGTCGGGAGAGATAGAGAGAAAGTGGACGAAGGGGTCGAGAGAACGAAAGAGAGGGGAGAGAGATAGAAAGGACAGAGAGAGGACGGGTAGGAGAGACAGACAGAAAGGAAAGGGAGGGGAGACAGAGAGAAGGACAGGGAGGGGAAGAGAGACAGACAGGACAAGGGGTGAGGAGGAGAGACAGACAGACAGGGAGGAGATAGAGACAGACAGAAAGGAGGGGAGAGAGACAGGAGGGGGGGGGTGAGGGGAGAGCGGACAGCAAGGGGAAGAGAGACAGAGGGGGAGAGGGACAGACAGACAGACAGAGAGGCGAGAGAGAAGACAGGGGGGGAGAGAGACAGACAGACAGGGACAGGCGGGAGGACGCCCCCCCCGAGACCGATGAGAACTGAGAAAGATCAAAGCACACATGGGAGGGGAGAGAGAAAGAAATGAAAAAGGGAGGGCGGCACCAAGAGAAGGTTACAGAGGAGGGCGGGGAGAGAAACCGCTAATGAAGGGCGGATGCGTTGAGGAGACGTAGAAAAGAAAGTAGACAGTAGGAGGGCCCGACTGAACGGTAGTGAGCGACCGAGACGCAAAGATAAGATTAACCTGGGATCCGAGGGCCCCCCCCCCGGGCAGGGACCGAGAGAAACCCAACAAGACAAGGGAGGAGTCGAGAGAAGAGAAAGAATAAGAAAAGGGGAGGGGTGAGAGAGACAGAGATGAAGGGAGAGCAGAGACAGGGAGAGGAGCGCGGAGGAGGGAGGGCGGAGAGGTAGAGAAGGGAGAGAGACCGGAGGGAGAGAGGACAGAGAGGGCTGGAGAACAGGACAGACAGGACAAAGAGGGGAGAGAGACCAGACACGGACAAGAGGGGAGAGAGGGAGGGGGAGAGAGAGATAAGAAATGACAGACGAGGGCGAAGAGAGGACTCGCAGAGAGACAGAAAGACAGGGAGGGGCGAGAAGAGACAGGGAGGGGACCAGACGAAGGAGAGGACAGAAGAGGGGAGAGAGACAGAGAGGGAGAGGAGAGACAGACAGAGAGGGGAAGAGTGAGAGGACAGACGGACAGGGAGGGGAGCGGAGAAGACAGACAGGAGGGGAAAGAGAGGAGCAGACAAGAAAAGACAGGGAGGGGAGGAGAGAGACAGACAGGGAGGGGAAGAGACAGAGACAGAACAGAAAGGGGGAGAGAAGAGAGATACAGGGAGGGAGAGCGGAGAGAGACAGGCGAGGGGAGAGGGGAGGGAGGAGAGAGACAGACAGACAAAGAGGGAGAGGGAGAGACAGACAGAAAGAGAGGGGAGAGAAAGGAAAGAGAGCACAGACAAGCGGAGGGGGACGAGGAAGAGAGACAGGGAGGGGAGAGGGGGGAGGGAGACGAGACAGAGACGGGAAGAGAGACCGGGCAGAACCAGGAGGGCGAGCAGACAGGGAGGGGAGAGATAGGAGAGAGACCGGACACGACCAGAGAGGGGAGAGGACAGATAGACAGAGGACGGAGCAGAAGACAGGGAGAGACAGACAAGAGCGGAGAGAAGAGACAAGACGAGGGAGGGGAGGAGGAGAGAAGACAGACAGGGGGGAGAGGGGAGGGGAGAGAGACAGACGGGGAGAGAGACAGACAGACAGGGAGGGGAGAGAGACAAGACAGACAGGGGGGAGAGACCATATCGTGCAGAGGTATTTAGTATAAAAGGGGGATTAAAAAAATGCAGGTTACAGACTTCCCATATGATCGAGGTAGGCAGTATGATATCATAGGTTAGTGTGCTCATCTGGTTGCGATCATTTCAGTTCCTCACTATCGTCTGTCTCCACCGCCCAATACTCTCGCTTCACGCAGGCACTCCGTTGGTACTTCGGTTGTGTTTGGCGAATTCCGGATCTGATTGGCGGGGTGGGACCTCAGTTGTTCTCTCGTTCAGTATGGGGCTGAAAACTACCTTCTACTGTTTCGCGCGTTGTTACGGCTTTCATCAGGACTCTGATCCGCGACCAGATGAGCACCCATCCTATAATATCCTACTGCTACTCGATCATTGAAAAGGTTGTAAGCCTGCATTTTTGAATTATCTTTTAATACTAAATACCATCTGCACTTATGGTCTTTTTCTTCTTTTTTCTCCTGGAGGTGGGTGGTGGGTGGTTGCTGATACACAGGGAACATCACCTCTTAAGTTGGCATGACTTGTCTTAACTTTGACCGCTTATTGTGAGTAGTCACTTTCAGCTTGTTTGCAAAAATTATCACAAAAGTAGACACTAGTAGTGTGTTTTTTTATTTATAATACGAGATGAGATCCCCTGATTTGTTGTTGGACGATCACCTGGTGCAAGACGAGTGGTGACAGTCTTTATCAAGGTTTGCAGTGTGTTTAAGGTTCTAAATTTTTCTTAAGAACACTTGATTTTATATTATACATTGCGTTATTATTTACACATATGGGTTGAATGTTATTGTCACATTTTGGTCTGTGTTTTAGAGCGCTATTGCCTTGTTTTTTTCAGCCAGGGAGGGGAGAGAGACAGACGGGGAGAGGCGAAGAAGCAGAAGAGAGGAGAAGAGAGACAGACAGACAGGGAGGGAGAGAGAGGGAGAGACAGGGAGGGGAGAGAGGAGAGAGGGACAGGGAGGGACAGGGAGGGAAGAGGGGGGGAGAGGAGACAGAACAGGGAGGGAAGGGGGAGAGAGGGAGAGAGAGAGACAGGGAGGGGGGAGAGGGAGAGACAGGGAGGGGAGAGAGACAGACAGACAGGGAGGGGAGAGAGACAGACAGACAGGGAAGGGAGAGAGACAGACAGACAGACAGGGAGGGGAGGAGGAGAGACAGACAGGGAGGGGAGAGAGACAGACAGAGAGGGGAGAGTGACAGACAGACAGAGAGGGTATAGAGACAGGGAGGGGAGAGAGACGGAGGGGGAGAGAGACAGGGAGGGGAGAGATACATGGAGGGGAGGGAGAGAGAGGAGAGATCGGGGGGACTGACTGATGGGGGTCATACAATGGATGAGGAGATGGTGACGTGATGATGGGTGACTTGACTGACTAGGTGTGGGGGGGGGGGGAAGGTGGTTGGGGTGACTGGGGGGGGTACCTTGGTGTCGAGCACACACACACAACACACACACACAACACACACACAACACACACCACACACACAC